>JAPMUY010009014.1:57500-75928 GCA_026901105.3 Galaxias olidus
CCCTGCATGACCATCCATGTTTAACAAACCCAACACACCATGGCCAGCTCTGGTCAACAAAACCAAAACATCCTGGTTAGCTATGGTAAAAAAAACACACACACCTTGGCTAGCTCAGATCATCAAATCCACTCACTCCCCCTCTCTCTGTCCAGCTGCTAGCAGAAGTCTGCTCCATTGACTCAGCTGGCTGTTGTCTGGCATTCAGATATCCGGTGAAGGAAAATGAAATCTATCCCAAACAGGTTGTACAAAACAGGTTGTACAAAACATACTCCAAACAAAGAGCCACAGGCTTGTCAAGATGAGCAGTGAGTCAGGGTCATTCTCTGTGCTCTAGTAAACAGTAGACAGGGTCATTCTCTGTGCTCTAGTAAACAGTAGACAGGGTCATTCTCTGTGCTCTAGTAAACCGTAGACAGGGTCATTCTCTGTGCTCTAGTAAACCGTAGACAGGGTCATTCTCTGTGCTCTAGTAAACCGTAGACAGGGTCATTCTCTGTGCTCTAGTAAACCGTAGACAGGGTCATTCTCTGTGCTCTAGTAAACAGTAGACAGGGTCATTCTCTGTGCTCTAGTAAACAGTAGACAGGGTCATTCTCTGTGCTCTAGTAAACCGTAGACAGGGTCATTCTCTGTGCTCTAGTAAACCGTAGACAGGGTCATTCTCTGTGCTCTAGTAAACAGTAGACAGGGTCATTCTCTGTGCTCTAGTAAACAG
This sequence comes from Galaxias olidus, assembly GCA_026901105.3. Taxonomy (NCBI): domain Eukaryota; kingdom Metazoa; phylum Chordata; class Actinopteri; order Galaxiiformes; family Galaxiidae; genus Galaxias; species Galaxias olidus. The sequence goes on from JAPMUY010009014.1 coordinate 58,222, forward strand.
TAGACAGGGTCATTCTCTGTGCTCTAGTAAACAGTAGACAGGGTCATTCTCTGTGCTCTAGCTAGTAGACAGTAGTCAGGGTCAGACAGGGAAATGGAACACACTATGCAGAGAGGAGCCACTCCATTAGTAGAGTAAAGAGATATTATTCAGCCACAGGGATCCAGGATCACTTTACTGGTCAGCCTGCTAGGACTGGATAGAAGCTTTTGGAGGGAGAACTGTAACCACAGGGGACATGCCCCCCCTCCCATATTTCTCTCTCTAGTCAGAGTTAGAGGAGGACATTTCTCTCTCTAGTCAGAGTTAGTGGAGGACATTTCTCTCTCTAGTCAGAGTTAGAGGAGGACATTTCTCTGTTATCTAGTCAGAGTTGGAGGAGGACATTTCTCTCTCTAGTCAGAGTTAGAGGAGGACATTTCTCTGTTATCTAGTCAGAGTTGGAGGAGGACATTTCTCTCTCTAGTCAGAGTTAGAGGAGGACATTTCTCTCTCTAGTCAGAGTTAGAGGAGGACATTTCTCTCTCTAGTCAGAGTTATAGGAGGACATTTCTCTCTCTAGTCAGAGTTGGAGGAGGACATTTCTCTCTCTAGTCAGAGTTAGAGGAGGATATTTCTCTCTCTAGTCAGAGTTAGAGGAGGACATTTCTCTCTCTAGTCAGAGTTAGTGGAGGACATTTCTCTCTCTAGTCAGAGTTAGTGGAGGATATTTCTCTCTCTAGTCAGAGTTGGAGGAGGAAATTTCTCTGTTATCTAGTCAGAGTTGGAGGAGGACATTTCTCTCTCTAGTCAGAGTTGGAGGAGGATATTTCTCTCTCTAGTCAGAGTTGGAGGAGGAAATTTCTCTGTTATCTAGTCAGAGTTGGAGGAGGAGATTTCTCTCTCTAGTCAGAGTTGGAGGAGGATATTTCTCTCTCTAGTCAGAATTGGAGGAGGAAATTTCTCTGTTATCTAGTCAGAGTTGGAGGAGGACATTTCTCTCTCTAGTCAGAGTTGGAGGAGGAAATTTCTCTCTCTAGTCAGAGTTGGAGGAGGATATTTCTCTCTCTAGTCAGAGTTGGAGGAGGACATTTCTCTGTTATCTAGTCAGAGTTGGAGGAGGATTTTTCTCTCTCTAGTCAGAGTTGGAGGAGGATATTTCTCTCTCTAGTCAGAGTTGGAGGAGGATATTTCTCTCTCTAGTCAGAGTTGGAGGAGGATATTTCTCTGTTATCTAGTCAGAGTTGGAGGAGGATATTTCTCTCTCTAGTCAGAGTTGGAGGACATTTCTCTGTTATCTAGTCAGAGTTGGAGGAGGACATTTCTCTGTTATCTAGTCAGAGTTGGAGGAGATTTCTCTGTTATCTAGTCAGAGTTGGAGGAGGATGGGGCCCAGGATCCTTTCACTGCTTCAAAGCGCCAATTGAGTGAGTGAGTCAGAGAAACACATCCTGTAACTGATGCAATCTGACGCACGTTTGAACGCGGCGCCAATACACACACACACACACACACACACAGCATCCACCCCCGTCCACACACACAGACACACCCACACACACACACACACACACACACACACACACACACACACACACACACACACACACACACACACACACGCACACACACAGCATCCACCCCCGTCCACACACACAGACACACACACACACACACACACACGCACACACACACACACACACACGCACACACACACAGTATGAATGTAAAATATTGTCCAGATCCACAGACGACCCAGCGAGCACAGGCTCTAGAGGTAAACAAACAAAGCCTGCCTGACATGGAAGGAGCTGCCCAGTGACCCAGGGGGATGAATGGCTCAGGCAGTGATGGGTTGTGGGTGATGTAGTCAGGAAAGCCTGTATGCGCTAAAATCTCTTGGTTACAACAATGGCAGCAATCAGAAAATAACTATTCAGAAAACATTGACCAACATCAAATGGACATGTTACGCAGTGAGAAAAGCTCCAAGCACACACAAACACACACACACGCGCACGCGCACGCACACGCACGCACGCACACACACTCTCTCTCACACACAGAGCAGCAGACGTGTGTCAACAACACCCACCCCACCAGTCCAGATGCAACACGTAGAGGAGGCGGATTAGAGAGGGAGATATCCTGAGATATCTCTAGTTAGATATCTCTAGTTAGATATCTCTAGTTAGATATCTCTAGTGAGATATCTCTAGTTAGATATCTCTAGTTAGATATCTCTAGTATCTCTTGATGATACCACCCCACCAGTCCAGATGCAACACGTCGATTAGAGAGGGAGATATCCTCTTTCAATCTCAGCCAACATTCTGCTGAAATATTCATGCTTCTGGAGGTTGGAAATGACCAGAGCAACAGTCCTCAGCTCCCCAGCTCCCCAGCTCCCCAGCTCCCCAGCTCCTCAGCTCCCCAGCTCCCCAGCTCCCCAGCTCCTCAGCTCCCCAGCTCCCCAGCTCCCCAGCTCCCCAGCTCCCCAGCTCCTCAGCTCCCCAGCTCCCCAGCTCCCCAGCTCCCCAGCATAGGGCTGGTTAGTCCAGTGTGACTAGAACCAGTACCACAGCTAGATCTGTCCAGAACCAGAACCACAGCTAGATCTGTCCAGAACCAGAACCACAGCTAGATCTGTCCAGAACCAGAACCACAGCTAGATCTGTCCAGAACCAGAACCACAGCTAGATCTGACTAGAACCAGAACCACAGCTAGATCTGACTAGAACCAGTACCACAGCTAGATCTGTCCAGAACCAGAACCACAGCTAGATCTGACTAGAACCAGTACCACAGCTAGATCTGTCCAGAACCAGAACCACAGCTAGATCTGTCCAGAACCAGAACCACAGCTAGATCTGTCCAGAACCAGAACCACAGCTAGATCTGTCCTGAACCAGAACCACAGCTAGATCTGACTAGAACCAGAACCACAGCTAGATCTGACTAGAACCAGTACCACAGCTAGATCTGTCCAGAACCAGAACCACAGCTAGATCTGACTAGAACCAGTACCACAGCTAGATCTGACTAGAACCAGTACCACAGCCAGATCTGACTAGAACCAGTACCAGAACTGGGTCTGTCTATAACCAGTACCAGAACTGGGTCTGTCTATAACCAGTACCAAATGGATATGTCTCCCTCCAATACAATCAGACTATTTATAAACAATACATGTTTACAGTTCTTGCTGCACAATAGACCGCAAAATCATGCAGAAATAAAATAAATTAAAAAAACACATCCTGGGCTGATCGACAACCGCGGAGTGGAACGGCGTGTGGTCTAAGTATAAATCCCTGCCAACCGCGGAGTGGAACGGCGTGTGGTCTAAGTATAAATCCCTGCCTGCCACGTTGTCATTATGGGTCGCCCTGTTTCACCCCAGGCTTCAACAAGGCAAATGGCAACGAAATGCAAAAACTATTCCTAAACTCAACCATAGACACCCAACGGACCAAAGAACCAGAGGTATGATACAAGTCCCACAACATTTATACTGGTCCATAAACAAAGCCTTTATTTGTTTGAAAAGCCCAATTCAAATAGTATTGCTGCCCGCAATTCAAACGTGAATCTAATGTAGGCTATGTATTGCAACCAATACAAAATTCGTGGGGGTTTTTTTTGTTGGGGGGGGGTTGGACTCCCTTGTCAGATTCACGCAAACGTGGTTTACGGATCCGTCTATTTGCGGTAGACACTGCGCTGCAGTAGCCTATAGCCAAATTCAAACACAGACAATCCGCCCACATTTATTTCCTATTAGGCTACCGCTATCCTGCGCGTTTAAGCTTAACTTTAAAATGCGCGTTAATAAGCAACATGCCAAAGCAAAAGCATTCTACCCCTTTACAATAAAAACGAATAATCAATAACAGAAAATGAAATTCTCAGTTCTATTTCCCTCACCTTTAAACGGTTCCGTATCGCTAAGATGATGCGAGGAATACTGGCGTGGCTTCTTTTCGCATCAGCACCAAGACACAGGAGGAACTCCCGCCTGCTCAGGGTCCGTCTGCAAATGTTACACCTGAATGCAGAGAGACAAGGGACCGTCGACGTTAACATAAAGGCCACATAGGTAACCATTCAGGTTAGCTTTAAGCCAACATTAGACAAATCATTCACCAGTCAGTCACAATCTGTCCTTTCACATCTTCTAGAATTTAATAGATGTCTACTGGAATATATGTTTCGGTGTCTAAGAAAAAAAAATCCTAACTTTGATATTACTAGACCATAGAGACTATTTTAAGCTTGTGTGAATGATAGACATAGGCTTAACAGTTATGTTTGTATTAACCGCACTTAAGAGGCCAGCTTAAACAGTCGCTTGTTATAGTTTATACTCAACTAGTCTGAGCTGAAGTTAAGACTTGGGCTACGAAACATTTCAAGGAAACATTGCCTCCTGCTGGCAAAGGTTGGTTCTGGCATTGAACAAAGCAGCCTAACCACTCATTCAATACGATCAACAAACAAAGGAGGCAATACATTGCAATGTACACTGTAGGCTACATTGCAAGCAATGACTTAAGTACAATAAAAAATAAACGCCAAAGCTGGTAACTTCAAGGCAACAGGCAATAATGATTGACAAGTGTTGGCAACAATGACCCGATGGCCGTAACCACGCCAACAGGCGGTGCTAGCAAATGACAATACAACTACTAAAGCATCTGCTAAAAAAGGCTAGCTTATTGTGCAAGAACACGCATGTCGTCGTCGAGTGAAGTTGTGAATGTTTTGGGAATGGGAACTCTGAAATAGGCAGTGCCATGACAGCCTTTGAGCGGTGCTGAAAGAACAGCTCCTTCGAGATCCAGTCACACACAGGTAGGCTGCAGTAGTTTATCGGTATAGGACGTTTTGCCCGACAGACCAATTAAAAAACAAAGACGTTATCTGTTTAGCTAAAAAGAGATTACATTGATTTCACAATTGGATGGACATTGCGCAGCAAAAATCCCCTAACGCAAATGGGTGACACACATGACGAAGTAGGCTACACGAAGGTCGCAATGGAATGTAAAATATTGATGTCATGCACGTATTAGCCATAATGTCAATCCAACGCTGCACTCCTCTCAAACTATTAATTTTGTCAAGAGTCACGATAGGCCCAGGCATATAACTTAATATGAACAAGTGAATCAAGTGGGTCTTCAAATAGGTCCACATGCAAAACTCTTGTTTGATGCATTCAGGGCAATGCATTACATTAGACAGACCTTTACTATCTGTCATTAACAATAGGCTTTGATAACCCTTGTACCTTTTGAAAGCTTTTTTCATTTAGTGGACACTGTGTTGTAAAATGCTAATAAAGCACCATACACATCGACATGCTGAATGATGGTCCAGAAAGACAGAATCCAAACCTTGCTCTTCAGCATGTGTGTGATGTATAGACTGGCTGTATAGCCTTAATACAGCTCTGGATCTGGGGCACTGCTCTTTCAATAAAAAAATCCTCAAAGTGCCGACTCTCAGTAACTGCACAGTCAAAAATATTTCTAATCAGCCTTCTCCCCCCTGTCTTAAAAATTGTAACCTGTGTCCCCCCCCCCCCCCCCCTGTTAAATCCTAACGTGGACTTCTTCCCCCCCCTGTGTTAAATCCTAACGTGGACTTCTTTCCCCCCCTGTGTTAAATCCTAACGTGGACTTCTTTCCCCCCTGTGTTAAATCGTAAGGTGGACTTCCTCCTCCCTCAGCGGCCATGTTTACCAGGATGCTGAGGCTGAAGCTGCTTAACGCTGTGGCTCCAGCCTACTTCTACACCGCCACCGCCATCACCTTCATTCTGTACTTTAGCCTCTTCATCCCCACCATCTTCCAGGGCCCCGGGGCCTCCCTGGGGCTCCCAGCGGCCCTCCACACTGCTCTCTTCCTGTTCCTCATGCTCAATGCGCTGGGGAACTACGCCATGACCCTCAGACACCCGGCAGAGAGTGCCGATGGCGACGGAGGAGGGATCCCTGTTTGTTCCCCAGCCTGCTCGGACAGAGTGGAGGCACACTACCTCCTCAACGGGAGACACTTCTGCAAACTCTGCAGGAAAGTCATTCTGAAGAGAGATCACCACTGCTTCTTCACAGGGAACTGCATTGGCAACAGGAACATGCGTTACTTCATCATGTTCTGCGTCTACACCTCCTGTTCCTGCCTCTACTCCCTGGTCCTTGGCGTGGCCTTTCTGACCGTGGAGTACTCCCTGTCCTTCGAGAACCCGCTGACCTTCCTCACGCTACTACCGCTCTCCACGGCAGACTTCTTCCTAGGTCAGTGGTTCCACACTTCAATGGTTCTCCTGGTCTCACAGTATGTATGTGGTTCCACACTTTCATGGTTCTCCTGGTCTCACAGTATGTATGTGGTTCCACACTTCAATGGTTCTCCTGGTCTCACAGTATGTGTGTGGTTCCACACTTCCATGGTTCTCCTGGTATCACAGCGTATTTATGTGGTTCAACACTTCCATGGTTTTCCTGGTCTCACAGTATGTATGTGGTTCCACACTTCCATGGTTCTCCTGATCTCACAGTATGTATGTGGTTCCACACTTCCATGGTTCTCCCGGTCTCACAGTATGTATGTGGTTCCACACTTCCATGGTTCTCCTGGTCTCACAGTATGTATGTGGTTCCACACTTCCATGGTTCTCCTGGTCTCACAGTATGTATGTGGTTCCACACTTCCTTGGTTCTCCTGGTCTCACAGTATGTATGTGGTTTATGGTGAGGAGACTTGGGGATCAGAAACACTGTCACATCGTCTTTCATTCAGGAAAGCCTGATGAGAGCTAAATAACTTGAAGCACCGCACGCTTGAAATAGTTACAGCGTAACTAAGGAACAAAAGATGATGCCACGTGCATCAGCCTGTGCTCTCCCCCTAAACAGGTGGTACCACAGGCCTCCAGTTCTTCCTGGTTCTGATGCTGTACGTGTGGCTGGGCATTGGGCTGGTCAGTGCCGGGTTCTGCTGCCAGCAGGTTCTGCTGGTGGCCCGCGGACAGACCTGGTGCCTGATGACGCGAGGCAGGCTGGTGGAGAACCGGAACCCCTGGAGGTCCAACCTGAGAGACGTGTTCGGAACCCGCTGGTTCTTGGGCCTCTTCCTCCCCCTACAGACAGTGGAGAGTACTACAGCTGGAGATCACCGTTTGACTGGCCATAGCCACTGTGAATAAAGATGTGTGTGTATATATACATGTGTTAAGTGCTATACACACACACACACACAAGGTCAATCTTAACGGAATGGAGTCAAGTGGCTCACAATGTTTTGTTGTTTTTTGTAAGATATTATATTCTGTTTAGATGAGGCTTAATTCTGAATAATATGAGCTAGATGAGGAAGAGGCTTTGAAGTGGAGATGCTTTAAGACAAAAGAAAACATTGCAGTTCACAGCTTTTAAAGATTCATAGGTGCACGCTCACACACATGCACACACACACACACACACACACACACACACACACACACACACACACACACACACACACACACACACACACACTACATTGCAGATGCTACACAATGCGAAGCGCCTCTAATTCAAAACAAGGTGACATGTCAGATACATGTAAACACAGGACGATAGTTAGAATGTGCCATGTTGCCAAACGCTTTAACGCTATTACCTCCACTCGTTCTGCTCCTCCAGACCACTAGAGGGCGTCTGTGTTGAAGTCGGTAGAGACGGTCGTCTCCATAAGAGACTCATCTGAACTACACTGTATCTATGTGCAATAAGTATCTTTACAAAGTAATAATTTGATTATTTAATGTATTTAAAATACTTTAGGTTAATTAATATATATCAATTCGACACAATTTTTGTGATTTGTAGGAAATGGTTTATTCAGTGCAGCCAGTTTTAGTTATTCAGTTGTAGGCTGATATCACGTTTGTGTTTATTCTGTACATATCTAGGTAGCTTACACTCAACACAAAGCTGAATCATAAACGTATAAAACATTCAGGACATTTGTGGAAGTTAATGAACAAGGGCTGAGCTGGCAAAGAAAGAAGTAGGCTAGCTTTGACACGTGAACAAAGCACAAACTGCCACCTCGACAAACAGAACCCTCACTGTAACCAAGAATATCTTATCTCTTAGAATTCAATTTCATATCAACGATTTGCAACGTGTTGGTCAATTTATAGACGTGAATACCCAGGACAGACACCATATCTGAAACCATGCTCCATATACAATAGGACATCCTCATATGAGGAAAACTTTCTTTTCCAGAGAAATAGCAGAACGTAAAGAGGATGGTTGCCATTATGGGCTGCAAAATACGATCTTTCAGACTTCCAGAAAGGGTTGTGGAGATCTTTCAGACTTCCAGAAAGGGTTGTGGAGATCTCATGGTGGGTTCCCCCAGATAGAGGGTTCTCCAGCAGATCGGGGGAAGTGCTGTCTGGTCCTGTGGTGTAAAAATAAAAGAGCTTTGAGAAACGACTTTGTCTGTTTTTTATATGGATTCTATTTACAGTAACTTTATCTACTGTAACAAAAAAACTAACTTTATTTGCTTTAAAACAAGTTAAGTGCTAATATCTGCATGATTTTGGGATAAAGGCATAACTCACGTTTGGCAGTTATGAAGAGGCGGGTCTCCAATCCGCTCTCTAGGCCTCTAAACCAACCACACACGCACACGTTCCACTAAACCAACCACACACACACAGGCACGCACGCACACACACACACACACACACACACACACACACACACACACACACACACACACACACACACACACACACACACACACACATACCCTGCAGTAGAACTCTCATGCGCTCCCGTTGCTGCATATTTCTCGCCTGATGGAGGCGCCAAACGCACCCCATTATTTGGCTGTTGACTTGCTGCTTGACTGATCCAAATACGTTGCTAAGAAACTGTGTCAATGTACTTTAGGTTGCTGCCCCCTGCGAGCTCTCATTGCATCACTACGCAGAGCTAATGCGATAGCCATGACACCCTTTGAAGGTTGTAATGAAATAAAATCTCATCATTGTAATGGATGTCTTCACAGACCGGTTGAAAGAATAGTTAATGTGCACACAATGCCTTAAGGGTTTTAGATTATTGTCATAGAAACCTGCACACCAGAGAACAGTGTTATAATAGCATATTGAGGAACTCACGACATTGTTTGAAATACTTATTTATTAACTACAAAAATGTTCTGTATTTACACATAAAAAACGAGAAACAAACTGTATGAATGATAGAGCTGTTATGAAGGCATCAATGTCGCTGAACAATAATGCTTGGTCAAACAATGACATTCATAATCCAAACCGTCAAATAAATATGAACTTTAGTATGACATCTTGACAAACCCAATCACCAGTTCTCAGTGAAGTGTAGGTTCCCCACAAACAATGGTTTCCTAATCACAATTTGTAGGAAGTTTGTTCCTTCTAGGGAATGTTATGTCAAACATTGTAATTGTAAATAGAAAAGTCAATATACTTAATGAAGAATAACAGGATAACTCAAGAATTAGAGACATGAGAAAAGTTTAAACAAATAAACATCTTTTATAATCCTTTAAAGTTATATTTTTAAATGGCAACCCTACCATACATTTATTTTCTCGATCAATATAGGGCCATATAATCTATAAACATGTTAAGGATAATTAAAAACATTCTGAATGTCTTTTATTTTTCCGAAAGTATATGTTCCTGAAATTTAGAAATGATGTATTTGAACTGAATCATGACAATAGAATGCTTTAAAAAAAAAAGTATCATAAAAAAAAAAACATATCCACATTACCCCTAGTGACCACTAGAGGGAGCCCTGCTACAATACATTAACTATGCTACCTAATTACTGTGTCAAAGTTGGCGCAAGCGGTCGTTTTAACCGGACATATGATTAACCAACGACATGGACATGAAAAAAACTAATCTCATTACTAGTTCTAACGTTTAAATAAACAATTATAAACTGGCCAGAAATGGTTGGTCCTCTTTCAAAAGGCAGTAGTTTACAGGAAACATCAATAAATAATTATTACAAACAAATCTTAAAAGGTTTAACAGAGTAGAAAAACATCAATAAAAAATATTGACTATAGAATGGGAGAGAAATGCAATCTGTACGATATGTTTCAGTCTCTTTTGTCTTCCATTTCTGTGAGCCATAAGGTGTTTTTTATTTTGTGGTGTCCATCTGTTTTTCCCATCAATCAGAAGGCCCTTCCCAGAGAGCCTCTCCCTCGGCAGACAGTCTTGTTCGTCACCACGACGACCCTGTGTGTAAGTGTGTCTCCGGTTCCAAACCCAGTGAGGCAGCACCTACTGGAGGCTTCCAGAGAAGGGGCCAGGTGGGGACAGGGGCGGGGCCTGCACCAGCTTCTACCTGCGAGGCACCTGACACCTGAAAAGATAGCCAGAAATCACTTTGATGTGAGAATGGGCCTCTGGTCGTTTAGCAGCATGTTGATCATCTTTACCTGTCACAGTCTTGAACTCTCTGTCTCTCCTTCCTCTTCCTCCCTCTTCCTTTCTGTCTCCGCCTGCAAGAGGAAATCAGATGATGGCCTCAGAAACTTCAAACATTTTAGATTTGATTTGATTTGATTAGACGTATCATGAGAGTCATATTTGATCTATGTGCTCACCGTTCACTCTTTGCAATAGCCTTCCTGATTCTGGGAAGAAAACATCAAAAAAAATTCTTTGCCATTGAACATTCTTCATTCATAAGATACTATTTGAATGAAAAGTGCAATGTTTGAAGGACAAAAATGCTGGCGAGTTTCTTTTTTCTCTTACCTACATTCACAAGTCTGATGCTCCACAAAGGACATGTCTACGTATTCCTGGCCCCGTTCTGCTGGCCTGATCTTCAGCAGCTAGGAGGAAACAAAACACTTTCACTTACTCAATTAATAAAGTATATTAAATGTCTTTAGGGGAATCTCTAGGTTTTAAAAGCCTTGCCCTGTTTAAGGATGGCTCTTCATTTAGCTGCTCCTATTATTCCTGAATTTGTCCTGTTTTAGGATGGCATCTTAATTTAGCTCCTATTTTTCCTGAAGGTGCCCTGTTATTTAGGATGTTCCTACCTGCATGGTGATGTTAGACGTTTGTGTGGGATGGCACTCCAGGTTCTCGTCGCCGCAGCAACCAGCGCAGCGCACCAGCGGCACACAGGAGGGGCTGTAGATGTGCTCCGTCCCCCCAGGGTACTCCTGCACCACCTCCACCAGCTTCTCCATGCTGCGGCAGAAGCTCCGCCCCCACACCTCCTGGAACAGCATCACTGAGAAGGGAGAGAGGCGATAGGTCCATGCGGCTGTCAGTCAGTTTGGAGGAAGACATCTGGACGATGTGTTGAAGTGGGATGTTCGATGAGAGCTATGATCTGGGCTGGATCCGAATTGTCCAATAAAGTACGTCCTAATAACTTTCACTATGTACTGTTCCTTAACCCTGAAGGAAAACGTCATGGGGTTAGGGAAACATATGAAGGAGAATTCATAAGGACTTAGGAAAAGACAATGGCGTTGCTAAAGGAATCCGACTGCACTTACACTAGGCTACGGAATCATGCAACGGTGGTTTTTGTGGGTCGTTCGTGGAGAAACATGTCCCGAAGATGAACTATAGCCTACAAAAAGCGCATCTTAAACACTTCACCTGTGCGTTGTCACCGTGTTGTTTTAAAGCCTAAATATAAACGTGAGCAAGGCGGATAAATATATCAACCTACTTTATTACCAAGGTTGGAATTACAAAGGAAATATGGGCTACCTGTCCCAAAAGTGAAACGAATTGTTACATTGAGGATGGTTGCTCACATCCTCATCCCCCTGTCAACTCATATTGACCGTCACGCATGAATCCCAATGAATATGATTGTATGAAGCCTAATTGTTAAATGTATGCACGTTATGCATTTATGTTACATACAAATCTGCTACGATTGTTAGGCCTACATATTATCATTCTTAAATTTCAAATATGTTGACATTTGAAAACATGAATGTGAATGAATTTTAAAACAATATAAGCAAATTAGCAAATTACGGCATGAGATGAAAAATGCTTAATAAACAACTAGGCTATATGATCTGCATCCCTTGACGGTCATGTTGATCAACGGCTGAATGGTGTCGCTTTAAATATTGCTGCCACAAGGAATTGTGGGGCGGCATTTGCTTATTTCCTTTCGTAAAGGACGGTCCAGTGTATCCTATGCTAAAGTACACAAGCTAGGAATCATTGAAGCACCTTTCCTTAGCACTTAGAGAATTCGAACAGCACTTATCATGGCTGCCACTCAGATACTTCTGGGTCATTTCACTCGGTTAGGAACCTTCCTAAGCAAAATGAAGAATTCGAACGTAGCCCTGGTTTATGACGTGGTTTGTAACAAAGTGTAGACTGGACTCTATCAAAGTGTGGAGTGGATTATAACAAAGTGTGGAGTGGATTGTAACAAAGTGTAGAGTGGATTGTAACAAAGTGTGGAGTGGATTCTAACAAAGTGTGGAGTGGATTGTAACGAAGTGTGGAGTGGATGAAACAAAGTGTGGAGTGGATTATAACAAAGTGTGGAGTGAATTGTATCAAAGTGTGGATGGGACTATAACAAAGTGTGGAGAGGACTCTATCAAAGTGTGGAGTGGATTGTAACAAAGTGTAGAGTGGATTCTATCAAAGTGTGGAGTGGTTTGTATCAAAGTGTGGAGTGGATTGTAACAAAGTGTGGAGTGGATTCTATCAAAGTATGGAGTGGATTGTAACAAAGTGTGGAGTGGATTATAACAAAGAAAAGCTTTTTACCTTCAGACGTGCCGTTCGGACTGGACGGTTGTGTGTTCTGAAAACAGAAACGGGTTGCAGTCATGTAAACATTCAACGCAGGTAGAAATGACAGACGTGTTTCAAACATTGTTCCACAGACAGACCTAACAGGATCTTATCTTTACAATCTGAAGTAAATATGGAGGAAGGCGATGAGTCTGAGAGACGGAGGGGCAGGGTGAAGGGTCAGTAGGTTCTGTCCTAAACAACCAGTGACCGACCAGTAGCTCACCCCAGTAAACCCATCTTCTTCCAAAATTATCAAACAGCGGCCTCTAGTGGCCACAGTAAGATATTACCTGTGCTAAAGGAGGAAACAGTCTATTTATTCTTCCCACAGTGGAAAGGCTTCTTTGATGGGCAGCAGGTCCGTGGTGTCTTATATTTCACATTCCACTCCGTTGTGCCCATCAAAGAAGCCTTTCCACTGTGGGAAGAATAAATAGACTGTTTCTCCTTTAGCATTAATATCTACTGTAATAGAATATGTTTGATGGGCCGAGAAGATGCTTACTAAGTGAAATTTGTCGGTCACTGGTTGTTTAGGACAAAATTTCTGACCCTTGCCTTCATCGCCTTCCTCCGCTATTTACTTCAGATTGTATAAGATCCTGTTAGCAATGTTTGAAATTTACGTCTCATTTCCTACCTGCGTTACATGACATAACCCGTTTCCCTAGTCCAACAGCTCTGAAAAGGTAAAAGCTTCAGTAATCCTCCACACTTGTTACAATCCACTCCATACTTTGATAAATTTTGCTCCCGCTTCCGCACTTTGATACAAACCACTCCACTTTTGTTAAATTACACTTTGTTACAATCCACTCCCGCACTTTATAGTCCACGCTGATACTGGTCACTCACTTTTTATAATCACTCCCGCACTTTAAACAAACTTCCCACGCCGTTACTTTGTTAGAATCCACTCCACTTGCGCATACAATCCACTCTACGCGGTAAGCTGTACCTGTCCACTCCACGCTGACCTTTGTTACAGACCACGTCATAATGAGAATACGTTCCGAATTCTTCATTTTAGCTTTAGGAAAGGTTCTAACGTGGCCAAGAATATCTGAGTGTATCATGATAGGAATAATATTCCGAATTCTCTAAATGCTAAGGAAGATGCTTCAATGATTCACAACTTGTATTACTTTAGCATAGAACCAACAGACACTGCGAAATAAACTTAAGCCCTAACAATGGCAATAGCGACATAACCGTTGATCCAACATGACATCAAGATATAGCCTAATTCTTATTAAGCATTTTCTCTCATTACAATTTGTTTAATTTGCTATATTATTTTAAAATTCATTCCTGTCCCTGTTTTCAAATGTCAACATATTTGAAATTAGGACGACCTACTACAATAACGAAAATTTGTATAAATGCATAACATGCATACATTTAACAATTAAAACTTCTGTAATCATATTCATTAGATCGCTGCGTGGCAATCCAATGAGGGTGACAGAGATGAGGAGCAACCATCCTCAATCACTTTGGGACAGGTAGCCCATATTTCCTTTGTAATTCCATTGTAATGTAGGTTGACGCCTTCTTTCACGTTTATATTTAGGCTTTAAGACAACACGTGACAACACAGATGAGTGTTTAAGGTCAAACAGGCTATGGATGTCTTGGACATGTTTACGCAGGCATCCATGACCACGTTGCAGCATGATTCTTAATGTAAGTGCAGTCCTTCCTTGTAACGCCATTAATCTTTTCAAGTCATATGGAGATTCTCCTTCATGTGTTTCTAACTGATTTTCCTTCAGGGTGGAAACACAGTACATAATTGAAGTTAACCAGGGCATAGCCAGTTGGGTCAGGTCCAGCCATAGCTCTCATCAGACATCCCAGGTTTATCGTCCCAGTCTAGGCTGACTGACAGCCTCTTATCTCTCTCCCCTTCTCAGCTGTTCAGGAAGGTGTGAAATTTGAGCTTCTGCCGCAGCATGAAATGCTGGTGGAAGATGTGCAGAGCTACCCTGAGACAGGCTGCCCACTCCCTGTGCGCTGATGCTGGTTGCTGGTACAATTATGGCCTGGCGTCCCCTCTGTATGGGGGAACATCCTAAGCCAGGAAAAATAGGAGCTAAATTAGATGCCATCCTAAAAGCAAGGATGCTAAATTCAGAATGTGAGGCATGCAAATGAGAGCTAAACAGGGCAAGACACAAAACCACAAATTCCCCTAAAGACATTTAATATACTTTGAGTAAGTGAAAGTGTTTTGTTTCCTCCTAGCTACTTGGCGAAATAACATAAAATAAATGCTGTGGAATGAAGACAGGTAAGAACTCGCCAGCATTTACTCTGGCCTTGCACTTTTCATTCAAATAGTATCTTATGAATGAAGAATGTTGTAAATTTTTTGACCTTCAGAGTCAAGGAGGCAGAACGGCAGTACACATAGGTAAACTATGACTCTCATGATAAAATTAATCAAATCAAATCAAATCTAAGACAGGGATTTCTGAGGCCATCATCTGATTTCCTGCGCAGGGAACAGAAAGGAAGAGGAAGAGAGAGGATAGAAGTTAAGACTTCTTGACCTGGAAGTAAAGACATGCACTGGAGGACCCATTCTCACATCAAAGTGATTTCTGGCTATCTTTTCAGGTGTGGTAAACCACCTGGCCCCTGCAAATCTCACTGGGTACTACACACAGGGTCGTGGTGGCAGACAAAACTTTGTGAGGAATATACTTCTGATTGATAAGAAAAAATGAACACCTAAAATAAAACACCTTATATGCAATGGAAGACAAAGAGACGAAAACATATGCATTTCTCTCAATATTTTTATTGATGTTCTACTCTGACCAAACCTTTTTTAAAATTTTGTTTGTAATAATTATTTATTGACTCCCTGTAAACCTTGCTGAGAGGATAACTTGGCGGATTTATAATTGTTTATTTAAACGATTAGAAGTAGTAATGAGATTAGTTTTCGTAATCCATGTCGTTGGTAATCATATGTCAATTTAAAACGGCCGCTTGCTAGCATTAGGTAGCGCATAGATTAATGTATTGTAACTTGCGTAATGTGGATATGTTTTTTTTTATGATACTTTTTTAAAGCATTCTATTGTCATGATTCGGATTCCAGATACATCATTCCCAAATTTCAGGAACATACTTTCGGAAAATGAGACATTCAGAATGTTATCCTTAACATGTTGCCTAAATTATATGGCCTATCGAGAAAAATCGTGCAAATATAACTTTAAAGGATTATAAAAGATGTTTTATTTGTTTAAACTTCTCGCTCCTAGTATGAGTTATCCTGTATTCTTCATTAAGTATATTGACTTTCTATTTACAATTACAATGTTTGACATAACATTCCTAGAAGGAACAAACAAATTGTGATTAGAAACCATTGTTTGAGGGCACTTCACTGAAACTGTGGTGGGACAATCCAGATGTACATACTAAAGTTCATATTTATTTGACGGTTTTGGAATATAGCTCATTGTTTGGCCAAACATTATTGTTCAGCGACATTGACCTTCATAACAGCATCATTCCTTTAGTTGTTTCTCATTCAATGTAAATACAAAGTTTTATTTTTATAGTTAATAAATAAGTATTTCAAACAATGTCGTGGGGATTCTAATATATTATAGCACTGTTCTCTAATGTCTGTAATAATCTAAAACCCTTAAAGGCATTGTAATGCACAACTATTCTTTCAACTTGATCTAATGAACATCCATTACAATGATGAGATTTTATTTCATTTTCAAAAGAATTAATGTCACATTAGCATTGAAATGTGCAGACAACCTAAAATTACATTGAGCAGAATTTCTTTTAGCAACATGTATTTAGATCAAGTCAAAGCAATAAAGTCAACAATACGCCAAATGTGGGGTGCTGAACATTAGAATATGCAGCAAGCGGGGAGAAACATATTGTATTTTGTGTATTTATTATTATTCTTCTTCCAATGTGGTACAATGATATTATTTTGTGTGTATTAATGCGTGCGTGCATATATGTGGCATGGGTGAACAATTAGGCGTAGTATGCGTGTGTGGTTGGTTTAGAAAGACACAAAACAGTTGTAGCTGCGCAAATACCTTTATCCCAAAATCATGCAGATATTGCTCCAACTTGTTTTAAAGCAAACAAAAGTTAGTTTTGTAGATAAAGTACTGTAAATAGAATCCATATAAAAAACAGACAAAGGCATCTCTTTTAATTTTACACCACAGGACCAGGCAACACTTCCCGATCTAGCGAAGGGCGCCTCTATCTGGGGAGAGCCCACCGGATCTCCTGCAACCCTCATCTGAAGATCTCCACAACCCTTTTCAGTCTAGAAGATAAAAATATTTTACAGCCCTGTAACAACCATCCTGCTTCTATAACTCTCTGGAAAAAGAAGTTTTCATATGAGGATGTCCTATTATATAGGTATATGAACAGATACAAAGATTATTCTGCGGCCAACCGTGCAAATCCGTTGATATGGAAATTGGAATTCTAAGAAGATAAAAGATATTCTTGAGATTTAATGAGGTTCTGTTTAATCGAGATATTTATGCTTTTTTGTTCACGTAATCAAAGCTAATACCTCTTTAATACTATTCATTAACTTCCACCATGAGATATTCACGATGAATTCAACTTTGTATTGTAAATACCTAAGATATGTACAGAATAAACACAAACGTATTATCAACCCAACTGAACTTTAACTTACTGAAATAAACCATTTCCTACAAATCACAAAATTATGTCGAAATTGATATATTAATTAACCTAAAGTATTTTAAAATACATTAAATAATTAGGTATTATATAAAAGATACTAATTACAGGTCTCTATAGATTTAGA
>JAPMUY010009021.1:0-5000 GCA_026901105.3 Galaxias olidus
TCTTCTCTTCTTCTCTCTGTGTCTCAGGGTGACATGACATAGAGCCATGATGGAGCCAAGAGTACCCGGTCCTACAGAGGACCCTCTGGCTCCATCATGGCTAATAGTCATGTCACTTGTCCCTTGGACGCTTTGAGAGAGAGAGAGAGAGAGAGAGAGAGAGAGAGAGAGAAGGAGAGGGGGAGGACAGAGAGAGAGGGGAGGGGCTGTCTCTGTCTTTGCTTGCCCGGCGACAGCGACTCGGTGAGCAGACCTGAATGTGTCAAAGCTAAAGAAAGAAACACACACTTTTTACCCCACTCTTCTGTCTTCCGCCGTCGACATGCTTCGGCGCAGCCAATTTACACACGCACACACGCGCACACGCACACACACACACACACACACACACACACACACACACACACTGCAACCCATCTGTCTAACCCTTCCGATGCTCTCTGCCCAGACGGACTCTATTCCCAGAGCCACAGACCTCTGCGTATGTAAGTCCCTGGCTGTGCCGTTATTACATTACAGCAATTAGCTGATGAATGACTACACTTATCATGGCCGCTGGCGAGGAGAGAGAGCAGAGGAGGGGGAGGGGAGGGAGTGGCTTGGGGACTGTCTGGCCGTGTTGGTGGGGTTGAGGAGGGGAGGGTGTGGGGGAGGGGGAGGGTGGACGGGTGGTGGCGGAGAAGCCACCTGAATGGATGATGCTGGGCTCTGAGGTGCTACTGTCCTCTCCCCTCCAGTGATCTAGCCGGGGGAGGGGGGGTCGTTTGTAATAATGTATGTGAGAGTGAGAGATAGCCTCACCCCCGAGAGAGAGAGAGAGAGAGAGAGAGAGAGAGAGAGAGAGAGAGAGAGAGAGAGAGAGAGAGAGAGAGAGAGAGAGAGAGAGAGAGAGAGAGAGAGAGAGAGAGAGAGAGAGAGAGAGAGAGGGGGGGGGGTGGTAGGTACTATGCAGTGCATTCGTATATAGGCCGTTTCAATCCACGAGTCGGTTGTCGTGTGTGTGCGCGAGTGTGTGTGTGTGTGTGCATAACTCTATGAAGCGTTTGCGTTTACCTTGCGGCAGATAAGAGGCCTCTGAGTGTGTTCTTCTCCCTCTCTGTTCTCTGTCCTCTACTTTGCCTCCGTGCCACGCTCAGCCTCGCCTTCGCCGCCGAGTTCAACAGGAGTTCCTCCTTTGGGGTGGTGACGGAAAGAGAGAAAGAGAGAGAGGGTTTAGAAAGAGAGAGAGAGAGAGAGAGAGAGAGAGAGAGAGAGAGAGAGGGTTTAGAAGGAGAGAGAGAGAGAGAGAGAGAGAGAGAGAGAGAGAGAGAGAGAGAGAGAGAGAGAGAGAGAGAGAGAGAGAGAGAGAGAGAGAGAGGGGTAAAAAGTGTGTGTTTCTTTCAAACACGTCTCGGTCTGGATCGAGCATGTTGAAGGTCGTTTCAAGATTAAAAAAAGTTGTGTGTGTTTTTCTGTATGTGCTGCTGTTTGGTGCCGGACCCCCCCCCCCCCCCCCCCCCCCCCCGAGTCTCAGTCAAAGGTCATGCTGAGTCAGATGTGGCGCGCGCACTTTCCCCCCGCGTGTCTGTCGGAGGAGCGTTGCCGGTTCCCGGTGTGTGAGCGCAGCGCGGACCGGATGTCCGACGCGACACGCGACAGACGGGCTAGACGACACGCCAGTCGCCATGGTGACGGGGTCTATGGTTACACGGCGACAGGGAAAGGAAAGGGGCCTCCGTTCTAATTCCGTTCTAATTTAACTCCACATACACGGAGCAGGATGGACATAAATAGTTAATATGCATGGAAAGAACAGCCACACACACACACACACACACACACACACACACACACACACACACACACACACACACACACACAGATAAGGATAGCCTATAGTTCCCTTTTCTTTGCTGCTCGCAGCGGAGGTCAGGTTTCGGCGGTGTGTTATTCGGCTAGAGGGGTTTCGAGGCACGGAGAGCTATTAGGAGTGCATGGGGCTCACACACACACACACACACACACACACACACACACACACACACACACACACACACACACGCGCGCGCGCGCTGCGGACGCGGGACGCGGGACGCGGTTCTGTCACACGGTGTGCGGCCCCGCAGGTTAGCAGCTAACGCAAGCGTCTCTGACGTCAATGGAAGGCGGGCGTCGTATTTGTTCTACCTGAGCTATTTATAGACTTTTATTAAAGACACACACACACACACACACGCACACACACACACACACACACACACACACACACACACACCCCACTCCGTCTGCTGCCTCTTGGCAAGACGTGGGCGTACTCGCTCTTCTGAGTCTAATTGGTCTGCGAGTTCATGTATGTGTGTGTGTACGCGTGTGGCTGTGTGTGCGCGCGCGTGTGTGTGTGCGTGTGTGTGTGGGTGTGTGTGTGTGTGTGTGGGTGTGTGTGTGTGTGTGTGTGTGTGTGTGTGTGTGTGCTTAGTTCCCTAAGTTGTCCTGGCCATTTTCTGTTCATGGGCGTGCATTCTGAAGGTCAGCCTCAAACTGTTTATTCTGGACTGATGAAATATAATAGCGTTCTAAAGGGTACCATTTGAAATGGCGGCTAATCGACCATCAAAAAGGCCAACTTTAACCGGACTGTGTGTGTGTGGAAGGGGCCAACTTTAACCGGACTGTGTGTGTGGAAGGGGCCAACTTTAACCGGACTGTGTGTGTGGAAGGGGCCAACTTTAACCGGACTGTGTGTGTGTGGAAGGGGACAACTTTAACCAGACTGTGTGTGTGTGGAAGGGGCCAACTTTAACCGGACTGTGTGTGTGGAAGGGGCCAACTTTAACCAGACTGTGTGTGTGGCCCCTCTGTTGAGCGTTCAGGAGGGGTTGGAAGAGTCTAGACGTTCCCCTTAAGAGCTGGGTTTGAGGTCAGCTAGCCTCTACGTGCGATACCATGTTCTGGAAGGGTCCGGTAATACGGTGGACGGAACTATATCAGGACAGTTTTCCCGCTGTTCGAGCAACGTCCCGCGCTTTTCCCGAGGGAAATATCCCTTTTTTACATAAACCTGGCTCTGCCTGAGAACACGCGCCGGATTTTGACGCTGGAAAAGCCAATATTTGTTTTCCACAAATCCCCCCCTAAATCCAAAAGAGGCGGCTTTGTTTGTGATCCAGCGATTGTTCCTGAACTCCGGAGGACTTTGTCGTCATCCCTCGCTCCTTCAGAAGCTCCCGGTCCCGGAGGTGTTAAGGGGGAGCTCCGACTGTGATGTAATTACCTGGCGGGAGGGGGGCTAACTGGTGTACCTTCGTCTTTCCAACCCCTCCGTAGCTAGGCAACTCTCCCCGGCTCTCCTCAGCGTCCACACGGAGAGAGGGAGTTTGCCTTCAGTTGTCAGACCGTGTTAGGTTCAGCTCTCTCTCCGTTTCTCTCTCTCTCTCACACACACACACACACATACACACCCGTCCCCTCTGCTCCGACATGGTCCGGGTGACAGCCCCTCGTCCGCCGACGAGGCCCGCTCTCCGTCCGACGTCTTCGCCCGACCACCCACACCGCAACCTTTTGACCACTGACCCCCCCGCCCACCCTGCCGCTCTGCGTAACGTCAGCCGGCTCTCTCCCCCGCAAAGCGTCACCGTCTCCCTGGCGGCCACGACTCAACTCTGAGTCACCCGGACGACAAAGAAATCCCATGGCATCGTGGACGGCCATCTTAGACAACCCCCCTACGTATGTAACCAGCTCCTGTCTAAGACCGGGGCTGACGTGTGGGAGAAACATGCAGCAGGTGGGGGTGGGGGGGGTGGGGGGGGTTAGGATTGTAACATCTCAACCCCACCTAGCCCCCCGGGTGACCTCGGCCTCCTGGCTCCGCCCGCCTACACGGGGAAGGAATCTCCCCTCTTTATTTAACGGGAGGTCGTCGCGGCGACGTGAGGAGTTTGAACAGGAGCGGTGGGCGTGCGTGGAGAGCGGTCCGTCTGCGTGACCCCTGCTTGACCCCTCCCTCCGCCTCCATCCCCGGTCCAGAAATAGAGGAACGGGTAGCGTGTTATTACGGAGCAGGCCTCCATCTGTGACCCCCCTCCTAGGAGCACCGCGCCCTGCCTGACGCCCAGCCTCCAGACGGGCTGCCCAAGGACGTCAGACACATCTCTCTATGGGCTCCTTCTCGGCCGACCTCTGAACTCTGTACCCCTGACCTCTCCCTGACAGACAGAGGGAGGCTTCTGCTGTAGGCGGAGTGATGGACCCACACACACACACACACGCACACACACACACACACACACACACACACACACACAAACAAACCAACTCATTACTGTAAAAAGACCTCATCTTGACATACTGTAGAATAGATACACAGAGGGATTTTTACACACACACACACACACACACACACACACACACACACACACACACACACACACACACACTAGTCAATAGCACTCCCTCTTTGTGTGTGTGTGTGTGTGTGTGTGTGTGTGTGTGCGCGCGCGCGTTAGGTACAGTAGGCCCAACACTTCAGGGTGTTGCTGCTGCTATTAACTCCAATCCATCCCCCCAGCTGTCAAGCCACTCCGTACTCTATCCCATTCCAATTGGTCCAGCCCAGAGCACCCCTCCGCACCTCGTTAGCCCTGTGATTGGTCTATTCTGAAGCACCCTGGTTTGTCATGTCACCAAGACTATTAGGAGAGAGAGAGAGAGAGAGAGAGGGAGAGAGAGAGAGAGGGAGGGAGAGAGGGAGGGAGAGAGGGAGGGAGAGAGAGAGAGAGAGAGAGAGAGAGAGAGAGAGAGAGAGAGAGAGAGAGAGAGAGAGAGAGAGAGAGAGAGAGAGAGAGAGAGAGAGAGAGAGAGGGAGGGAGGGAGAGGGAGGGGGGTGAAAAGGCGGGAGGGGTTAGGGAGCGAGGGTGGGAAACTAGGAGTTGGACTCATTTTCTAAATCTACGGTTTCTTTTCTCTGTCGAGTCCTGATGTGTGTTAGGTTATTTCCATCATGTCTGGTTTAAACTTCC
>JAPMUY010009021.1:12500-20000 GCA_026901105.3 Galaxias olidus
AAATAATCACTGCTGTCTGGTGTTTTATTGATATTCCTGGAGCCCCTTTCCCCAGCCTTAACTCCCCTGTAAGTAGCTTTGGTTCATCCCAAGGCTCCTGTCTACCTGTTACATCTGGTCCAGGGCACTACCATTATGTCTCCTACATGGGGGGGGGGGGGGATCTTTCCCCACGTTCCACGCTCACGTCCCAGTCTTCCCGAACCTCCTCGGGTCCCCCTTGTGGTCCCCCCTCGTTGCCGGTATTCCGGGCGACGGGACCTTAACAAATGAGCCGATATCCTCCTATTCCCAGCCCTGCCTCCATACTCTCCGGGCTATTATTGAAAAGGAGCGATGTGTGACATGTTCTTTTCTCGGCGGAGCGTTTTGGGGGAAGCCGCGGCGGCTGCCGTCGCCCGGGCCCCTTCACCTCACATTAGCCGCTTGCCGTCCAAGCGGCGCGACAGCCAAAAGGGCCCAGAATGAATTACAGCCACACTCCATTGGTTCCACGCTCCGATGGTCCCACCGGCCCGTTCGTCCTCTCTCGTGCTTCCCGCTCCCGTTACCCGTTCTTCCCGCGTCCCGTGTGGGCCGTGCCAAAGGAGAGGTGGAGAGGGATGGATTTATTCAGGACGGGAGGCGGAGAGGGAAAAGACGGAAGGGAGGAGAGAAGTCGAAAGAAGTAGAAAGAGAGGTCGCTCATTCAAAGGGGTCCCTTGTCAAACGGTCAGAACAAATGTGTGTGTGTGTGTGTGTGTGTGTGTGTGTGTGTGTGTGTGTGTGTGTGTGTGTGCGTGCGCTGGCCGTGTGTGAGCGGGCGCAAAGATCTTGTGTGTGTGTGTGTGCGTGTGTGCGTATGTGCGTGTGTGTGTACGCGAGTCCAAGTGTGTGTTCCAGCGCACTCAACGTGATTAATGCCTTCAGGCACGCGCCATGCGTCTGGGGGAAAGGGAACGCCGTAAATCCGTTGGGAGACTGAAGCCCCTGTCTCCAGTGGAAGGTCAGAGAGTGTGTTACGTGTCGACACAATCTCTCCATCACGAGGATGAAGGAGGGAAGAGAGGGAGGGAGGGAGGGAGGGAGGGAGAGTGGGTGGAGTAATGAAATGCTCATATGACGTCATGCTGTAGGCTCAGACCCAGACAGGTGTGTGTGTGTGTGTGTGTGTGTGTCTCGCTCTCTCTTTCTCTCTCTGTGTGTGTGTGTGTGTGTGTGTGTGAGTGTGTTTCTTTGTCTGTCTGTGTGTGTGTGTGTGTGTGTGTGTGTGTGTGTGTCTGTGTGTGTGTCTGTGTGTGTGTGTGTGTGTGTGTGTGTGTGTGTGTGTGTGTGTGTGTATGTGTGTGTGTTTGTCTTTCTGTGTGCGTGCGTGCGTGCGTGCGTGTGTGTGTGCGTGCGTGCATGCGTGTGGGGTCTACCTGCTCTCCCCCAGTCTCTTTGTGTGTCTCTGTCTCTCTTTGTGTGTGTGTGTGTGTGTGTGTGTGTGTGTGTGTGTGTGTGTGTGTGTGTGTGTGCGTGGGGTCTACCTGCTCTCCCCCAGTCTCTTTGTGTGTCTCTCGTTCCCTAAACAGATGTTTTCCCACATCTACTATTCCTACCGCTGTCCTCATGTCCTGAACCCGTCTGCTCTGCTTTGAACTCCGTCTCCTCTGCCCTCTTTCTCCCTCTCTCTTTCTTTCTCTTTGGCTGTCCCTGCCAAGCGGTGTTTTCTGTCCTGGCTCTCCCTCTCTCCTCCGTCCCGACTCTCTCTCTCTCTCTCTCTCTCTCTCTCTCTCTCTCTCTCTCTCTCTCTCTCTCTCTCTCTCTCTCTCTCTCCTCCGTCCTGACTCTCTCTCTCTCTCTCTCTCTCTCTCTCTCTCTCTCTCCTCCGTCCCTCTCTCTCTCTCTCTCTCTCTCTCTCTCTCTCTCTCTCTCTCTCTCTCTCTCTCTCTCTTCATGGTGGTCGTCTCTGGAGACCGTGGAGATAATGAGGTGCTGTCACGTCCCGAGGAACATCAGGGCCCCAACGTTACTCACCCCTGTGCTCTAACTCCCTCCGTCTCTGTGTCTCTCTGTCTCTGTGTCTCTATGTCTCTGTGTCTCTCTGTCTCTGTGTCTCTCTGTCTCTGTGTCTCTCTGTCTCTGTGTCTCTATGTCTCTGTGTCTCTCTGTCTCTGTGTCTCTCTGTCTCTGTGTCTCTCTGTCTCTTTGTCTCTCTGTCTCTGTGTCTCTCTGTCTCTGTGTCTCTATGTCTCTGTGTCTCTCTGTCTCTGTGTCTCTCTGTCTCTTTGTCTCTCTGTCTCTGTGTCTCTCTGTCTCTGTGTCTCTCTGTCTCTGTGTCTCTCTGTCTCTTTGTCTCTCTGTCTCTGTGTCTCTCTGTCTCTGTGTCTCTCTGTCTCTGTCTCTCTCTGTCTCTGTCTCTCTCTGTCTCTGTCTGTCTGCCGGCCTGACGGTCTGTCCGTCTTATTTCTCTCTCTCAAAAAAACCCCCAATTAAGATGGTTAAGTCCATCTCTCACTCCTTCTCTCTCTCTCTTTCTCTCTCGCTCTCTTTCTCTCTCTCTCTCTCTCTCTCTTTCTCTCTCTCTCTCGCTCTCTCGCTCTCTCTCTCTCGCTCTCTTTCTCTCTCTCTCTCGCTCTCTCTCTCTCTCGCTCGCTCTTAATTTTTTTCTGTCTCTGTTCTCTTATCTTCATCCCTTTCTTCTCTCCGCATGCGTCTGATTAAAGGACCCTCCCTCTGTGTGACCCGTTCAGATTGACCCCTGGCCTTTACTGCCCCGATCACATGATCCCTCAGACAATAAGATTAGCCAATCACAATCTATTCATTCCACAAATAACACCATGTGATGGCTGGGAGTTATTGCTGCCATCTTATGTATTTTATGGGTGTCAAGACCAGACCAGACCAGATGCGTGTGTGCGGCTATGTTTATGCGTGTGTGTGTGTGTGTGTGTGTGTGTGTGTGTGTGTGTGTGTGTGTGTGTGTGTGACAGGGCAGCAGTGTGTTCCGTGGTAATTGGATCAGTTCACTGCCAGGCCCCTGTCTCAGCACACTGTGTCTCCTCTCCGCTGGAAAAACAGTCGGAGACAGCACTTCCTCCCCGAGCGACGCCCCCGCTGCCCAAACAGAGCCGCAACGCTCCGATGAGCCCCGGCTCCGATGAGCCCCCCCCCGTGTGTGTGTGTGTGTGTGTGTGTGTGTGTGTGTGTGTGTGTGTGTGTGTGTGTAGGTGTGTGTGTGTGTCAGGCAGGAAGGCCTATGTGGCGTTTCTCGGCGCGTCGCAGTGTTTCCTCGCTCGGCGGTGTTTGGCGGCTTGCCTGCGTCTCGTCACGGTCAGGTTCGTCTACGGCAGTTACACGTCGCTAGGCAACCCTCCTTGACTAGAGGATGCCAGTCAATGTATAGTCTATTCACAGAAACCGTTTTAGTTTTTTTTTTCTTCTTTTTAAACGGTCGTTAACTGTGGCTGGGCTAGAGTGCCTTTGTGAAGGGAGTCGATTCCAACCTCCGCTTCCGCTTCCATACGCTGCATACTTCAGCTGCTAGCATGTCCCCTCATTAGCATCAGCCCCTCGCTGTGCTAACATTCATGCTAACAGCGCCGCCACCTAATTACACTGCCACGGTAGCAATTATGCTAGTCCCGGAGTAGCTTAGCGCCGCGCTACCTTATCTCTAGCCCGCTTGGATGGCTAATGAGACAGATTTCTGAGGAGAGTTCCCGCTGGGGTTTCTACCTCTGGGGTGTCAGGACCCAGGTGCTGGCGATCTAATCCCCCCTATGCCTGCCTCCTCCCTGCCTGCCTCTCGCTGAAGGGGCCGGCTTTCTTCCAAGGCCCTGCGAGGGGCCGGCTTAATAAGTAACTGATAAAGTGGTCTCGCTTCGGCTAATAGGCCCCTCTCAGAACTCAACATGGCCGCCCCCTTCATAACACCGGTGACCTTTGAAACCTCCGTACCCCTCCCTCCTTATCTGCTTCTTCTCTCGTTAGCTCCCCCTAAGCCTGGCGGGGGAGACCGGCTTCCTTTGCTGATCCTACGTGTGTGTGTGTGTGTGTGTGTGTGTGTGTGTGTGTGTGTGTGTGTGTGTGTGTGCGTGCGCACCCGTTGCCATAGTCACCGCCGCTGCTAGCTTAAATTTAGCTTCCGCTAGCGTTCGATTGCCAATTCACTGAAGTCTTGTAACTTCACTGCAGCTTTCTTCTCTTTCTCTCTCTTCGCCCCCTTCTTTTCTCTCTCTCTCTCTCTCTCTCTCTCTCTCTCTCTCTGCTGCGTCTTCCACTCTTCCGAAGGGTGCTGAATGATGGATGAGTTGGAGGTGGATAAAAAAAGGCTGACGAGGGTGTACGGAGGGGAGGATGTTTTAATCTGTAAGTCTGTCCTGCGGTCTACCCCCCCACCCCCACCCCACCCCCTGGCACCCTGAACACTGTGTCATTTGTCACTTAGCGCCTCTCATGGCGCTCTCACTGCCCAGAGAAGTGAAGACCACTGCTGCGCGGAAAGTTGTTTGTCACAGATGAGAGACACACAAACACACACACACACACACACACACACACACACACACACACACACACACACACACACACACTTATCTGCTTCTCTGAATCAGAGGCAGACACGCATGAACAGACTCGGGCACATACGCTCCAATCCTCTCGCAGTCTGTCACACACACACACACACACACACACACACACACACACACACACACACACACACACACAGCACACTAGCTGTCCCGTTGCCAGCTCTTCGTGTGTGTGTGTGTGTGTGTTCAGTTCAGGTCTTTGAAGTGTCAGAACGAGTCCATTGGCGGCGTCCTCTCCGTCGCCGTGACTACCTGAGGCGGTCTCTCCCCGCTCTCCACTCCGGGAGAACATTATGGGGTTGTCAGATGGTTGTCGGATAAGAACGACTCCAGCATTTAATATGGTTTCCGTTAGCTCGGTGCCATGAGTGGGAAAACCACCCGATTTATTTGTTGGTTTGCCTTTTTGTCTGCCTCTCTCCTCTCGTCAAACTTAACGTGTTTTCATTCCAATCTTTTATTTTATTTTCCATTCCTGGGCTGAGTGAAACGGCGTGTGCTTTCATGCAATTGTTTCATAGCTGCCCGTCGGCGTTGCCAAGTTGTGTAATGGGCTAACGCGGCCTCATTCAAAACCAGAAGGACAACAAGCCTTCATCTTTAGCGCTTGTTCATCGGAGAAAGAAACTTTCACCGCTCTCTGCCAAACGGGCGTGTTTCCAGCTCCAAAACAGAAGCTTGGAGCCCTCCCATTCCTTTGGCTTTCACGTCACCAAGCGCCCCTTAGGAGGATCGTGTTCTTATTGAAAAGCACAACATAAATATCTATTCCTCCTTTTAAACCTCTTAACTTGTTCCGGTCCAGCTAGTCAACGGTCAGGAGTCAAAGGAGAAAGCCAAAGGGTCAGCACCACAACAGAGTGGACGTGGAACCACGGCCCTCGCTCTGCCCTCCTCCTGGACCCCCGCGCCGACCTTTCCCCTCCTCCTCCTGACCCCTGACCCCCGCTAAGCGCTGCTGGCAGGAGGCGGTTTGGATCGGCTCCCCTCCCGCCTGCGGCATCGGGAGGGAAGCGACACGCCATGGGGGGTGCGAAGGCTCCCGTTGGGGGGGTGGGGGTCGTCTGTAGGGGAGGGGGTGGGCTGCTCCTCGGTAATCTACTGCTCAGGTCTAAAGTGGCGGGGTCTTTGTGGCTGTTCAGCTACGTGAGGTTACCAGAGGTCCAGATGTCTGTAAAGCTGATTCCCAGGCTGAACGGTTCTGTGGCATTGGAGAGAGAAAGAGAGAGAGAGCGAGAGAGAGCGAGAGAGAGAGAGAGAGAGAGAGAGAGAACCACCTTAGCCCCCTCTCTCTTTCTCTTTTTTTATATGTTCCTCTGCCTTTCCTTATTTTCTCTCTCTGTCTGTCACTCTATCTGCCTGGCTCTCTCTGTTTCTGCTCCGTGACCCCCCCCCTCGTCCTCCTCACCCGTCCTTCATCTCCAGCAGGCCATGCCGTGGTGTTGTTCTCTGTGAAACACAATGAACAGGAGGCCTCCAAATAACTCTCTCAATCACTGCTGTTGACTTCAATCTCGCAGCTGGTTTGGAGAGTTTGTGTTTGAACTAGACCGGCTCCAATTGGATTGGATGATTGGTTTGTCATCTATATTCATAGACGTGTGTGTGTGTGTGTGTGTGTGTGTGTGTGTGTGTGTGTGTGTGTGTGTGTGTAGGTGTGTGAATTCTGCGGTCTATTCCACTCACGCCAGTGCATGTGTGTTCTCAGCTTCCCGATGTCGTTGCTCAGGCAGGAAACAGTTTGGCTTGGATAATCCACTTGGAGCTGCTGCGTCGATAACCCCTCCGGTTAACAGAGTGAGAGGTGGGAGGTGGGAGGTGGTGGTGGTGTGGGGGGGGGGGGTTCCAAAGGGACAATGGAGGACACACCGCCTCGCACCTCTCACTCTTTCTCCCAGGGGTCACCTTCCTACCCCTCTTCTTTTGCTTTTGTTCTCTTTCTCGACTTATTTTGTCTTTGGGGTTTTTTGCTCTCTCTCTCTCTCTCTCTCTCTCTATCTTTCTCTCTTTCTCTCTGTGTCTCTCTCTGTCTGTCTGTCTGTCTGTCTGTCTGTCTGTCTGTCTGTCTGTCTGTCTGTCTGTCTGTCTGTCTGTCTGTCTGTCTCTCTCTCCCTCTCTCTCTCTCTCTCTCTCTCTCTTTTATCTGTCTCCGTGATTCTCTCCCTCCCCCACTCTCCCCCTCAGGGGAGCCCTACAGAGGGCTCCTTATTTCTGCCGAAGAGAGGAGCAGTGTGTTGTTGAAGTTGAAAGTCAGGCTGATATCAAAAGGGCTCTGATGTTTAGATGGTGCAAGGTGTGGCCCCGGTGGCGCAGAGCAGCTAGCAGGCTAAGCTAACTACTGCCAATACCAATGCTACATCTATCAGGCTATGCTAAGTAGTGCTTTGCATACCAGTGGTACAGCTAGAAGGCTATGCTAACTACTGCTTTGCATACCAGTGGTACAGCTATCAGGCTACGCTAACTACTGCTTTGCATACCAGTGCTACAGCTAGAAGGCTATGCTAACTACCGCTGTGCATATCAGGCTTTGCCAACTACTGCTTTGCATACCGATGCTAAAGCTAGCACACTAAGCTAACTACTGATGTGCCTACACGTTACTCAACTAGCACCCTGAGCTAATTTGTGTGGCCCCCAATGGCACAACAACCATACAGCTACCACAGCTAGCAGAATGCGCTAGCCACTGCGTCCGGCTGCGTTAGCAATCAGCCCGCGCTAACTCCATGTGGACCCATCGCTATCTACGTGCTGATGGAGGAGGACCTGTATGGTTGGAGGCAGTGCACGTTCCAACAGCGGTTCCTCTCTTCACTCTAATCCCAACACGCTAGCATCACGACCTGTTACGCATGCGACGTTACCTTCACTGTGCAGGTCAGCGTCGGAGTGCGTCAGTGTGCGCCCCTCAAAGTGCACGCTTGGCTAGCCGCCCGCC
>JAPMUY010009021.1:22500-25000 GCA_026901105.3 Galaxias olidus
TGTGATAGAGGGAGAGCGAGAGCGAGAGCGAGAGCGAGCGTGTAAGATGTTTACATCTTTGATCACGATGCATTACAATGTACCAAAGGGCGTGTGTGTGTGTGTGTGTGTGTGTGTGTGTGTGTGTGTGTGTGTGTGTAAGCCACAGATGACTTATGTATCCATGAGAACAAAGCCGTATAATAGCGAATGCTTTCAGCCACACTAAAAGTCTCCTCTTTTTCCCGAGGCCTCGATCAGTAAAAGCCTGTGTGTTCCCGCCGGATCGCTGGGCTGCTCCGCTCCCTCCAGAAGACAAACGTAGCCCGTCCGCTCGCCTTCAAAGGGGATCCGGCCAAAGGGTGGTTTGACGTCCGATACGTTGACATTTCAACAGCCCGAGTGTCTTTAAGGCACTGGATTGGGTCGACCCATTGCAGCGGACATCAGCTTGTTGATGGTTACCGAGTGGGTCTGGTGGAATCCGTCAGACCGGTTACTGGGACCGGTTAGCTTAGCTTAGCCTCGACGGGTTTTAGCGTGTCGGGTGGGCTCTTTAAGGGGGACGGCGGACTAGCTCGGCGTAGTTAGCCTGTTTTTCTGCTAGATTTTTTTTTTCATCCTCCCCTCGTTTTCTGCTTTGTTTGGTTTTGAGTTTGTTGTTTTTTTTTCCCTCCTTTTTTTTTGTTGACCCCGTGGCCTGCGAGTCGTACGCCCTGCAGCCGTAAGCTACTGTGCTCTGGTGGTGGACGGCTGGTCTGTCTGAAGGGAGTGGCTCTGGGGGTCTTACACGGCGTCGAGGTGAGTGACGTGTCGGACCGGGTGGTCACCTTGACCTCCGCCGCGCCAGTGTCACCTTGACCTCCGCCGCGCCAGTGTCACCTTGACCTCCGCCGCGCCAGTGTCACCCTGCGCCTCTTAGCCGCGTCATTCTGATAACGTCCTCCTCGTCGTTCGTGCTGGGGCCACCTCTCTCTTCCTCACTCTCATTCTCTCCCTCCTTCTCTCTGTGTGTGTGTGTCGTCGTCCCCCCCCCCCCCCCCCCCCCCCCCCCCCCCCCCCCCCTCTCTGTTCCCACACCTAGATAAAGTGCTTTAGAAGCGTAGCATTACCTCAAGTGCGTTTCCGGTTATAAAACCACTCCAAGCCACCACTCTCAGACACACACACACACACACACACACACACACACACACACACTCCAGCTATGCACGTGGGCCAGAGCAGTGCAGTGATGGCTGTCATGTCATGGTGTTCTGGGTCTGTCTTGCACTGTGAAGGAGACGTGGCCGCTGGCTAATGCTACACTCCTAACATCAAGCGCTCCTGTCCTAATGTGTGTGTGTGTGTGTGTGTGTGTGTGTGTGTGTCTGTCTGTCTGTCTACAGGATGTGCTTGTACGTGTGCACGTGTTTAGTAGTTTGTTTGACTGGGTGTGTGCTATTTGCACATGTTTGTTCGTGCTGTCTCTCTGTCTGCTTGTGTGTTTTTGTCTCTGTTGTTTTCTCTGTGTGTCTCTGTGGTGTGTGTGTGTGTGTGTGTGTGTGTGTGTGTGTGTGTGTGTGTGTGTGTGTATCATTGTAGGTGTGTGTCTCTCTGTCGGTTTGTTTTGTGTGTATGTGTACAGTATGTGTGCGCAGTTCTGTTGTGACATTTTAAATCCATGTCTCTGAATTCATGTTATATGAAATTAATGACTTTGTGTGAGTGTGCATGCGGGCGTGTGTGTGTGTGTGTGTGTGTGTGTGTGTCTGCGCGAGCGACTTTGCTTCTAATGAGCGCAGCACTAATGGCCGTTCGTCAGTGCACGCACACACTCACACACACACACACACACACACACACACCCCCGTCAGGACTCAGAGAGTCTTGAATATGAATGTGGATATGAATATGAATGTGTGCTTAGCGGAGGGAGTAATGAGACACTTAGACAGAGCAGCTCCAATCCCTGTTTGAGGCCCGGGCGGGGCCCCCTGTAAACGAGGGCCACAAACAGGGCAGCCTCCGCTTCACACGCATCCAAACCACAGACAAACACACACACGCACACACACACACACACACACACACACACACACACACATACACACACGGTTGTGTGCTTGTGGTGAGTGTTCCTGTGTTTTGGCGGAGGGGGGGGTTTCTCGCTAAGTGAACCCTTCTACTCTTCTACGGTAGACGGAACGGATCGTCTGTCAAACACATGGAGACTCGGCCTCGACTGCGCCGCACACACACTCACACACACTCACACACTCACACTCACGCACACACACACACACACACACACACGCACACACACACACACGCACTTTTCCAACGATCGCTTAGAGATGTGCGAACATTGACCAGACACTAGTCAGGCTTTGTGTCAAGGCTTTTTTACAAGACACTCAGGAGGTGTGTCTAGGTGTGTGTGTGTGTGGGCTTGTGCGTGTGTGCGTGTGCGTGTGCGCGTGCGCGTGTGTACGTGTACGTGTACGTGTACGTGTGCGTGTGCGTGTGTGTGTGTGTACGT
>JAPMUY010009021.1:30000-35000 GCA_026901105.3 Galaxias olidus
CCCCCACCCTCCCTCCCTCCTCGCTGATGGCCGATATTCCGATGGGCCCGAGCTGCCCGCTGCTAATTCCGATAGGTCTGTCCTGCCCGCTGGCCAGATCGTCGCCTCTCTCTCTCTCTCTCTCTCTCTCTCTCTCTCTCTCTCTCTCTCTCTCTCTCTCTCTCTCTCTCTCTCTCTCTCTCTCTCTCTCTCCTGGTGGAGTGCCCACTCCCGAGTGCCAGCCTTGCCAGTTGGCGGCCATTTATAAAGCCTCCTCCCTCGTTCGATAGAGTAAACACTGGCCCATATCAGGGACAGATGGAGCTGGAGGTCCGTTTTTCTTTTTTTCCCGGTCCATCAGGTTTTCTCCAAGGTCCTTCTCTCTGAGTGGAATGGAGAGTGGCACTCCATTGATAAAGGATTTTCTTCAAAAGCATGCCCACGGTGTTAAATATGCACGCTGTGTCTTCAAACACATACCCACAGAGTTAAGTTCGAGCTCCCTGTGTTTTTAAACACGTGCCCACAGTGTTAAGTTTGATCTCCCTGTGTTTTTAAACACATGCCCACAGTGTTAAGTTTGATCTCCCCGTGTTTTTAAACACATGCTCACAGAGTTAAGTCTTATCTCCCTGTGCCCACAGAGTTAAGTAGTTGGACCCGGCCTCAAACATGCCCATAGTGTTAAGTAGTCTCCCCGTGCTTTCAAGCCGACATACCCACAGTGTTAAATTTTATCTCCCTGTGTTCCAAACATATGCCCTCAGTGTTAAGTTATCTCCCTGTGTTCCAAACATATGCCCTCAGTGTTAAGTTATCTCCCTGTGTTCCAAACATATGCCCTCAGTGTTAAGTTATCTCCCTGTGGTCCAAACATATGCCCTCAGTGTTAAGCCCCATTTGCATTCGTCAGAAGGTGACGGTACACGTTTCCCGAACGGCGATTTAGAACCCCCTCAACAAAACAGAGCTCAGCGTTCAGGCGACGGGGAAGACGGGGTCGGTGAGAGGCGCCATGGTAACCAGGGCTCCCCCGCGGGCGGTGGGGCGTGTCAGGGAGACCGCGGAGGACGACCTTACTGATGGAACGCCACTGGATGAGGTCACAGACTGACGGACGCACGGAGAGAAGGAGAGGGGGAGAGTAGGGCAGAGGAGAGGAGGGGATAAAAAGCAGAGGATGGAGACAGGAGAGGAAAGGAGGGAGAGAGGCAGTGGAAGTGAGACAGACACCCATTGTTTTGGGATTGTGTGTGAAAACAGGAGTGTGTGTCTGCCCAGAGGGCTGACCTACATCCCCCTCTTTCTCAACTCTCATCTCACTCTCTCCCTTTTTCACTCCCCATCCTTATCTTGCTCTCTTTCTCTCTCTATCTCTCTCTCTCTCTCTCTCTCCTCTATCTCTCTCTCTACAGCGCTCCCTCTACCTCTCTACCCTAACCCCCCATTCCCCCTCTCTCTCTCTGTCTCTCTCTCTCTCTCTCTCTCTCTCTCTCTCTCTCTCTCTCTCTCTCTCTCTCTCTCTCTCTCTCTCTCTCTCTCTCTCTCTCTCTCTGTTTTTTCTTCAAGGTGGAGCATGCTTATTACATGCTGATGGGGATGTGGGCATGTTTGCAAGTATTTGGGGGATTGGGAATTTTTTTCTCTAAACAAGAAGATGGGGTACTGTTGATAAATTCGTGATGTTTGGGTGTGTGCGTATGAGTGTGTTTGTTTATTTTTTGTAGTTTGTTTTTTATTGAGTTTGTATGTTAGTCAAGGGGCTTGCGAACATTGACGTGTTCTGTCTTTGGGGCTCCATGTGATTACATGCGTCACCGCATTGTTCATTAAAGAGCATTTTACATTTTATTCTCTCTCTCTCTCTCTCTCTCTCTCTCTCTCTCTCCTATATTCTCTCTCTCTCTCTCTCTCTCTCTCTCTCTCTCTCTCTCTCTCTCTCTCTCTCTCTCTCTCTCTCTCTCTCTCTCTCTCTCTCTGTTTTTTCTTCTTCTCATCAATCATGTGATTCCTGAGGTATTGGTGGTCACATGTACAGGTCACGTTACACGCTAGGCTTTTTCTCAGTGTGTGTGTGAGTGTGTGTGCGTGTGTGTGTGTGTGTGCATGTGTGTGTGTGTGTGTGTGTGTAATGGGTACGGCCTCAGCATTGATTTGCGTGCTAAGGGATCTCCGCGTGTGTCCCGTAGGGACCAGGTCCTGACAGTAATTAAGCGTGTAACTCGGCCGTTTTCTCCCGGAAAGATCCATAGATCTGATCCTGAGCATGCTGGGATTGATTTCCACTGTGGAAAGAAAACCAAAGGCAAAGGTTCACAGTCAGATGGGCTGGAAAGAATGCAGTGTGTGTGTGTGTGTGTGTGTGTGTGTGTGTGTGTGTGTGTGTGTGTGTGTGTGTGTGTGTGTGTGTGTGTGTGTGTGAGAGAGAGAATATATCCATGTCGTCCATTCCTTTCTTTTACACGCTCTCGCTCATGCACACACACCCACCCACACATATCATACTTAACACACACACACACACACACACACACACATACTGCATCTTCTTTTTGCTCCTTATCCTCAGGGAGGTAATTAAGCTGTTCTCAGGGGACTGTCCACCAGAGTTTCCCAGGAACTCCCCAGCCCTGCACACACACACACACACACACACACACACACACACACACACACACACACACACACACACACACACACACACACACACACACACACACACACACACAGCCAGCCTGCAGCCTGTGGACCTCCGTGCTCCATGTCGGTCTCTGCGGCGGCTAAGCGATCACCGAGCGGTGCCGTCGAGGGTCAGAGGTCACGGCTAGCTAGAGGCTCCTGAGTTAATCACACCCTCATAACCTGCCAGGCTGGTCCCATCCACCTGGGGTGTGTGGGTGTGTGTATGTGTGCGTGTGTGTGTGTGTGTGTGTGTGTGTGTGTGTGTGTGTGTGTGTGTGTGTGTGTGTGTGTGTGTGTGCGCGTGTGTGTGTGTTGCCTTCTCTCTGCGGACTGGAGTGTTTTTTGCCGAAGGTACCAACACACACAAACACACAAACACACACACACACACACACACACACACACACACAGACACGTACTCTCTCTAAGGACGGGGAGCTTACTGCTGGACTGAGGGTCATAGGTCACTCACTGATGGAGTCACTTCACAGGGACCCCCACACAGCGTGTGTCTAACTGAGTTACCCTGCACCTCGTCTTTCCCTGCTCTCTCTCTCCTTTTCTAGTCGAGCTCACTCCATCGCGCCTTTTCCCTGCTCTCTCTCTTCTTTCCCTCCCGGTCTCTGTCCATCATTTCAGCTTTCTGCTCCTACTGATATCTCCATCCCTCTATCTTTTACTCCCTGTGTGTGTGTTTGTGTGTGTGTGTGTGTGTGTGTGTGTGTGTGTGTGTGCTTGTATTCCCCAACTCTGCTTCCCTCCTCCTCCCACGCTGGTCTCTCCATCGTGTCTCTCTCTCTCTCTCTCTCTCTCTCTCTCTCTCTCTCTCTCTCTCTCTCTCTCTCTCTCTCTCTCTCTCTCTCTCTCTCTCTCTCTCTCTCTCTTTCAGTTTTCCCTCGCTCTATGCAGACCCCTCCACCTTTTCCAATATAGCTTTTTCGTTTTACTTCACAGCCTTTTTTCTAAAATAATCTTCATATTTTCCTCATTGATCCTCTGCACACAATACCCCATAATGACAAAGCGAATACAATGGAGATTTTAGAGACTGAACCGTCACATACACACACGTATCGCGACCCTGCTGTGTGTAGGTCGGAGAGACGGACAGCGTGCGTCGTTGGTTTTAGAACGAGGCCGCGCAGAATGTGGAGACAGTGAAAGGGGCCCGAGTACTGTCTGAACGGACCGCACGTTTCCCTCCCTCTATCACTTACTCTTATCTCCCTCCGTCCCTCCACCCCTCCGTCCACCCACACCCCCCCCCCCCCCCCCCCCCCCCCCCCCCCCCCCCCCCCCCCCACTCCACGTTCCGCGTCGTCCCTCTGGCCTCTCCGTCTGCTATGCTCTGTGGGTAGGAGGGGAGCTATGGTCAGGTGGTTAATGTCTTCCTGCGTCCCCACTGGACTGAGTAGAGCTATCTATATGGTAATCAACACACTCCTCTTCCTCACGCTCTCCTCGTCCTTACACACACACACACGCACACACACACACATGCGCGCGCGCACGCGCTCATACTGTAAATCACATTGTACGAGTACATAGGCACATAGGCACACACACACACTAATACTGTAAATCACGTTGTTTGAACACACACACACACACACACACACACACAATCTAATACTGTACCTGACATAGTTTTAGCACACAAACACACACACACACACACACTGCTCACACGTACACTATTACACAGGCACACACACACACACTAATACTGTAAATCACACAGTTTGAGCACACACACACACACACACACACACACTGCTCACCCGTACATATGCGTGTGCGTGCGGCTTTTTGATTGGCGTGTGCGGGGTTTATTACACAGTGTGTCTCTCACTCCATCTCAGGCTCCTTTTCTCTTGTCACGCGTGTTCCCTCTCTCCTTTCCCTCCCTCCCTTACCACCTCCTTTTCCTGCTGCCCGTCTTCGTTCTCTCCTTCAGTCTTCTGCGACATGTCTCCATCTCATCCCTCTCTCCTCCTCCTTTTCTTTCTCACTCTCCCCTCTTTTCCTCCCTCCCTCTCTCTCTGTGTATACGTTATGGACGTGCGTCAGATATTCCCCACACGAGTCTCTGTGGACACCCATTGATTTTCAAGTTTGGAAAACAATATGCTACATTAAGCTCACCTTAACCACTCTGCATCTGTCTCTTACACACACACACTCACACACACACACACACTCACACACAACACACAGTCACACCGCAGTGCCTGTGTTTCGGGGCACCCACACGCAGGAGGCATGGCGAGGTGCTAGGCTGATTAGCGCGCGGCGCTAATTGAAACAGCGTCCACCCATCCACATGGCTAGCGTGGGAT
>JAPMUY010009021.1:37500-42500 GCA_026901105.3 Galaxias olidus
CGCACACACATACACACACACACACACACACCGCTCCCCCTTCTGTCTACAGTTCTATCCTAAGTTGGGTCTTATCCCGTTACCTGAGTGTTCAGCCATTTATTCGGTCACTCTCTTGACTCTTTTGTTCTGCTCTCTAGTCTGCTCCTCAGTCCTGCTCAGAGATGATCATTATGGTGAATGCAGATAGACTCTGTGTCTTAAGGCTGCTACAGGCCACACCTTTTTAGCATAGGTCTGCTGCTGCTGAGGCATCATGCAGCCACATGCATTATATAGGAAGGGCTTACAATGGATTATAGCAGGCCAGTCTCCAGAGAGAGATGTATATTCAAATAGAGGGGGACGCTAGGTCAATGTTCTCCTGTGTTACTATGATAGCTACAAAGTTGTCCTGCGTTACTATGATAGCTACTATGTTATCCTGTGTTACTACGATAGCTACTATGTTATCCTGTGCTGCTATGATAGCTACAATGTTATCCTGTGCTGCTATGATAGCTACTATGTTATCCTGTGTTACTATGATAGCTACTATGTTATCCTGCGTTACTATGATAGCTACTATGTTATCCTGTGTCGCTACGATAGCTACTATGTTATCCTGTGCTGCTATGATAGCTCCAATGTTATCCTGCGTTACTCTGATAGCTACAATGTTATCCTGCGTTACTCTGATAGCTACAATGTTATCCTGCGTTACTATGATAGCTACAATGTTATCCTGCGTTACTCTGATAGCTACAATGTTATCCTGCGTTACTCTGATAGCTACAATGTTATCCTGCGTTACTATGATAGCTACAATGTTCTTCAGCAGGCTTGAGTACACACTAGATCTACAGGATTTCTTGCAGATGTTCCGTCAACATCCATACAACAAGGATCCCTCAGCAGCACTGCGAGATGAGAAAAACGCCCAGTCACTCTGTTGCTGCGTGATTTTCTTTCTAGACATGACAACTGTCATGACTGACTAGATGGAATAAAACTTGTACACAAACTATCAAAGATAAAGTACATGTAATGATAGTATTTTTACCCCACTCCTTTTGTACCCTCCAGTTACACTGCTCGTAATTAGGGAGCTCTGGGCTGTGAAGAATCTAACTGATCGGCTCTGTAATTGGCCTGCTGATAGCGTAGGCACCTTCTGGAGTAGCCCACCGGTGGAGTGGAGGGGGTGAGAAACGGAGAGAAAGAGAGGAAAAGAGGGAAAGCGGTCCAAGATGAGGAGGAATGTTTAATGAACACTCTCCGCCAGGGATTCAGAATGAGGCGCGCGCGCGGGTGTGGGTGCGGGTGTGGGTGTGGGTGTGGGTGCGGGTGCGGATGTGGGTGTGGGTGTGGGTGTGTGTGTGTGTGTGTGTGTGTGTGTGTGTGTCTGTGTGTCTGTGTGTGTCTCTCTCATCGGAACAGGTCAATAACTTTAAACTAAGTTCTGTAAACCTGAAGCGTTTATGATGCGTTCAGGCCAGCAGTAAACAGAAAACCATATCAGTGGTCGTTTTGGTCCTCATAATGCAGGTTCAGAGGAATTAGCGTATATGTGTGTGTGTGTGTGTGTGTGTGTGTGTGTGTGTGTGTGTGTGTGTGTGTGTGTGTGTGTGTGTGTGTATGAGAGGGGGTGGGCTCTCAGTCAGTAGCCAGGTCAGAAGTGCAGCTATGCTTGGCAGAGGAATAGCACTGTGTTACACCTGCTCTCCCTCCTGCTGCGGGATCCCAGTGTGTCTCAACGCTAATTGGAGACAGAGGGAGGTGTGTGTGTGTGTGTGTGTGTGTGTGTTTGTGTGTCTTTACGTGTGTTTGCTTGGGCGTGCACGTGTGTACTGGATATGTTGTGCTTTTAGTTGTCTGTGTATCTACGTGAGTGTGTGTCCTAAATTTTGTGTGTGGGATGCGTGTACTTGGATTGTGTGTGTGTGTGTGTGTGTGTGTGTGTGTGTGTGTGTGTGTGTGTATGTAAATGGCTCCCACCTGCGTACAGCGGGCTATGAAGCCAACAGGATGAGGAGATGTCCTCACATCAGAACACAGTCCACCGTCTGCTACTGGGACAAGCTCCATTTAGTGTGCCCACTATTCTCTGGAAAGTGTGTGTGTGTGTGTGTGTGTGTGTGTCTGCGTGCGTGTGTGTGTGCGTGCGTGTGTGTGTGTGTGTGTGTGAGTGTGTGTGTGTGTGTGTGTGAGAAAGAGAGAGGCTGGTAGATTGAGATGACTGCTATAGTCTGTTATTGGGCCAAGCCCCATTGACTAACAGTGTACAGGGCAGCAGGAAAGGAAGATGTGGAGAGGAAAAGAGAAGGATGGAGGGAGAGAGGGAGAGAGAGAGGAGGAGAGTAATTAGACAACGGCTCATTTACGTGTGTGTGTGTGTGTGTGTGTGTGTGTGTGTGTGTGTGTGTGTGTGTGTGTGACGAGAGTAAGTACAGTCGGCGGCGTCGCCGTGGCCACCACGCGCTAGCTAGCGGTCCGCCGAGCCAGCGTCATTAGCGACCGTGCGACATGACTCGCGGCTAAAGTGATTGCTGCTGCTGCTGCTGTTATTGTTGCTATTCCATCCAATTGCCTTTAATCACGCCTGACACAAATTAAAATGCTAATGCGGCCGTGCACAGCTGTTCCCCCGAAGCCTGGCCCGTGGCGCCGTGACGGACGCGGTTTTGAAGCACTAGCATCTACTTACTGGAGTGTTTCGGCGTCGAGACGGCTGGTAGCCTGCGTGTGTTTGGAACGAGGGCTGAACGCAGTCGTAAGGAAAGTGTGTGTGTGTGTGTGTGCGGGTGTTTGTGTGTGCGAGTGTGTGTTTCGTAAGTCCCGGTTAGTGTCAGACCTACTTTGCTCTCTTGGATGCCGAGAGGCGCCGTCACGTTCGCTCCCCTCGTACTCCGGGAAGTGCAGGAGCTAATAGCCGCGCGCTAATGAGGCCGAGGGCTTGGCAGCGGTCCTCTATGGGGATCGTTAGCACGTCTGACTTAGCGTTTTTGTTAGCGCCCGCTAATGCAGCTTGCAAAAGTGAACCGTTATTTTTTTTCCCTTTTATTTTTTTTCTTCTCAGTCAGTTGCGGTTTGAGCCCTCGCATATTTGACCCGACGTTTCGTATGCGGTATTGAAACATGCATATTTCATGCGTTCAGCATGTTGCTCACACACTACGTGTGTAGGTTGTGTGTTACCACAGGGACTGGTGTGTGGGAAGTTGTCCACCTTAGCTTTCCTGGTGGTGGGGTCGCTCTAGTTTTGGGGAGCTGTCCGTTGAGGGCCTCCTGGGTCTAATGGAGACCTCCGGGGGGGCCGGGCCCCTGTCTCATCCTGTCTCCCAGTCATGCTGCGCCGCTCCCCCTCTTCCCTCCCTCCCTCCCTCCCTCCCTCTCTCTTCATCCCCTCATTCCTCCTCTCAAGTTCTCCAGATCGATACGGACGTTTAGGCCCTCAGAAGGGCTTCTCTTTTTTTTGACAGAAACTGTCGAGATTTTGAGAGAACTTCCCGGCCTCTCGATGGGGGGAGGAAATGATAGCGGAACTAAAAGGGGTCAGGTCTCAGAGAGAGAGGGGGAGAGAGAGGGGGAGAGAGCGGGAGAGGTCCAGCCTTGAAAGTCCTCCTATCTGTCAGAAACTAATGCTGCAATCCGAGGGGTGTGGACACACACACACACACACACACACACACACACACACATACACACACACACACACACACACACACACACACACACACACACACAGTAAACCCCGACTGTAAGTCCGGTAATATGTGGTAACCTAGCAACAGAAATGTAGGTTTAGCTTTAAAACAAAGTCACAGTGCTATTATTCTAGTGATCTATAAGGAGGATTATTGTGTCAAGAAGGAGGATATACTGTAGTTAGGACATACTGTAGTTAGGAAGGACATACTGTAGTTAGGAGGACATACTGTAGTTAGGACATACTGTAGTTAGGAGGACATACTGTAGTTAGGACATACTGTAGTTAGGAGGACATACTGTAGTTAGGACATACTGTAGTTAGGAGGACATACTGTAGTTAGTACCTACTGTAGTTAGGAGGACATACTGTAGTTAGGAGGACATACTGTAGTTAGGAGGACATACTGTAGTTAGGAGGACATACTGTAGTTAGGAGGACATACTGTAGTTAGGAGGACATACTGTAGTTAGGACATACTTTAGTTAGGAGGAGGACATACTGTTGTAAAGAGGGCACACTGGAGGACATACTGTAGTTAGGAGGACATACTGTAGTTAGGAGGACATACTGTAGTTAGGACATACTGTAGTTAGGAGGACATACTGTAGTTAGGAGGACATACTGTAGTTAGGAGGACATACTGTAGTTAGGACATACTGTAGTTAGGAGGACATACTGTAGTTAGGAGGACATACTGTAGTTAGGAGGACATACTGTAGTTAGGACATACTGTAGTTAGGAGGAGGACATACTGTAGTTAGGAGGAGGACATACTGTAGTTAGGAGGAGGACATACTGTTGTAAAGAGGGCACACTGGAGGACATTCTGTAATTAGGAGGACATGAAGGACATACTATAGTTAGAAGGAGGACATTCTGTAATTCTGCTGGTAGGTGGGTACAGTATGTCTGAATGTATGTGTGTGTGTGTACAGTATGTGTGTTTGATTTGTTCACGGGGTCAGCCTGTCTACCAGGTCCCCCATGTACCCTAACCACCCTCCTCCATTAGAGCCACTTAGTTGGTGTTTCTGGTCGGGCAGTCGATAGGGCAGGCCACAATGTAGGACCTCCGCTGACCTGGCATGCTGGATAGACCATTACTGGCACACACGCTCACACACACATACAGAGATGGCAAGACACATCAAAGTACATACACACTCACAGTTGGATGGTGATCTGTGGGAAACAGGTGTGTTCTTTCATCCCTGTGTGCCTGTGTGTGTGTGTGTGTGTGTGTGTGTGTGTGTGTGTGTGTGTGTGTGTGTGTGTGTGTGTGTGTGTGTGTGTGTGTGTGTGTGTGTGT
>JAPMUY010009021.1:47500-57500 GCA_026901105.3 Galaxias olidus
GCAAGCACGCCGCGCACGCACACACACACACACACACACACACACACACACACACACACACACACACACATAGATGTAAGCAAACACACGCACACACACGCACGCACGTACACACACACACACACACACACACACAGATGTAAGCAAACACACACACACACACACACTGTCGCTCTCAGCAGCAGAGGTCAAACTGAGTGCAGCTGAAGATTATTTCAGATCAAATGGCTCTGTCAACAGTTGAGTTCATATCAAGGGAGAGAGGTCTTGCTTCCAGTATCGTCCGCGAGGTCGACGGCACCTTTGTGTGCGTAACAGCGATAGAGACAAATATATTAAGTGAAATTATTGGGGAGGGAAAGAGTGAGACCATCGTTTAAAAAGGCCATCTTTTTTTGCCACCATCTTAGATCGTTTTGGTGTGGATTGTTTGTCGAAGCCGTTCCAAACCGGCCTTTATGGTTTCTGATTTGACTTTCTAGACTGGCTTTTAATAGACTTTATATTGTGGTGAGCTTTCCAAAGAAATCACCTTAGAGGTGAAAAGCAATCTGTCGTCGTCGGGTTGTTGTTGTTCAAACCTGGAGCTGGGGACTGCTGTGACACAAGCATGTTGGGTCCCTTGGCCGTGTGAGACAGATCAGGCCTCTTGTTTAGTTCAAAGTCTTCTTAAGAATAAAGAATACAAAATTAATACTTTTGTCGATTTTTGACTTTTGCCGACCCCCATTTCAATTAAATTTGATATTATTGATAATACATCGTGCTAGTTGTCTGTGCTGTTATTCTAGATCATATGAAGCAGGCTGCAGCTGTCATAACAGTTTTCAGACAGCCTCTTTGTCATGTTAGCATAAGGGCTACGTAGCTGTTCTGCTAGAGGACATGCTAGCATCTGCTACATAATGCTTCAGAGGATGGCATGTGTGCTATTTGGAATTTAACTCTCTTGCTACAGGACATGCTAACATATGCTACGCAATGTTGAGTGTTGTTAGCATGTGTCTCTGTGTGTGTTTGTTGTGCTGCGGAGAAGTATCGAAGCCAACGGAGCTTTGGCAAGCTTAGCGCTGGTTGTGGCTAGGACTGAGGCATTTTCTCTCCTGACACACACACACACACACACACACAAACCAATACAAACAAACATTCACTCTTTTCTTGTGATGTCTTTTATTTCAAAATTGTCCTTAATTTTCAGTGCTTTATTGGATTATATTGGACCCTGTCATACGAATCACAGCTTTATTGGCTGTGTCAAATAGAAATCACATTTGAACTGGATTTTAATTGTTGGTCGATCACAAGATTGACCTCAAAGAACTGCAGCATGACAAATGTACAGTCAAAACGTATCAGAAGACAATAGCAACACCCTACCCTGTCAACTGTAAACAAGACTCGGACCGCCTCTGAACATGGTCTCCATTCGCTAACCAGCTGCTCTGTCTTGTTTTCTCCTCTCCTCCTTAATTCCATCCATCCGTTTATTGTTGTTTCCCCCACGACCCTTCCAGTTGTCTGGCTCCATTTTCACGCCTTCCGTCTCTTCATTTCTCTCACTCGTTTTTTTCCCCCCCCCTCTCTCACTCCCACTCTCTTCCTATCTGTCTCGCCCGCTTCATGTTCACACCCCGCCCCCTCATATTCACTCACGATACCCTGGAAAAATGGCTGTCTTACGCAGTGACTGCACTCACACGTTTTGGCATTCGCGTCTAAAAATGACAGATTGAACAAGTAAACCGACCCAACAACTTTTTTTCCCCGGAGGAGAAATTCATTGTTTCTTTGTGTTGAATGGGC
The DNA here is from genome assembly GCA_026901105.3 of Galaxias olidus. Classification (NCBI taxonomy): domain Eukaryota; kingdom Metazoa; phylum Chordata; class Actinopteri; order Galaxiiformes; family Galaxiidae; genus Galaxias; species Galaxias olidus. The sequence goes on from JAPMUY010009021.1 coordinate 49,307, forward strand.
GGCAGACTGCGACATGCTTAGTCTTCCATGCTAAATGAATTTAAATTTGCGCTTGTAGGACGAAGAAAAGGTCTGGATCTTCTTTTTGATTGACCGCAGGCTCTGGTTTCGGCTCCTCCTTATTTAGCGTTTAGCCACACGCTAGCTTCTTTGTCATCCTGAAAAATAATAGCGGAAAAGTTAAATTAATTAGCTGTCAGAGCATCGGAAGTAACCTCAAATAGAGATGGATCTCCACTCCGGAATTATGACGCTGTGTTTCAGTTGTGAGACAAAAGCAGCTGAGAAATGGCAGTTTGTTGTAATTAGTTCTGATGGAGGAATGGGCTGCCATGAATCCTAAACAAGGTTTTCTTTTTTTCTTCCTGGTATGTTTTCACGGTGTCAGTGTGTGATTGTGTGTGTTGGAAGTGCTGCCAGGTCATATGTTTGTTATACATTGTCTGTGCTTTTTGCACCAAGATCATATCAAATCGTTTCTCATCTTTGTGTTACACACCAATTATATTTCTCGAATGTGTCCTGCACCAATCACGTTGTCCGTACTATTTTGCGCTTCAATCAGACGTGTCCTTACCGTGTCGTGCCCCAATCACTGCGTCCCGTAACGCCCCTCCCTCCCTGTCTCCCCCAGGTAACCGTGAGCGACGGGGGCAGCAGTCCCAAACAGACCACGGTGTGGGTCATGGTCCAGGTTCTGGATGAGAACGACAACAAGCCCGTCTTCTCAGCCAAGGTCTGTGGAGGCGGACGGATTCACGTGGCAACGCCATGTTGGGACTTTTGGTTTACTCGCCGAGTTTATACGTTCTTATTGTGATTTATTTTAGTCATGTTTAATGTATTTTTTATTAGTTTAGTTTAATTTGTTTCTGTTTATTTTATTTTATTTATTTTCCTGGTTAAATAATGGTTATAAAACCAATGAATACATGGGAAGTGAAAGCTGTAACCGTGACGATATCAGTCCCAAAGAAGCCGAACAGGACTTTTATTTTGACGCGTTTTGTTTTGACCAGGTGTACCAGATCAAGCTCCCGGAGCGGGAGCGCAAGAAGAAGGGCGAGGCCATCTACAGGGCGTTCGCCTACGACCGCGACGAGGGCCCCAACGCCGACCTCTCCTACAGCATCGTCGACGGCAACGAGGACGGCAAGTTCTTCATCGACCCCAAGACGGCCGTGGTGTCGTCAAGGAAACAGTTCTCCGCCGGGAGCTACGATATCCTCACGGTACGCGACCTTTTTGACCTTTGTGGGGTTGCGTTTTGTTCGTCTCTTCGATTGCCTGCGGCTAAACGAATCGATTCGTATGCGTGTGTGGGCGCGAGAGTACGTTATTGAAACAGTGAATTTCTTGTGGTCAATATAACATTCATAGTTTGATCAATGGACCCTTTTCACTTTTGAGAAAGTGAGTGTTGAACTAATGTATTTCCCCCCCAAATGTATATATCTCCTACATGGGAATGAAGCTCTTTGTACGGCCTGTCAAATAGAGTGGAATAAAGTGGGATCCACATCCACAACCCCTCTGTGTTAGTGGAGTCCTAATTCATCTTAATTATTCCCTCTCTCTCTGCTCCGGCTTAATGAAGCCTCTGCTGACGGCTGTGGGGCTTAAATGTTCCTCCAACAGTCATCCATCTCAAAGACCTGAGACGGAGGGAAAGAAGACGGCTTCGGAGCGGATGGATTTTTAATCTCTGTCTTTCTCTTTACCTTTGAATTTTTTTTTTTTTTACATTTGGTTGACATTTTTCACCCTATCTCCATTCTCCCATTTTTCTCTCTTTTCCGTCTATCCCCTCTCTCATCTCTTTCTCTCAATTTTTTTCTCTCTCCCTCTGTTTCTCATTTATTTGTCACCACCGTGTCTTACCATTTTTCTCTACCGTTTCTCTCTCCCTCCCTCTCTCTACCTTTGTCACTACCGTATCTTACCATCCCTCCATCTTCTCCTTCCCCGATCCTGCAGATCAAAGCCACCGACAATGGCCGCCCCCAGAAGTCCTCCACGGCCCGCCTCCACATCGAGTGGATCCGTCGGCCGCCCCCCTCGCCGCTGCCCCTGGCGTTCGACGAGCCGTACTACAACTTCACCGTCATGGAGAACGACCCCGTGGCCGAGATAGTGGGCGTGGTCTCCATCCAACAGGGCCCCTCCCCGCTGTGGTTCGACATCACAGGTAAGACACCCGCCCCCTCCCAGCCCTGTGCGGACTTCCTATTGGTTGAGTTGTACATACTTAAGGGGTTGAAGGCGAACACGCGATTGGGCGAGGGGGCTTTTCCGTCATGCGCGGCGCGATGGTGACCCTTAATGCATGGTGTGTGTTTTTTTCTTCTTCTTCTGTCGGGCTGTCGGTCGGGCTTTTGATTGTGGTGTGTGTTGGTGAAGTGCATTGCAGGTACCCAGTACTTACTGCATGGTCTGTGCCAGCCTGCCTTCTCTCTCTTTTCTTTTCTCTCTCTCGTTCTCTCTATCGATCTCTCTTGTTGTCTCCTGTGCCCATGCCGCGGTCACCATGACGACCGGCACACGCTGTCGCCAGCTAACGAGGTCTGTATGGCAAAGTGGTGAGAGAAAAATAATACGTACTTTTTTTTAAATATTTTTATTAATAATAATAACAGTCATATTTTGAATTCCGTTTCACTTCAAAAAGGGCAAAAGGAAAGCATAACATTTTGTAATCTATTGTCAAGTCGTCAACGGACGTCTTAATCCTAACGTGACTAACCAGCTTCATGCTGGGGATTGAAGTCCCCCATGAATAAAATGCTGTGAACTCGGGGGACGTCTTCAGTGACGCCAAGGCCGTTAGGGAACGTGGATTTGCTCTGCTTCACCACGATCCTCTCCACGAGAGGGAACGTCGCCGAGCGTTTCACAGCCCCGGCAGGACGTCCCTGGAATGGCAGCGAGGCGCGCCACGCCGAGAGGCCCCTTTTTTTTTATTCCCTTTGACGTTCCATCTCATCCACTTAACGAGAGGCTTAACGAGATTATGTCATGTCCAGTTCACACGTCCTCGGCTCTGGCGCCGACGAGCCCCGCCATCCGTATTCTCCAGCCATTTTGTGTGTTTAACCTTTGGATCAATCATGATTAAAAGATGCAATTTATTCATTCAAATTTTCCTTGAGGGGAAGATTATGCAAATGTACAACTGTCAGTGTTTAAGTCTCACCACGTGAACTATGGGTAGTGGAGTTTTCTGTGGAGAGCAGCCAGTTCCAGGGACGAAGGGGATGGACTGCGACGACCAGGACCGCGTTTCCCAGAATGCTTTATCCATCCTCCTTTTTGTTGTCACTAAGCAGTGACGGTCCGTGTGTATCAATGGAGATACCTTCCGCCTTGTGCTTTTGCCTCCTCTCCTCTCCTCTCCTCTCGCCTCCTCTCTGCTCTCCTCTCCTCTCCTCTCCTCTCCTCACCTCTCCCCTCCTCTCTTTCCTTTCCTCTCCTCTTCTCTCTTTTACTACCTATATTCCTTTCCTCTTCCCCCCTTCTCCTTCCTTTGGCTCCTCTTCCTCCTTTTCCTCCCGCTCTCTCTCTCTCTCCCTCCATCCACTGCTTCTCCTCTACTCCTTGTCTCACACTTTACTCTCTGTGTCTCCCTCCTTCCTTCCCTTCCTTCCTTCCCTCCCTCTCTTCTCTCCTCTCCTCAATGCTTCGTGTGTGGAAGGTTCCAGGCCTTTCCGTGAGCTCTTCTATATCCAACAGTCAGCAGCTTGTGACAGGAACTGTTCCACCGAAGGTATCTCTCTCTCTTCCCCCCCCCTCCTCCATAGCCGCTTTACGCTGCCCCCCCCTTCCCTCCCTCCCTTGGTTTCTTTTTCTTTTCTTTTTCATTTGATCTGCCTTTTTTTTCTACCCGTCATCCTGTGTTTCTGTTGTTCCATCCGCGCTGCTCACGCCTTCCTTTGATTGGTTGGTTGGGCGGCCGAGGGGCGGGGCCGGCCGGGAAAGGGAGTAGGTCACGCGGCCACATGGAGGAGGTGGGCGTGTGTGTGCATCGTTGTGTGTGTTGTGTTGTGTTGTTTCTCTCTCTGTGTCTATGTGTGTGTGTGTTTGTGTGTGTTTTCAACTATAATGCTCATTGTCGTCTCAGGTCAATGCAAGTGATTTGTTTTAATAGAACTCCTCCTCTATCGCTGATTGAATATTGGAAGCTATTCAGTCGAGCTGCTAGATGTCGACCTGGTTACGACCCCTGGCAACGACCCCTGGTAACGACGGTGACCTTGGTGACAGCTCTCTCCAACGACCCGCTGTCAGCTGCCAGTGTAGCATCCGACCTTTCACCCTTAGCCATTACCAACAGACACCACAAACACACACACACACACACACACAAACCCACAAAACACACGTGCACACAGACTAACCCACACACACACTAACACGCACACACTAGCACACACGCACTCGCTCTTAAACACAAAATCACGCCCGCATGTTCTACCTAAATAATGAATAACGCCTCAGTTACAAACAATCCCGCTCTCTCTCTCGTTCCATCAAACGAGCCCACACTCTTTTAAATACACACTTCAGACTCTCACACACACACGCGTACTCGAAGAAACATACACCAACTCACACACACACACACACACACACACACACACACACACACACACACACACGTGCGCACTCCTGCCTCCGTCTGCCAACCTAATTAGGCGCATGACTGGCGAGCGTGTGGTGTGGGAGTCGCTGGGTCAGAGGTCAACACATGGTCACATGGTGCCCTAGACAGAAGCAGACCGTCTTTTACGGCAACACGCTGTCTGACTGCAACACGCCATCTTTTACTGCATCACGCTCTCTGACTGCAGCATGGCATTTTTCACTGCAACATGCTGTCTTTTACTGCAACACGCTGTCTGACTGCAACATGCTGTCTTTTACTGCAACACGCTGTCTGACTGCAACATGCCATCTTTTACTGCAACATGCTGTCTTTTACTGCAACACGCTGTCTGACTGCAACATGCTGTCTTTTACTGCAACACGCCATTTTTAGTGCAACATGCTGTCTTTTACTGCAACATGCTGTCTTTTACTGCAACATGCCATCTTTAGTGCAACATGCCATTTTTAGTGCAACATGCTGTCTTTTACTGCAACATGCCATTTTTAGTGCAACATGCTGTCTTTTACTGCAACACGCTGTCTGACTGCAACATGCTGTCTTTTACTGCAACATGCCATCTTTAGTGCAACATGCCATTTTTAGTGCAACATGCTGTCTTTTACTGCAACATGCCATTTTTAGTGCAACATGCCATTTTTAGTGCACCGTTTCGTCTTTTAGTGCAAAACGCTGTCTGACTTCAACACGCTGTCTGACTTTGGACAAAGAAGGCTTAAGAGAACCTCACAGTCTCAACATCCGAGAAGCTCTTTTAAGAGGAGAAGGGCATGGTTTTTAAGTTGCGGGAATATTGTTGGAGAGCATTCCGGCTGTATGTGAGGAAAAGAGGTAGAGGGGGATGAAGAAGTGGAAAAGGATAACGTGCTGGAAGAAGGTAAGGCGGAACCAAAAGAGAGGGAGGGAGATAGAGCGAGCTGTGGAGGGGATGCTGATAGAGGAGAACAGAGGGAGATTGGATAGACGTGTGTGTGCGCGTGTGTGTGTGTGAGAGAGAGAGAGAGAGAGAGAGAGAGAGAGAGAGAGAGAGAGAGAGAGAGAGAGAGAGAGAGAGAGAGAGAGAGAGAGAGAGCAAGTCAGCGTAAGGCCAGGTGAGTGTAGAACACTTAAATTAATTTAAAGGCCAGACTCTCAAAGCGCGGGTCATTACTCACTGACACGGCGGGCAACACACACACACACACACACACACACACACACACACACACACACACACACACACACACACACACACACACACACACACACACACACACACACACACACACACACACACACACACACACAATAAACAATGCACTCCAAAGTACAACCTGGACTCCAAATAGGTGGTGGAAACACGCGCGGCGACGCAGCCCTGCACACAACACATGTTGGAACCAGATTGCAAAATCCCACATCCAGCAGATCCTATTCATCATCATCTAACGTTAATTTAGCCCTCATAAAACCTCCGGCACACACACACACACACACACACACGGACACACTCGCACACACACACACGCACACACACTCAGGGGCCGGCGTACGCGAGTCTAACCGCTGGACGTATGCATAGGTCGTACGCTGACCACACACACACACACACACACACGCACACACACACCACAGCCTATAAACACACTCATACACACGCGCGCGTCCCTTCCTCATATAGCCCAGTCCCCGCAGCAGCTCACCGCCGTCTGCTTTAACCATGCCGAGCCTTGCCAGACCGAGCGAGCCGATCGCCGGTCGTCAGCAGAACAGGATGCCCGCGGGTCGCCGGCCCAGGGCGTACCAGCCGATCCCCGACCCCCCCCCCCCCCCCCGTTCGTTAGGAGGAGACACTTGTTGTTCATTTCTCCCGCACGGCGTCGAGTCTCGTCCCCCTCTCCTCGTCGTTCACGTCCTCTTGTTTTCATCCGGTTACCCCCCTCCCCTCATCCCTCGTTCCAAAGAAGAGAGACGCCCCACTTTCTATCTCTCCGACAGAGGGTGTGCATTTTGATTTGAACTCTATTCTTAAGGACCGGGCCTTTCTCTTCCTGTCTTTCCTTTTCCTCTCTTCCTCCACTTAGTGTGTGTTGGTGAGACGGAGCGAGCCAATTTTAGCGTTCAGCGGAGGGCTTAATGACACCCCTGCGCTTGCCGCGGTTTTGCCAACCCCACCCCCCCACCTCTGTAATTTGGGCGGGAGACCGTCGAGGCTTTTTCCGTCCCCTAGCTCGCCCTGCCAACCCGCTCAGTGGTGCCACCGCGCTCTCTCTCTCTCTCTCTCTCTCTCTCTCTCTCTCTCTCTCTCTCTCTCTCTCTCTCTCTCTCTCTCTCTCTCTCTCTCTCTCTCTCTCTCTCTCTCTCTCTCTCTCTCTCTCTCTCTCTCTCTCTCTCTCTCTCTCTCTCTCTCTGTCTCTCTCTCTCTCTCTCTCTCTCTCTCTCTCTCTCTCTGTCTCCACCTCTCTTTCTTTCTTCTTGGTCTGTTTTGCTGGCCTCTGCAAAGCCCTAGAACACGGGCACATTCTCATCCAGCTGATCTACAATTCTTTATTTTTCTCTTTTCTTTTGTTTTTGTCATGCAGCTGCATCCCAGCACAATGCCTTCCAGACCGACTTCCTTAACCCCACAGCGTCTTAAGTGTTACCTTAGCCTCGGTTAAAACAGGCTGTACAGTGATTTTGCTTTTAACTGGCCTAATCAAATGATGTGCTAAAATAGAATTGTGTTTTATTGTGCAGCACTGGTCTCTACAGTCTGTGTCCCTCGGTGCTCGGTGACAGGAAGGGGAGGAGCCTGCACAGGAAGCGGTTCTGTTTTTAACCTCGACCTCGGAAATTTAGGAGGGATTTAGGAGCCCTGTCCGGTGGTCAGGAGAGGAGACGCTGATCAGCATGGGCGCTCTCGCACACTCACAGAAACACACACATGCGCGGAACTAAACACACAAACACACACTCCGTCTCTCTCTCTCAAACAAAAGCACAAACACTCTCTCTCTCTCTGTCTCTTCCTATCTTCCTTACACACACACACACACTATTGAACAAAACAACACACGTTTACAACAACACACACACACACATTCTCGCTTTCTCACTCTCTTTTCTCACACACACACACACACACACACACACACACACACACACAGAGAGACTCGTAAACAAAGCCACACACACAGTGTGCAGGCTTGGTAAAGGCAGCGGTCTGATCTGGAGCTGGGCTGAGGTCATGGGTTTATTAGACGGAGACGCCGCCGAGGAATCTGTTTGAGTCTAAACCACGGGTCTGCCTCACACACACACACACACACACACAAACACACACACACATCCTATCATCCGTTTTGAGTCTACACCGCGGGTCTGCCTCACACACACACACACACACACACACACACACACACACACACACACACACATCCCATCCGTTTTGACACACGGGTCTGTCACACACACGTACGCACATACATATCCTATCATCCGTTTCAGTCTAAACCACGGGTCTGCCTCACACACACACACACACACACACACACACACACACACACACAC
>JAPMUY010009021.1:62500-72500 GCA_026901105.3 Galaxias olidus
TACACACACACACACACGCACACACACACACGCACACACACGATCACACACACACACCTACACTGCCTAGTAGTGCCTGGTAGAAAAAGAAACACGAAGGTTCTGCGTGCGCCCAGCCTGTGCCGGTGACTCGCTCAGCTCTGGGTGAGTCACAGACCAGGGGGGGTCGTAGGTCACAGGCACAGCGTGGGCGTCACACTACACACGTCCCCATGTGACTCCTGTCTGTGTTCCAGGGAGAACGTCCCGTGTGTTAGCCCGACACCCACAGCAGGGTCACCGTGGCCTTCGCTGGGCCTGGGTGGGTTCACTGGGAATGGACACGTTCACTATCTGGACTTGTAGGGCTGTGTACCGCGGGAAGCGCCTCTGGCTTTCACAAAAGAACTACGTAAATTAAATGAATTAAAATGATTATTAATTGTTACATTTTATAAAAATGTACAGTGCCGGTCAAAGGTTCACTTGAATGGGAAGGTGTGTCCAAACAGTTGTCTGGTCCTGTGTTTATGGCGAACCCTACGTCATTGTAGTGAGTGCTGAACTCTGTTTCTTGTGACTGTGTTGTTGTTTTTCCCCACGTGTTTGTTTACGGTCCCTTCCCCCGCCAGGTCCACATCACGGTGCTGGACAACAACGACAACGCGCCCGTCTTCTCCCAGCCCACCTACGAGGTCACCGTCTCTGAGGACACGCCCCCCGACACGGAGGTGGTGCAGGTGCTGGCGTCGGACCGGGACGAGAGCCACCGGCTCGCCTACTCCCTGCACGGCGCCGTGGATCCCGCCAGCCTGCGGCTGTTCCGCGTGGACCCGGCCGTGGGCACCGTCTACACCACGGAGAGGCTGGACCACGAGGCCCGCGCCCAGCACATCCTCACCGTCATGGTAGGGGACCGGCTGGAGGGTCGGAGCCCCCACCCCCCCCCCCTCCCTCCCCCCTAGAGAGAGGGACTGAGCCGCAGGGTGTGGAGGGTGGGGGCTGGGATTGTGTTTGAGATGGTCTTAGAAGACGTTGCAACCTTTAACAGACTAATTTCATTCGTGTTTCTTTTCATGATTATTACATTCGAATAGGCTTCTCGTGTTCGTTTTTGCATCGTTTGACACGTCGGACCGAAAAAGAGCAAGGAGCCACTCGAGAAACGCCCGCGAGAATTGTGTAGGCGTGTCCTCGCTTGCCGTCATGCCGGAATACGCGTTGGCACGTTCAGGATCTTTCCGCACTTCAATTCCGAAAGCTTTCCCGTTGTTCGCATAAAAAAAAAAAAAGAAGAAAAAAAAAGGGAGCGTCTGGGTTCAAGCGAGACCTCACCCGAGTCGTCGCTCTTAAGCGTGTCATTTAATCAGCCGCTCAGAGAGCGCTCCAGTAGCCGCCATTAACGGAAGGCCGTTGACCTCTACTCGAAAAGGTAAAAGGCAAAGCGCTTAGAACAGAGGAGAAGGGAAAATAAAACGCTAGACCGTTTTTTTTTTTTTTTTTTTTTCGTTTCACGCTGGGAGGCGGCGCTCCTACACCGGTTACGTCATTAAGCAATCTCTGCTCATTAGCGCCCCCCCCCCAGATCCACCTCGCGGAGGAAGTGAGATGATTACCTGAAGAACAATCCCCGAGAATCGGCGCGTGACTTTTTAGGAGTCAGGGTGGGGACGTGGGGTGTGTGGAAACGGAGCAGAACGGCTTCTCACGTTTCTGGGACTGTGCGTCCGTCTGTGTGCGTGCGTCATAAAAAGGGATCGGGTGATTATACACGGATATAGTTATGATGAATACGAAGAGATGCACATCCCCGTACAGAAGGCCGTGCTATTAAATAGTCATTTGGAACCTTGATGTATTTTAAAACTAATGTTCTTCTCGTAACGTGTGTGTGTGTGTGTGTGTGTGTGTGTGTGTGTGTGTGTCAGCGTGTGAGCCGGAGCTTAGCAGCGAGGCCTGCCAGGGATTTGGGGGCTCTAAAATGAATCATCTCGTCTCGCTGTTTGACTCCCCCCCCCCCGCCACCCCGCGTGCACGGCGGAGAGGACGCGGCCAGCGACACTACACCTACTGTTTTAAAGTCCTCCCCTAATCATTTAATCTCTGCAGCTAAATGCAATTATTCACCCAATGTAGTCGCTTTACATTTCTCCTCGGCTGTCATGAAGATAAGCCTGGGAGGAAACTGTAAGTGACAGCTTTTTTCTTCTCTCTCTCTCTCTCTCTCTCTCTCTCTCTCTCTCCCTTCCTGATATGACAGATGCTCCGCGTGAGACAGGTGCGTTGAATTAATTGGGTTAGGACGACGGGAGATGGAATCAGCCGTTTTGAACGTGCCGCGCGTGGGAGAGTCCCCGCAGAGCAGGCTTATGGTTTAAGTTTATGCTTCCGCGTCAACGTGAACGTCCGTCACGTGCCGGAGTTCGGACGGCGGTTGACCTGCATGCTTCCACAGGGTCACTGGGAGGCAGTGTCACACCTACTAATCCAGAACGTACAGAATAGAAACGTAGGAGAAACACGGAAAAGACACGTTACGGATAGTGACCTCACTACTATTGTAGATTTTTTTTTTGCAGAAGGATCGTACAACCTCGTTCGCGAGTCGCTCTACCAACGGCTCTGTTGTTGTTTTGATTACGATCCGTGTGTGTTTTCCAACCAAAATATTACCGGATATCTTCTCGCTTCCCCCTTCCTTTCCTTGCTCAGCCAATCAGCGATTGTTCGACACACTGAGAAGATGCTTAGCGCGACGCCTTGTTAGGATTTGGGAGGAGTCCCCGTTTCCGCGTCGACGGACCTCTGTGAGCTACGCTCTCCCAGAAATCCCTTTTCTGCTTAACTACGCAGAGACGCTGACGTGCTCCTTCACAGAAGTTTAAACCCTAAACCAGGCTTTAACACACGGCTGTTCACTGTCAGCGGACCGACACGATGCGATCCGGATTATCACAACTTAGAAATCCTACACAAAGGAAATCAACTCGGCGAGTTTAGCCCGAACCTCGACATGACGCGGTCCATCGTAGTAGTAGGCTAACCTGAAATAACACCTGTGTTGTTTGAATACGTTTTCTTTTTGCTGTCAATGTAGCGTTATGTAAGACGTTGAGATGGAAGGGCGTACTTATCCGTTTTCCCCACAACACCTCACATTCACACACGCGTACGGCGTCGTATAGGGTCTGTGTCTCCCAACGGAGCCGCGCGTTCATGCAATGTCAGGGAGTTCTCTTGTCCTATTTTCAGCCTGGGCTGTCACAACTGGCCCCAGGCTTATTGGGCCTATATTATAGAGAGTGTGTGTGTGGAACGGGGGCAGTATTTCATCATAACGTAGCGCAGCGTGCTAATTTGGATGCTAATGCCAAGGTCTATTTATACACGGTGTGTGTGTGTGTGGCGTCTGGGTGTGAGACAGCTTTCCCGGGTCCCTATGATCCCTTTCTGTTATTTTGCCGAGTCTCGCATCGGGGCATAAATATCAATCTCATTAGTCGCCCTAATACTCGTCTGCTCCGGCGGAGGCAGGATTACCGGTTCCCCCTGGGCTCCTAACGGTTTTAAAGGGACTCTTCATTTCCATTTCGGCAAAGGGCTCAAGCTGGGTTTATTGCTTCGCTACGTTCAAGCTGTTTACTATAGATTTTTTTTTTTATTCCTTTCTCTAACTTATTTTCGTGCACGTATTTGTGTTTGATTATTATCAAAAGCCCCACCAGTCGTGTGATTTATTTGTGTTTTATTTGACTTCCTTTGAACTCTTATGGTGCCGTACTTATTTAGGGTTTGTATTGCATATTTCACCGCTAATCTTTTTTCTTTCTTTTTTTCTTGTGAACCAATGGTGTGTTTGGAGGACGGGAACAGTTTGTCAGAGGACGTTTTGTGTCTTTTGTGTGTCGATACAATAGACCAAAAAAAAAACAAACATTTACTGACCTCACTGTTTTGTTTTCTTTTGTTTTGTTTTCCTCAGGTGAAGGACCAGGAGTTCCCCTACCGTCGGAACCTGGCGCGGGTGCTGGTGGAGGTAGAGGACGTGAACGACCACGTCCCCGTCTTCACCAGCGCTCTGTACGAGGGCTCCGTCTACGAGTCTGCTGCTCTGGGGTCAGCCGTGGTGCAGGTCACCGCCCTGGATAAGGATAAGGGGGAGAACGCCGAACTGACCTACGCCATCGAAGGAGGTGACCGACCTTTCGTACTCCCCAATGCGTATTGTTGAACACAGCTTTAGTCCTCTGGGAAACATGATCCTGCTTCTGAATACATTTAATGAAAGTCTGTGGTGTATTGTGCTTTGTACTGTTGGTGAATGTTTCTTTGTGTTTAAGCGTTCATTCATTAACAGTTAATGTTTGTTTTTGTGTTTTGTGATCAGGCAACACCGGGAACACCTTCCGCATGGAGCCGGTCCTGGGCATCGTCTCGGTGGGCCGCGAGCTGGACCTCTCCGCCATCGGCCACTACGTCCTGACGGTCCGCGCCAGCGACCGCGGCTCGCCCCCCCTCTCCACCACCACCGTGGTGCGCCTCGCCGTCACCCTCTCCGACAACGCCGGGCCCAAGTTCCCCCAGCCCGAGTACCACGCCGAGGTGACGGAGAACGTCGCCGTGGGGACCTCCGTGACGACGGTCGGCGCCGCCAGCCAGTCCACGCTGACCTACGACATACGCCGCGGCAACGGCGAGCGCGCCTTCCGCATCAACCAGTACAGCGGCGTCGTCACCACTCAGAGGCCGCTGGACCACGAGGCCACGGCGGTGTACACGCTCACCGTCCAGGCCACCAACATGGCGGGCATGGCCTCCAACGCCACCCTGGTGGTGCAGGTGACGGACGAGAACGACAACCCGCCCGTCTTCCAGCAGCTCCGCTACCGCGGCAGCATCGGCGAGGCGGCGCCGGTCAACAGCGTGGTGATGGACGCCGACGCCTCGCCGCTGGTCATCCGGGCCACGGACGCCGACCGCAACCAGAACGCCCTGCTGGTGTACCAGATCGTGGAGGACACGGCGCGGAAGTTCTTCACCGTGGACTCCGGCACCGGCTCCATCCGGACCATCGCCCAGCTGGACCACGAGACGCTGGCCACCTTCCACTTCCACGTGCACGTGCGGGACAGCGGCAGGCCCCAGCTGACGGCCGACAGCCCCACGGAGGTGACCGTCCAGGTCCTCGACACCAACGACTCCCCGCCCGTGTTTGACCGCGTGGCCTACGAGACGGTGCTGCTGCTGCCCACCTACGTGGGCGTGGAGGCCCTGCACGTGTCCGCCAGCGACCCCGACAGGAACGTGCCCGCGGAGCTCGTCTACTCCATCGCCGACGGCAGCCTGGAGCACTTCGCCATCGAGCCGTCCAGCGGCGTCATCACCGTGAAGAACAACAACTTCTCCAAGGAGCGCTTCCGCTTCAACGTCAGGGTGTCCGACGGGAAGTTTTCCGGCACGGCGCTGGTCACCGTGCTGGTCCGCGAGGCCCTGGACTCGGGCCTGAGCTTCACCCAGAGCCTCTACACCTCCGCCATCCAGGAGAACGTCAGCAACGTCACCAAGGTGGCCGTGGTCAACGCCGTGGGCAACCGCCTCAACGAGCCGCTCCGCTACACCCTGCTCAACGCCGGCACGCGCTTCCGGATCCGCCCCACGTCCGGCGTCATCCAGACCACGGGCGTGCCGTTCGACCGCGAGGAGCGGGAGTCCTACGAGCTGGTTGTGGAGGCCGGGCGCGAGCACGACCGGCTGCGCGTGGCCCGGGTGATGGTGAGGGTGCAGGTGGAGGACAGCAACGACAACGCGCCCGTGTTCATGGGGCTGCCGTACTACGCCGCCGTACAGGTGGAGGCGGAGCCCGGCGCGCCCATCTTCCGGGTGGCGGCCGTGGACCGCGACAAAGGCATCAACGGCGAGGTGTCCTACTACCTCAGGGACGACCACGGCCACTTCGAGATGGACCGGCTGTCCGGCGGCCTCAGCCTGAAGAAGGCCTTCGAGTCGGACCTGTCCAACGTGGAGTACCAGATGGTGGTGTACGCTAAGGACGGCGGCTACCCGCCCCTGTCCTCCACCGCGGAGTTCCCCATCACGGTGGTGAACAAAGCCATGCCCGTGTTCGACAGGTCCTTCTACTCGGTGTCCGTCAGCGAGGACGTGGAGGTGCACACTCCCGTCCTGGGCATCAACGCCACCAGCCCTGAGGGCAAGAGTGTCATCTACACCATCGTGGAGGGGGACCCGTCCCTGCAGTTTGACATCGGCTTCGACACGGGCGTCATCAGCGTGGTGCACTCCCTGGACCACGAGGCGGCTCCGTCCTACCGGCTGACGGTGAGGGCCACCGACTACCTCACGGGGGCCCGGGCGGAGGTGGACGTGGACGTCGCCGTCCTGGATGTCAACGACAGCCCCCCCGTGTTCGAGAAGACGTCCTACAAGGCGGTGTTGTCCGAGGCGGCCATGATCGGAACGCCGGCGCTCCAGGTGGTAGCCACGGATCGGGACTCGGAGAAGAACAACGCGGTCCGGTACCAGATCTTCTCCGACGCGTACAACAGCACCGACTACTTCCACATCGACAGCAGCAGCGGCTTGATCCTGACCGCCCGCATGCTGGACCACGAGCTGGCCCGGCGGTACGATTTCATCGTCCGGGCCACGGACAACGGTTTCCCGCCGCTGAGCAGCGAGGTGTCCGTGGCGGTGACGGTGAACGACACGAACGACAACCCGCCCGTCTTCAACCAGCTGCTGTACGAGGCCTACGTCAGCGAGCTGGCACCCAGGGGCCATTTTGTGACGTGCGTCCAGGCCTCGGACGCCGACAGCTCCGACTCGGACAAGTTGGAGTACGGCATCCTGTCGGGGAACGAGCGGATGAACTTCGCGATGGACGGCCGGACGGGGATCATCACCCTGTCGGGCCAGCGCAAGCAGAGGATGGAGCCCACCTACAGTCTCAACGTGTCGGTTTCTGACGGGGTGTTCACCAGTACGGCTCAGGTCCACGTCAAGGTGCTGGGGGCCAACTTCTACAGTCCTGTGTTTGGGCTGAGTACGTACGAGGCGGAGATCCGGGAGAACGCTGCTGTGGGAACCAAGGTCATCCAGGTCAGGATCGAATAAGACATGAGATACACATTTGGTAAAATTAATCTTCATCCACGAACCAAATTAAATAAATAAGTGTTTTTTAAGCTTTTTTCAGCCTGGCAAGTTAATCAATAAATAAATAAATGATTTGCAATCTGTGTCTCTATAACATTTTAAACTTGGTGCGTGGTACACTTTTTTAGTTCGTCTTAAATTGAATCATCTATAATTGCCTTTTTTTTAGAGAACGTTCCGGTCTAATATCAACATGAGCTATTGATTGAAGCTTAACGCGTCTCTTTATTTCCAGGTGAGAGCCACCGACGCCGACCCGGGCCTGTTCGGCCAGATCTCATACTCGTTCGTCAACGACGTGGGCAAGGACCAGTTCGCCGTGGACTCCAGCGGTCAGATCACCACGCTGGAGAAGCTGGACCGCGAGGACCCGGCCAACCAAGACCTGGTCCTGACCGTGGAGGCCCGCGACGGGGGCGGGCGCTCCGCCTTCTGCGCCGTCCGCCTGGCCCTGCTGGACGACAACGACAACGCGCCTCGCTTCCGGGCGGTGGAGTACCGCGCCTCGGTCAAGTCGGACGTGGCGCGGGGCTTCCTAGTGACCCAGGTGCAGGCGCTGGACCCGGACGACGGCGCCAACGCCAAGGTGACCTACTCGCTGTACAGCGAGGCCCACGTGCCCGTGGCCGACGTCCTGGAGATCGACCCCGACAACGGCTGGATGGTGACCAAGGGCAGCTTTGCCCACCTCCGCAACTCCGTGCTGTCCTTCTTCGTGAAGGCGGTGGACGGCGGCGCGCCCGTGCGCCACTCCCTGGTGTCCGTCTACGTCCACGTGCTGTCGCCCGACGCCCTGGTCCCCTCCTTCGGCCAGCCGCAGTACTCCTTCACCCTGCCCGAGGACACGCCCCTGGGGGAGGCGGCGGGGACGGTGAGGCTGAGCGCCCCGCCCGCCGGCCACGCCCCGCTGCCCGTGGCCTTCGCCCTGGTCAACGGGGAGACGGGCGAGAACAACCAGGACAACGTGCTGGCGATCGACCGGGAGACGGGGGTGATCAGGGTGGACAAGCCCCTGGACCACGAGGTCACCCGGGCCTTCTACTTCAAGGTGACGGCCACGGTGCAGCAGGCCAAGCTGGACTCGGTCACCACCGTGGACGTGGAGCTGAAGGTGCTGGACCTAAACGACAACACACCCGCGTTCCAGGCCTCCGCCTACGAGGCGGCCGTCGTGGAGGGCCTGCCGGCGGGGACCAGGATCGTCCAGGTCCGGGCCGCGGACCCGGACTCCGGCGCCAACGGACAGGTGACCTACGGCCTGGCCCCCTTAACCCCGCCCAGCGCCGAGGGGGAGGCCGACCGCTCCGTCAAAGCCTTCACCATCGACAGCAACACGGGCTGGATCTCCACCCTGGGGGAGCTGGACCACGAGCGTGACCCGTCCTACGTCTTCGCGGTGGTGGCCTCGGACCTGGGCGAGGGCCTGGCGCTCTCCTCCAGCGCCACGGTGACGGTGGCCGTGGGCGACGTCAACGACAACCCGCCCGGCTTCCTGGAGGAGGTGTACCGCGGCGCCGTGCGGGAGAGCGACCCGCCGGGACAGGTGGTGGCCGTGCTCAACACCCGCGACAACGACAACTCCGCCTCCAACCGACAAGTCAGCTACCACATCACAGGTCAGCGGAGAGGGAGAGAGGGAGAGAGGGAGAGAGGGAGAGAGGGAGAGAGAGGTGGGGGGCTCTGTTTGTGGAGGACTGTTTGTTTCCACAGTGTTTTTCTGTATGTATGAATTATTCATCTGTGTTTGTCTGTAGGGATAAGACGTCTTTGTGCACTGCGGCCATGGATTATTTATTTATTCATCTGTATGTCTGAGCAGTGCCGTAATAGGATATCCTTCAATTACGTGGCCGGATCATTCTTGCCTGGCTACCTGGCTGGCAGTGTGCCTCTTTCTGCCTGTTCTGTCTGACTGACTGACTGCCTTTCTTCCAGTCTGACTGTCTGTCTGTCTGTCTGAGCTGACTACCTTTCCCCCTGTCTTTCCCCGTGTCTGTCTGTCTGTCTGTCTCTCTGTCTGACTACTTTTCTCCCAGTCTGCCTGCCTGTCGGTCTGACTACCACTCTCTCTGTATGTCTGTCTGTGTTTATCTGTCTGCCTGCCTGCCTGCCTGTCTGTCTGACTACCACTCTCGCTGTCTGTCTGTCGGTCTGTCTGCATGCCTGCCGGTCTGTTTTACTGCCCCTCTCCCTGTCTGTCTGTCTGTCTGTATGTATGTCTGGCTGGCTGGCTGGCTGGCTGGCTGGCTGGCTGGCTGCCTGCCTGCCTGCCTGCCTGCCTGCCTACCACTCTCCCTGTCTGTCTGTCTGTCTGGCTGTCTGTCTGGCTGGCTGTCTGTCTGTCTGTCTGTCTGTCTGTCTGTCTGCCTGCCTGCCTGGCTGCCTGCCTGCCTGCCTGTCTGTCTGTCTGTCTGTCTGTCTGCCTGCCTGCCTGTCTGTCTGTCTGTCTGTCTGTCTGGCTGGCTGGCTGGCTGGCTGGCTGGCTGGCTGTCTGGCTGTCTGTCTGTCTGTCTGTCTGTCTGTCTGTCTTACTGCCTCGCTTCCAGTCTCCCTGTCTGTCTGACTAGCACTAATCTGTCCCTGCATACTTCCTCGATGATAGAGACCGCAGAGTTCTTCATAAACAGCATCAGGAGCCAAACTCACCCATAATATTTCATAAACGGATGCAGCGCCATTTATAATTCAAGATTGTACCTTTTTTTTTTTTACCAAATGACATTTCTTTATTAGCCGTGTGTCTGATGCGGGTACGCTCGCAGCCCGCGGCCGGATTAGCAAAACAAGCGTGCTGCGGTAGAATAATGATTTGAATACTGCTGACACCACTTCTGCCGAATAAGCTTCT
>JAPMUY010009024.1:0-25000 GCA_026901105.3 Galaxias olidus
TCTAATCTTCTTAAGTGCATGTATGACTATTTGAAATGGTAATAAGGAAACGTATTCTAATCTACTTAAGTGCATGTATGACTATTTGAAATGGTAATAAGGTTGACTTTTATTTCATATTGTGTTCAACAAGTCAACTTAAGTAACCAGTAAGTAAAGTGTATTTAGTGTGGGGCCTCTGTGTGCCACTGTTAATGTCTGCTAAAGGAAAAGGGACAGAAACGTATCTGTGTGCCACTATTAATGTCTGCAAAAGGAAAAGGGGCAGAAATGTTTTAACGAATCTCTGGTGTAACCTGAGTGTTGATGTAACCCTCTGTAGGACACGGAGTTCCCTGGTGTGGTGGTGCGTCCCATCGGAGAGTTCCGCAGCACGGTAGACTATCAGTACCAGCTGCTGCGCTGCAACGTGGACCTGCTGAAGATCATCCAGCTGGGCCTCTCCTTCATGAATGAGAAGGGGGAGTACCCTCTAGGAACCACCACCTGGCAGTTCAACTTCAAATTCAACCTGACGTAGGTCCCTGCACCCTGCTGTTAGTTAGTTAGGGTCTACAGACCTGAGACAGGCCCTGTGTGTGGGGTCCTGTTAGAACCTGGATAACCCTGTGTGTTGTCTTCATGCAGAGAGGACATGTACTCCCAGGACTCCATCGACCTGCTGCAGAACTCGGGCCTCCAGTTTAAGAAACACGAAGAGGAAGGCATCGACACGCTGTACTTTGCTGAGATGCTGATGACCTCAGGACTGGTGCTGTGTGAGAACGTCAAGTGGCTCTCCTTCCATAGGTAACCAGCTCCTTATATATACAGCCTGGTCCTCCTCTCTCCTTAGAACCATGTTAACCCTAACCCTTCTCTATAGCCATGTCCTCCTCTCTCCTTTATATATACAGTACTGTGCATACGTTTTAGGCAGGGGATGCTGTTTTGAAGGCGAAGGGTGGTCACACCAAATGTTGATTTGATACAGATTTGCTTTTCCCCAACTTTGTATTTTATGAATTGATAAAAAAATAAACAATTAACATTTATCCTTTTATGTATTTTTTTCTAACTTTAAAGACATCACACCTGCCTAAAACTTTTGCACAGTATATCCGTGTGTTGTTATTAGTATAGCTCTTGTGTGTGTTGTACCTTTGTACATTGACTTTGGCTACCTGGTGAAGCTACCTTTGTACAGTGGCTATGACTTTGGCTACCTGGTGAAGCTCTTGTGGTGGCTGACCTCTGTACCTTTGTACAGTGGCTATGACTTTGGCTACCTGGTGAAGCTCTTGTGGTGGCTGACCTCTGTTGTACCTTTGTACAGTGGCTATGACTTTGGCTACCTGGTGAAGCTCTTGACAGACACTCGGCTCCCGGAGGAGGAACACGAGTTCTTCCAGATCCTCAACCTCTTCTTCCCGGCCATCTACGACGTCAAGTACCTGATGAAGAGCTGCAAGAACCTAAAGGTACACACTACTTAACCCTACCAAGAACCTAAAGGTACACACTACCTAACCCTAACCTAAAGGTACACACTACCTAACCCTATCAAGAACCTAAAGGTACACACTACCTAACCCTAACCTAAAGGTACACACTACCTAACCCTAACCCAAGAATCTGAAGATATACACTGATTAGTAACAAGGGATGTGCGCGACTAGTCAACTAGTCGGTTAAACGTTGCTGCCCTTGCTAGTCGGCACCAGAAATATTAAACGTATACATTTGTAATATGTTCGGTTAAACGTATTATTATATTTATGTACTCATTTAAATTACATATTGACATAATTTGCACTGAAATGTATGTCTTCCTAGTCAAATGTTGCTTTTTCAAAAACGAACATTTGTTACTAACGTTAACAGTGCTGGACAAAAAAAATAAGAGGGAAAAAACGAAACACATCAAACTGTTTGCCCCGCAAGTTAAACCAGCGAGGAGAAAAATAGGACAAAGAAAGATGACATCACGTAAAACCAGCGTAGTTTGGCAGTGCTCTGATCGTCTAGATCAGGGGTCGGGAACCTTTTTGGCTACGAGAGCCATAAAAGCCAAATATTTCTAAATGTATTTCCTCGAGCCATATATTTAATAAAATTTAATGCAACTTTATGCATGCATTTTTTAAGTAAGACATACATTTTTAAAGTGCTATATATAATAAATATCTTTATTCTTCCTAATACTCTTGTTGATATACTGTAGCTACCAATAATAAATTAAAAGTCTTGCCTACTTCTGGTGCTGTATATAGTCTGGTTCATAAATGAAGCTTCTGGTGCTGTATGATGGCCTTGTAGTCCATAAGTGGTGAGGTGAAGCTTCTGGTGCTGTATGGTTTTGCTGATGGCCTTGTAGTCTGCTTCATAATAGGTGAAGCTTCTGGTGGTGTATGGTTTTGCTGATGGCCTTGTACCAATAAGCTTCTGGTGGTGTATGGTTTTGCTGATGGCCTTGTATTAAGTGGTGAGGTGAAGCTTCTGGTGTGTCTGGTTTTGCTGATGGCCTTGTAGTCTGGTTCATACGTGGCGAGGTGAAGCTTCTGGTGCTGTCTGGTTTTGCTGATGGCCTTGTAGTCTGCTTCATAAGTGGTGATGAAGCTTCTGGTGGTCTGGTTTTGCTGATGGCCTTGTAGTCTGGTTCATAAGTGGCGAGGTGAAGCTTCTGGTGCTGTATGGTTTTGCTGATGGCCTTGTAGTCTGGTTCATAAGTGGTGAGGTGAAGCTTCTGGTGCTGTCTGGTTTTGCTGATGGCCTTGTAGTCTGCTTCATAAGTGGCTGGTGGTGATGGTTTTGCTGATGGCCTTGTAGTCTGGTGGTGTGAAGCTTCTGGTGCTGTCTGGTTTTGCTGATGGCCTTGTAGTCTGCTTCATAAGTGGTGAGGTGAAGCTTCTGGTGGTGTATGGTTTTGCTGATGGCCTTGTAGTCTGCTTCATAAGTGGTGAGGTGAAGCTTCTGGTGCTGTATGGTTTTGCTGATGGCCTTGTAGTCTGGTTCATAAGTGGCGAGGTGAAGCTTCTGGTGCTGTCTGGTTTTGCTGATGGCCTTGTAGTCTGCTTCATAAGTGGTGAGGTGAAGCTTCTGGTGGTGTATGGTTTTGCTGATGGCCTTGTAGTCTGCTTCATAAGTGGCGAGGTGAAGCTTCTGGTGGTGTATGGTTTTGCTGATGGCCTTGTAGTCTGCTTCATAAGTGGTGAGGTGAAGCTTCTGGTGCTGTCTGGTTTTGCTGATGGCCTTGTAGTCTGCTTCATAAGTGGTGAGGTGAAGCTTCTGGTGGTGTATGGTTTTGCTGATGGCCTTGTAGTCTGCTTCATAAGTGGCGAGGTGAAGCTTCATGCAGGCGTTGAGGCTGCCATCAGTTAAACTTGAGGTTGGTCTTAATGTTTCTCAGATGCGAGAAAGACTGCTCACATGCATAGGTAGAGCCAAACATGGTCAATATGGCAATACTCACACGCTGCATTGTGTGGTATGTGACAGGAAGCTCATTCCAAGTTTCAATAATCAGCTGGTCTTCCGGTTGAAGTTTTTTCATTTCTGTCCACTTGTGTTCACTTGCCAGGTCTGCTTGCTGTCGCGCAAGTCTTTCCAACTCTCCATTAAGTGACTTGAACTTACTCACCCACATGTCTGACGCCTTCAGGTCAGCAACTTCCAGCTCAAATTCGCTGATGGAGACCCCGGGGATGCATTTCAGGTTGACTTTGTCCACTGCACATTTGTGTGGATGAGTGATGAATTTAAAAAGATCAGTGCGCTCACGAAATTCTCTAAAACGTGCTTCAAATGACTGCAGGAGATTGGACGTAAAGCCAGCTGGAGATCAAAATGTGAGTGGGGTCACTTGATAAGCACGCGTCTCTGAAACACTGCGACAATTTAAAGTGCAGAAGACGACCTGTTTCCATGTCCCTGATGAAGAGTTTTAGCTTGCTTTCAAATGCAAATACTGCTTGTTGATGGGATAAGATTGTATTTCCAATACCTTGCATTTTCACATTGAGCTGGTTCAGATGGCCAGTTATATCCACGAGATGGTAAAACTGCAGGAGCCACTCTGTGTTAGCTAGCTCAGGATGCTTGACGTCTTTCATTTCGAAAAAAGTCCAGATTTCACTCAGGCAAGCTGCAAAACGGCTGAGCACTTTCCCCCTTAACAACCAACGCACATTGTTGTGTAAAAGCAGACCGGGATAATTATTCCCAACTTTGTCTAACAGTGCTTTAAACTGGCGATGATTTAAAGCTCGGGCAACAATAAAGTTGACCACTCGAATGACCAGCAACATCACCTCACAAAGCTGCTCGCCACACGTTTGAGCGCAAAGCGCCTCCTGGTGCAGAGTGCAATGAAAACTTAGGATGGGTCTATTTTCATGTTCACGAAGAAGCGGTACAAATCCTTTGTTCTTCCCCAACATACAGGGTGCACCATCAGTACACACACATCAGTTTATCCATTGCTAGATTTTTTTCTTTAGCGAACTCCATGAAAGACTTCAATAAATCCTCTCGTCTTGTTGACCCTTTCATTGGCTAAACAGCAACACTTATCTCACGCAGTGTGTCACCTGCTGCATACCTCGCAATTATACTAACCTGAGATTAGTGGCTAACGTCTGTCTACTCACCTGAAGTGAGAGAAAAGTATGTCCCAGCGTTTATGTCCTTAATTTGTGTTTCCTCGACTTGATTTGCCATCATGATGGTACGATCGTGAACAGTTCTTGCTGACAGAGGCATGTCTTTTATTCGATTGATTATCCTGTCTTTATTTGGGAAGTCATCAAACAGTTCATTAGCCACATCAAGCATGAATGTTTTGGCATACTGGCCATCTGTGAATGGCTTTCCATTCCATGGTGTGTATATTATTGTTTCATCAAAGCACCAGATTGCTCTGTCCACGCGGCCTGGAACGTAATCCTCATCTTTCTTTCTTTGACAGTCTTAAGGGTTCGAAGTAGATTTGGCTCCGCATTATCCAATTCCAATTAAAATTGAGTTTTGGTGTCAGCTCAAAATTGTCTGCGAGCCATATGCCGTCATCGAAAGAGCCATAGTTGGCTCGCGAGCCATAGGTTCCGGACCCCTGGTCTACATAATTGGAATGAGGGAACAAGGTTGTATTGTGGGCTGTGTCAGAATTAACTGGCATGTATAGCCACTAGACTGGAGCAATGTGTAACCACATTCAGCATATAGGCATGTGGACGTTAACCTGCAAATAGAGAAGGCTGCTAGTTCTCGCCAAACTCTGCACACACATCATAACATCGTTTACTGCCCCAACCCGCAGACACTATGATCACACTAACTCAACTCATTCAATGTTGACAACCACGGATTGGAATATGCTGTTCTATATAAAAATGTATTCACATTTCAAACGTCATATTATTTTCCACATAAGTAATGTCTTCGGTGTAAGGTTGTTTTGAACACAGTATCAACGTAGCACTGTCTTTCAGCTTTCAGCTTGTCACATTATCTTTTCGTCCACTCCCTCGAGCTAGGTTAGATTGAGTGTTCAAAATATACTGATGATGGGAGCGTAAATAAGATATATTTTTGTTTATGTATTGCAGTTCATTGGCATTATACCATAAAAAGATTTTATATATTTAATATAAGGATATAGAAGGATATAGTACACACTGGTAGTAACGGCTACTATCAGATATAGTACACACTGGTAGTAACGGCTACTATCAGATTTAGTACACACTGGTAGTAACGGCTACAATCAGATATAGTACACACTGGTAGTAACGGCTACAATCAGATATAGTACACACTGGTAGTAACGGCTACAATCAGAAGGATATAGTACACACTGGTAGTAACGGCTACAATCAGATATAGTACACACTGGTAGTAACGGCTACAATCAGATATAGTACACACTGGTAGTAACGGCTACAATCAGATATAGTACACACTGGTAGTAACGGCTACTATCAGATATAGTACACACTGGTAGTAACGGCTACTATCAGATTGGTAGTAACGGCTACTATCAGATATAGTACACACTGGTAGTAACGGCTACTATCAGATATAGTACACACTGGTAGTAACGGCTACTATCAGATATAGTACACACTGGTAGTAACGGCTACTATCAGATTTAGTACCGGATGGATGTGGCTGGAAGTACAAAGGGTATAGAACACGTTGTCAATGGTGATGTAATAGTTTGCAGATACAGGGCTCATAGTGGATGTGTACAGATGGTGGTCAAATCAGTGTGTGTGTGTGTGTGTGTGTGTGTGTGTGTGTGTAGGGGGGTCTGCAAGAAGTGGCTGACCAGCTAGAGCTGAAGAGAATCGGCAGACAGCACCAGGCAGGATCCGACTCCCTGCTCACGGGGATGGCTTTCTTCAGAATGAAAGATGTGAGCACAGGCCTCTTTTTGGCCCCCCCTTATCCTGTCAGCTGACCATCTAACCCTAACCCTTCTAACCCTAACCCATCCCACTCTGACCCTAACCCTAACCCATCCCACTCTGACCCTAACCCTTCTAACCCTAACCCATCCCACTCTGACCCTAACCCATCCCACTCTGACCCTAACCCATCCCACTGACCCTAACCCATCCCACTCTGACTCTAACCCAGATGGTAACCCATTCCACTCAGGTGTGTGTGTGTGTGTGTGTGTGTGTGTGTGTAACCCATCCCACTCTGCTGACCATCCCCTCTAACCCATCCCACTCTGACCCTAACCCATCCCACTCTGACCCTAACCCATCCCAGAATGACCCTAAAGATGTAACATCCCACTCTAACCCATCCCATCCTCTGACCATCTAACCCATCCCACTCTGACCCTAACCCATCCCACTGTAACCCATCCCACTCTGACTCTAACCCATCCCACTCTGACCCTAACCCATCCCACTGTAACCCATCCCACTCTGACTCTAACCCATCCCACTGTAACCCATCCCACTCTGACCCTAACCCATCCCACTGTAACCCATCCCACTCTGACCCTAACCCATCCCACTCTGACCCTAACCCATCCCACTCTGACCCTAACCCATCCCACTCTGACCCTAACCCATCCCACTGTAACCCATCCCACTCTAACCCATCCCACTCTGACCCTAACCCATCCCACTCTAACCCATCCCACTCTGACCCTAACCCATCCCACTGTAACCCATCCCACTCTGACTCTAACCCATCCCACTCTGACCCTAACCCTTCTAACCCTAACCCATCCCACTCTAACCCATCCCACTCTAACCCATCCCACTCTGACCCTAACCCATCCCACTCTGACCCTAACCCATCCCACTGTAACCCATCCCACTCTGCCTGTAACCCATCCCACTCTGACCCTAACCAATCCCACTGTAACCCATCCCACCCCACTCTGACCCTAACCCATCCCACTCTGACTCTAACCCATCCCACTGTAACCCATCCCACTCTGACCCTAACCCATCCCACTCTGACTCTAACCCATCCCACTCTGACTCTAACCCATCCCACTCTGCCTGTAACCCATCCCACTCTGCCTGTAACCCATCCCACTCTGCCTGTAACCCATCCCACTCTGCCTGTAACCCATCCCACTCTGACTCTAACCCATCCCACTCTGACTCTAACCCATCCCACTCTGACTCTAACCCATCCCACTCTGACTCTAACCCATCCCACTGTAACCCATCCCACCACTCTAACCCATCCCACTCTGACCCTAACCCATCCCACTGTAACCCATCCCACTCTGCCTGTAACCCATCCCACGCTGACCCTAACCCATCCCACTGTAACCCATCCCACTGTAACCCATCCCACTCTGACCCTAACCCATCCCACTCTGACCCTAACCCATCCCACTCTGACCCTAACCCATCCCACTCTGACTCTAACCCATCCCACTCTGACTCTAACCCATCCCACTGTAACCCATCCCACTCTGACTCTAACCCATCCCACTCTGACCCTAACCCATCCCACTGTAACCCATCCCACTCTGACCCTAACCCATCCCACTCTGACCCTAACCCATCCCACTCTGACCCTAACCCATCCCACTGTAACCCATCCCACTCTAACCCATCCCACTCTGACCCTAACCCATCCCACTGTAACCCATCCCACTCTGACTCTAACCCATCCCACTCTGACTCTAACCCTAACCCATTCCAATCTTCCTGACTCTCCAGCTGTTCTTTGAAGACAACATAGATGACGCTAAGTATTGTGGGAGATTGTACGGCTTGGGCTCCGGCTCCACTCAGAACCAGAACGGAATCTCCAGCTCGGCGCAGGAGGAGACCAACAACAAGCACTGACCGTCGGACCAGCAGCAACCCCCTGCTCCAGAACCCCCTGCTCCAGAACCCCCTGCTCCAGAACCCCCTGCTCCAGAACCCCCTGGTCCACAACCCCCTGCTCCACAACCCCCTGGTCCACAACCCCCTGGTCCACAACCCCCTGGTCCACAACCCCCTGGTCCACAACCCCCTGCTCCAGTCCACAACCCCCTGCTCCACAACCCCCTGGTCCACAACCCCCTGCTCCAGAACCCCCTGGTCCAGAACCCCCTGCTCCAGAACCCCCTGCTCCAGAACCCCCTGCTCCACAACCCCCTGCTCCACAACCCCCTCCAGCCCTAAAGGACTCCCGGCTGCTTCTCTGCAACAAAAAGACGTTGGTGGTTGTCTGATCAGTGTTAGGTCTCGTCATGCCCACCCCACAGTAGTCATGGAGATGGGATGGGCAGATGGCACCGGGACACACTCAGCTTAGACTCAGCGTAGTGGTAGGCATCGTTAGGACACATTGCTTGTACCAGGGATTGTACAATTTTTAAAGATGATGAAAAGGAAAATTAATTGTAAATTAAACTGAAAAAATTCCAATGAAGATGTTTTAGCCTTTGTTTTAGCAGTTTTTTAATTGTTGCTTGAGGGGATAAAGAGAACGCAGCATTCCCCCTTTCCTTCTCTAACATTTGATTTTAATTTGTTCACTGCCAAGTTTAAACACGTTTGTGGTTGATATTGTTTTACATTGTTCAAAACAGTTGTACATTAAAACATTTTTCTATTTTCAATGTGAAAGTTTACTGCGTTGTCAGTCTGTCTAGTTTAAACAGTTTAGTAACATGGTGTTACTTGTGGTCAGCAGGCTTAACTGGCTGTCTCTTGGTAGCACAGGATAGAGAAACTTCTCGGGCTGTCTGCACCACAACACATATTACAGGAGATCGTATCTATAACCTGCCACAATATCATTATATTAATGAAGAACATCAATCTCAGAGCAGGAAGCTGGCAAGGTAGTGCACTCGACTATTATTGGTGCAGTAGGTTCTTTCACAGTATTCGTGCAGTAACTTATATGACACACAAAGCTGTAGAGACCACAGATATTCAACAAGTTGTGTAATGGAGATTATTCCTTATATAGCCTTATAATGAACGTGAACATTCAAACTGACAAATTCTTTGAAATTAAAGTTTTATTTCCCCAAAAAAGTACATAGACAGAATGTTAAGTGCAGCACAGGATACATGGTTTAAACACAGCCTGGCACACTAGTAGCACAGGATAGATGGTTTAAACACAGCCTGGTGACCTAGCAGGCTGTAATAGCCCCTAGGACAGGAATGGCTGGGCGGCTTTGCGGAGGCAGCACGTCGTTCCATATTTACGCAGCAGCTTCCTGGCCATCTCCTGAAGGTCCTCTGTAACGGAGGAGGAGTGCTGGGCGAGGTAGAGGAGCACCAGACAGCACTCCATTACATCAGGGTGAGGGTAGGACTAGGGAAGAAGAGTAAGATAACATCAGGGTGAGGGTAGGACTAGGGAGGAAGAGTAAGATAACATCAGGGTGAGGGTAGGACTAGGGAGGAAGAGTAAGATTACATCAGGATGAGGGTAGGACTAGGGAGGAAGAGTAAGATAACATCAGGGTGAGGGTAGGACTATAGGGGGGAAGAGTAAGATAACATCAGGGTGAGGGTAGAACTATAGGGGAGTAAGATAACAGGGTGAGGGTAGGACTATAGGGGAGTAAGATAACATCAGGGTGAGGGTAGGACTATGGGGGAGTAAGGCAACTTAACCCAGCTAACTAGTGTACTAATGTGCTAATGAGCACTTAGCTACAGTTACCTAGTGTACTCTTGCGCTATGAGCACTTAGCTCATTAGTACACTAGTTAGCTGTAGCTATGAGCACTTAGCTACAGCTAACTAGTGTACTAACGAGCTATGAGCACTTAGCTACAGCTAACTAGTGTACTAACGAGCTATGAGCACTTAGCTACAGCTAACTAGTGTACTAATGAGCTATGAGCACTTAGCTACAGCTAACTAGTGTACTAATGAGCTATGAGCACTTAGCTACAGCTAACTAGTGTACTAACGAGCTATGAGCACTTAGCTACAGCTAACTAGTGTACTAACGAGCTATGAGCACTTAGCTACAGCTAACTAGTGTACTAACGAGCAGGTAGGACTTAGCAAGTACCTTTAGCTGGTCAGGCAGCTCAGCCAACTGTTGGCGGTACTCTGTTACCTTGGAGATTAGTGAGGGAAGCGTCTCTCCCTCGTCTCCTCTGAGAACGACAAACACCAGCAGGTTAAAATCTCTCCTTTACGATGAACCTAAAGTTCAAAGGTAAAACAGCCACTATACCTGGGTGGAGGACCAGTAGACTCGTGTCCCCTCTTTGGCCCAGCCAGGGTGTCGGTTTCCTGGGCTGAGGCGTGCTGCTGCACCAGGCAGCTCAATCTGCTCTGGATCTCAGTGATGGCAGCCTGGGTGGCCTGGTAGGCTGCATGGGGCTCCGATAGCAGACAAACATACTCCTCTTCCTCTCCGTTCTGTCGGCTGGGTGTTTCCTGTGGGGGAGCAGGTGAAGTCCTCTGTGTTGTGTTGCTGGTCTGGCTGCTGTAGCTCCACCACGTCCTGTAGAGCCGGTGGTACGAAACAAACGCCCTGAGACTCTCAGCAGCAGCTAAGCCCTTGTTTACACAGAGGACGTCCATGCAACCTCCTCCTGGAAGAGAAAGGATCAGAGTAGATCAAACCTGTGTGGGCTCTTATGTTTTAGATGCTGTATTTCTAGGGCCTGTAGTACCGTCAGGGAAGAGCAGGCAGCAGAGTTGGGCTGACAGGTTGTAGTGGCCGGCCTCCCTGCAGCGAAACACAGCCTGACTGTAGCCCTCCAAGGCACGCTCCACGCAGTCGACTCCATCTCCCAGCATGCTTAGCACCGCCACACACAGCTCCAGTGACACCTGGCTAATCAGCTGGAGAAAGGAGGAAACATGAAGGCACAGGACATTTAATGTATCAGTGACGTAGAGCCTCAGCTGTCACAGCCTGGCCTACTCCAAGAAGAAAAATAAAACTCAATAAAAAATAAAATAAATATTATTAAGATTATTCCACTGATCTATAGATGTCCTTTCTGTGTGAGTCTTTTTCAGAGTTAAAATCGCCAAATTTGCGGAGCTCCGCTGAAAATACATACATACATACATACAAGTGAGGCAGCGGCGAGTTTAGCCTCCCCTCTGATTGCAAAACCCCTCAGAAACTGGATGGAGGGGTATCTGTGTGAGGGGGGTGTTGATGTATCTGTTTGAGGGGTATCTGTGTGAGGGGGGTGTTGATGTATCTGTTTGAGGGGTATCTGTGTGTGGGGGGTGTTGATGTATCTGTTTGAGGGGTACCTGTGTGAGGGGGGTGTTGATGTATCTGTGTGAGGGGTATCTGTTTGAGGGGGGTGTTGATGTATCTGTGTGAGGGGTATCTGTTTGAGGGGGGTGTTGGGGTACCTGTTTGAGGAGTACCTGTGTGAGGGGTACCTGTGTGAGGGGTACCTGTTTGAGGGGGGTGTTGGGGTACCTGTTTGAGGGGTATCTGTTTGAGGGGGGTGTTGGGGTACCTATTTGAGGGGTATCTGTTTGAGGGGGGTGTTGGGGTACCTGTTTGAGGAGTACCTGTGTGAGGGGTACCTGTTTGAGAAGTGTCGTGGATCCGATCTTTACCCACTCACGAACATAAGTAAAATAGAACACAATAAGACACAGACACAGAAATGGTTGGGATCAAATACTATATTGTTGTACAACAAACTTGTAAACACAAGTTAACCAGATAATAAAGTTTGATACCAGTATTTTACCAAGATAGTACTTCTGCAAAGGACAAAGTTCGTTTGCAAAAGGATCATACTCACACAACGTGTAAGACGCTGCCCGAAGGAGAATGATAACTAAACCTAAAGTCTGCTGTCTTATATCTACATCCATAGAATGCAAGCCTTGCTTTTTCCAGGCTGCAACAGGTGTAGTGAAGTTAAGAAGAATGCAGCTTAAAGGTTGGAATACTATATGTAGCCTAGGGGTTAGAACAGTGACCTCTTGGAAGCTATATTCAGCTAAAGAGTCGTTGAACTTATAATGATTAATGCCTTGGTTCAAAAAGCTCGTTCTCCAATAGATTGCCTTAACAGAAGTACCTGTGTGAGGGGTACCTGTTTGAGGGGGGTGTTGGGGTACCTGTTTGAGAAGTACCTGTGTGAGGGGTACCTGTTTGAGGGGGGTGTTGGGGTACCCCTTTGAGAAGTACCTGTTTGAGGGGTACGTGTTTGAGGGGGGTGTTGGGGTACCTGTTTGAGGGTACCTGTGTGGGGTACTTGTTTGGGGTGTTGGGGTACCTGTTTGAGGGGTACCTGTGTGAGGGGTACCTGTTTGAGGGGGGTGTTGGGGTACCTGTTTGGGAAGTACCTGTGTGAGGGGGTGTTGGGGTACCTGTTTGAGAAGTACCTGTGTGAGGGGTACCTGTTTGAGGGGGTGTTGGGGTACCTGTTTGAGAAGTACCTGTGTGAGGGGTACCTGTTTGAGGGGGTGTTGGGGTACCTGTTTGAGGGGGGGTTGGGGTACCTGTGAGGGGTACCTGTTTAAAGGGGTACCTGTTTGAGGGGTACCTTTGTGTGAGGAGTACCTGTGTGAGGGGTACCTGTTTGAGGGGGTTTTGGGGTACCTGTTTGAGGGGTACCTGTGTGAGGGGTACCTGTTTGAGGGGGTGTTGGGGTACTTGTTTGAGGGGTACCTGTTTGAGGGGGGTGTTGGGGTACCTGTTTGAGGGGGGTACCTGTTTGAGGGGTACCTGTTTGAGGGGGGTGTTGGGGGTACCTGTTTGAGGGGGGTGTTGGGGTACCTGTTTGAGGGGGGTGTTGGGGGTACCTGTTTGAGGGGGGTGTTGGGGTACCTGTTTGAGGGGGTGTTGGGGTACCTGTTTGAGGGGTACCTGTTTGAGGGGGGTACCTGTTTGAGGGGTACCTGTTTGAGGGGTACCTGTTTGAGGGGGGTGTTGGGGTACCTGTTTGAGGGGGGTGTTGGGGTACCTGTTTGAGGGGTACCTGTTTGAGGGGGGTGTTGGGGTACCTGTTTGAGGGGTACCTGTTTGAGGGGGGTGTTGGGGTACCTGTTTGAGGGGGTGTTGGGGGTACCTGTTTGAGGGTGTTAGGGGGTACCTGTTTGGGGTACCTGTTTGAGGGGGGTGTTGGGGTACCTGTTTGAGGGGGGTGTTGGGGTACCTGTTTGAGGGGGGTGTTGGGGTACCTGTTTGAGGGGGGTGTTGGGGTACCTGTTTGAGGGGGGTTTTGGGGGTACCTGTTTGAGGGGGGTGTTGGGGTACCTGTTTGAGGGGGGTGTTGGGGTACCTGTTTGAGGGGGTGTTAGGGTACCTGTTTGAGGGGGGTGTTGGGGTACCTGTTTGAGGGGGTGTTGGGGGTACCTGTTTGAGGGGGGTGTTGGGGTACCTGTTTGAGGGGGGTGTTGGGGTACCTGTTTGAGGGGGGTGTTGGGGTACCTGTTTGAGGGGTACCTGTTTGAGGGGGGTGTTGGGGTACCTGTTTGAGGGGTACCTGTTTGAGGGGGGTGTTAGGGTACCTGTTTGAGGGGGGTGTTGGGGTACCTGTTTGAGGGGGGTGTTGGGGTACCTGTTTGAGGGGGGTGTTGGGGGTAGCCTCAGGGTTCTCTTGGCCTCTCAGCTGATCTACTACAGCATGGATCTGTGTTCTGTCAGAGAGTTCAAAGTGTCTCTCCCACATGGTCTGGATGGCGGCCTGGAGGTTTGGGGAGACCTCGCTCCACAGGTGGGTCATCCAGGGGTGACCCGACACACAGGCCCAGGTCACAACCTTTGAGTGGGTTAGGATCACCGTCAGCAGCTCCGTGACGCTGTAGTGCAGTCTGTGGGGCTGAAAGTCAGAGCAGACCTTATGTCACTAAGGGGCTTTAAAAGAAAGACTAAGAGCATCTTTCTCTACCAAGTTGAGGGCTTTGACATATTTAAATATACAATTAATAATACGTTAATAATTCATTAGCATTGAAAAGACAGCAATTTAATACAGAATTTAAATAGAGAACAGCGTTTCTGTGGTAAAGGGATAGGGTTAGGGTCAAATGGCGTACTGACGAGCAGACTGTCCAGCACTCGGAGGACATCCTGCGCTCCTAGCCAGTCCTGATTGGCTGCCAGGTCTTTAGCACAGCGGAGCAGGAGAGAGTGAGCCAGCTGGGATTCCCCAGTGATCCTGGCCAGCCCGGCCGCCACCCTAAGAGACGACGCGTCGTTCTTCTTGGCGATGACTTTTGCTGCATCAAAGCTGGCGCCCACTGCCAGATAACTGAAATCCAGATAATCACTCAGATGACGGAAAATAATCATATATATATATATGTATAAAAACGTATATATACAGCATATACTCAAAATAAGTAAGTCGAGATCAGGGATGTGACCGCCTGCAGGTGTGACTTTTGAAAAGTAAATCTTGCCCCACTGAGCATGACTAAGAACCTGAGATTGGGTTTGACAGAGGTCAAAGGGCATTACCATTTAGCAGCTGAGGCCAAGTGACCATCCTTCTCCAGCACCGTAGCCCAGGAGGTGAAGAGGCTGGTCAGAACCGGATCGTCAGTCTGCAGACGGGCTTTAGCCAAAACCAAGGCTTCCCTGACACAGTAACACCCATATTAAAACACAGTCACACCCATATTAAAACACAGTCACACCCATATTAAAACACAGTCACACCCATATTAAAACACAGTCATATCCATGTTAAAACACAGTCACACCCATGTTAAAACACAGTAACACCCATATTAAAACACAGTCACACCCATATTAAACACAGTAACACCCATATTAAACAGTCATATCCATATTAAAACACAGTCACACCCATATTAAAACACAGTCACACCCATGTTAAAACACAGTCATATCCATATTAAAACACAATCACACCCATATTAAACACAGTCACACCCACATTAAACACAGTCACACCCATATTAAACAGTAACACCCATATTAAACAGTCGTATCCATATTAAAACACAGTCACACCCATATTAAAACACAGTCACACCCACATTAAACACAGTAACACCCATATTAAACAGTAACACCCATATTAAACACAGTAACACCCATATTAAAACACAGTCACATCCATATTAAAACACAGTCACACCCATATTAAAACACAGTCACACCCATATTAAAACACAGTCATATCCATGTTAAAACACAGTCACACCCATATTAAAACAGTCATATCCATATAAATACATATTAACACCCATATTAAAAACAGCAATATCCGTATTATAGACACAATAGCACATAACCTCATGTAACTGCCTGACTGCAGACGCACTACGCCAGTGGTTCTCAACCCAGTCCTCAATACCCCCACCCATTCCAGGTATTTAGTCATCCCAGTTTCTAACACACCTGGTGTAATTAGTCACATACAGCAAGGCCTTGACTAATTGCACCAGGTGAGCTAGAAACCAGGAAGATTAAATACCTGGAATGGGTGGGGGTCCTTGAGGACTGGGTTGAGAACCACTGCACTACGCTATACAAGACAGCCAGCCAGCCAGGCAACCAGCCAGGCAGCCAGGCAGGTAGACAGGCAGGCAGACAAACAGACCTGTACAGCTGGTGTGCTTGGAGCAGCTGAATGGCTTCGTACAGCTTGTTGACGGAGAGGAGGTGTGAAGCAGCTTTGAGGTACTGCTCCTGAAGACACAGCTGTTTAACATAGGCCTCCACCGTCACACACCACACCTGGTAGCCCGCTGGACGGACACACACACACACACACACACACACCTTCAGAACAATAGTATTGCTGTATTGTATAGCTACATTCAGACTGTTCAAATAAATTATAAATTGAATAATTGTGCAATAATGAATTGAATAAT
Source organism: Galaxias olidus (assembly GCA_026901105.3). NCBI lineage: Eukaryota > Metazoa > Chordata > Actinopteri > Galaxiiformes > Galaxiidae > Galaxias > Galaxias olidus. The sequence goes on from JAPMUY010009024.1 coordinate 16,272, forward strand.
AATGTTTTCCTTTTTCACGTCTCTTGGAGTCGCCTTGACTCATTCAGATAGTTTTTAAAACAATTTGAGCTAGGCGCTAAGCTATCCCCCACAGGTTTCAGTATAACTGTTAGCATTCAAGCTAAACGGGAAAATGTAATTACTCAAACAGCCCCAAATGGATGTAAAAACCTAGATGAGTTCAGGCACGTGCAGTTAGGTTAGGCACAGCCTACCCAATGATTAAATTATTATATACACATACATACATATACACACATATATATTATATATACTGTAAATATAGTATATATATTATATTTTATATATATATATATATATATATATATATATATATATATATATATATATATATATATATATATATATATATCTTTACTTTTATTTAAAAAAAATTTTTTAAAGTATTATTCAATGTTAAAAAAACACAATGATAAAAACATAATTTCTAAAATACGCGCAAAGTAATTTGAGAGGTGATTTTATACCGTGAAATACGGGGAAAGTAATTTAAGAGGTGATTTTATACCGTGAAATACGGGGAAAGTAATTTAAGAGGTGATTTTATACCGTGAAATACGGGGAAAGTAATTTAAGAGGTGATTTTATACCGTGAAATACGGGGAAAGTAATTTAAGAGGTGATTTTATACCATGAAATACGGGGAAAGGCAGCGGGACGTTGTGCTTTTCTTTCCCATTAGTTATTAGTTATATTAGTATTAGTAGTATATATTATATATTAGTAGTATAGTAGTATATAGTATACTAGTAGTAGTATATATATATCTTTGCGTAGAAAGGAGCCAGTTGAGGTGGTTCGGGCATCTAGTAAGGATGCCACCTGGCCGCCTCCCTAGGGAGGTGTTCCAGGCACGTCCAGCTGGGCGGAGGCCGCGGGGCAGACCTAGGACCAGGTGGAGGGATTATATCTCCACACTGGCCTGGGAACGCCTTGGAATCCCCCAGTCAGAGCTGGTTAATGTGGCCCGGGAAAGGGAAGTTTGGGATGCCCTGCTCAAACTGCTACCTCCGCGACCCGACCCCGGACAAAGCGGATGACGATGATGATGATGATATATATTATATATTAGTAGTATATTAGTTTGATATTAGTTAGTTAGAATACAGTATAGGTAGCATGTAGAATACAGGTGGAATCCTAAAATTACAGTCGAGAAACGCTGAGGACTTCTACAATCCCGTTACGGACGTTTTCGTTCAGAAAGAAAGGAGGATGGATTTCATCTTTAAATAACTGTAAGTACTTTAACACATTAAGTAGTTTCATTACTCTTGCTGTACTGTATTGTAAGAGTGCATTTTTTTTGTGAGGGATGAAAGAGATTCATGTCGTCTAATGCATGTGTGTGTGTGACACTAGTTACAGGTGATGGGGATTTCAGGTCAATGCTGCACTGTATTAGGGTAGTATGGTTATTAGCGTTTATAACCCACTAAAACATTTAAAAATCAGTAGTCGTGTAATATAGTAAAATAATGGTACTTTTTTCAGATATATTTCTATAACAGAAGTGCCCCCTGACTGTTCGCCCACGACAGGTGACTGGACGAGTTACAGCCAGGACACACAACGAGAAACATCTTAACCCTAACCCTAACCCTAGACACATCTTAACTGCAAACTAGTCCTCAAAATCAACTAAAAGGAGTTGGTGTGGGCTAGGGTTAGGGTTAGGGTTAGGTGACTGGACGAGTTACAGCCAGGAGACACAACGAGAAACATCTTAACCGCAAACTAGTCCTCAAAATCAACTAAAAGGAGTTGGTGTGCTTGCTGAAAGCAGCACTGACATCGTTGACTTTAATAAATTCTATTTACTGTATATTATTGTGTTTTTTTTACAGTTTTCCCTCCAATAGCTAGCTCTTTCTTCTCAATTTTATTTCCTCAAATAATGAATGAACGTTTTTGGGAATATTTTTAACATTTGAGTAATTTTTTACCACTTGAACTCTTAGAGCAAACACACTTCTCTGTGACAGGTGTTTCTTGTCGTCGTCATGGAGACTGTGGTACTCACCCATAGGAGCCAATGAGAGCAGGTGGTCACTGAGCTCTCCTCTGTCTGTAGCCAATTGCAGCGCTCCGGACAGGTCACCTGACCAAAGTCTGAGGTAGACCATGGAATCATAGTGACCAGCCTCCACATGGGCCTGCTCTACACACACACACACACACACACACAATGAATAATCAATATGAGCATAGCGCTAGTTGTTGTTGTTGTGTTGGTTGTGTTGTCCGTGAGGCCGCAGTGCTCCCTACCCTCCTCTTGCAGCATGTTGTAGAGGGCATGGCGGTCAGAGAACAGCCCCAGCTGCATGAACTCTCCCTGGCCAGGGACACAGCCTGCTGGGGGTCCTGAAGGACCAGGAGTGGAGTTAGGCACTATGGATCAGTTCTCTCTCTCTCTCTGTGTGTGTGTGCGTGTGCGTGTAGTGTGTACCCACCCTGCAAGGAGGTGACCTGTGCCAGGGTCAGACAGTCTCTCTCTGTGTGTGTGTGTGTGTGTGTGCGTGTGCGTGCGTGTACCCACCCTGCTGGGAAGTGACCTGTGCCAGGGTCAGACAGTCTCTGTGTAGTGTGTGTGTGTGTGTGTGTGCGTGTAGTGTGTACTCACCCTGCTGGGAGGTGACCTGTGCCAGGGTCAGACAGTCTCTCTGTGTGTGTGTGTGTGTGTGTGTGCGTGCGTGTACCCACCCTGCTGGGAGGTGACCTGTGCCAGGGTCAGACAGTCTCTCTCTGTGTGTGTGTGTGTGTGTGTGTGTGTGTGTGTGCGTGTAGTGTGTACTCACCCTGCTGGGAGGTGACCTGTGCCAGGGTCAGACAGTCTCTCTCTGTGTGTGTGTGTGTGTGTGTGTGTGTGTGTGTGTGTGTGTGCGTGTAGTGTGTACTCACCCTGCTGGGAGGTGACCTGTGCCAGGGTCAGACAGTCTCTCTCTGTGTGTGTGTGTGTGTGTGTGTGTTTGTGTGTGCGTGTAGTGTGTACTCACCCTGCTGGGAGGTGACCTGTGCCAGGATCAGACAGTCTCTCTGCTGCTCCTCTCTGGGCCGATGGTCTATGGAGGAACTGAGAGGAAGCAGGGAGCGTGGCTTCCTCCTCTTCACAGACAGGAGGTCTGACACACACACACACACACACACACACACACATCTTGATGACAACTGGACACTGTAACTAACTGCTAACGGTCATGGTAACATGTATGCTTTATGGAGATGGTAGTCATAGTAACATGTATGTTTTATGGAGATGGTAGTCATGGTAACATGCATGTTTTATGGACCTGGTCTGTCATGGTAACATGCATGTTTAATTGACCTGGTTTGTCATGGTAACATGTACGTTTTATGGAGATGGTAGTCATGGTAACATGTATGTTGAATGGACCTGGTTTGTCATGGTAACATGTATGTTTTATGGACATGGTAGTCATGGTAACATGTATGTTTAATGGACCTGGTTTGTCTCTCTTCCCGTCCTTCTTGACTGAGGACTGGTCTCGGGTCTGATTCCTCTCAATCGGAGCAGCTATGGTCTCAGCGCCGACGGTTGCTATGGGGACTGGAAACAGGAGAAGTGTGACATCACCAGACCACTCTTGAGAGGACCAGTGAAAACACTGGAAGGGGTGTGTTACCTGTGATCTCTGGTCTCTCCTCTTCCTCCTCTTCATCAGAAGGTCCTCGTGGGGTGAAGACCTCCCCCCTCGCTCTCCAGCCCTCTGGCCCCGTCCCTCCCTCCGTAGACACCAGCTTCTTCTTCTTCACTTTGGTTTTGCTCTTCCTTTTCTCTTTCATGTCCACAGTCTTCTTACCTGAGGGACAGTGGGACAGAGGGGCTTGATATTACAATAGCAGCCCTAACCCTGACCTGACCCTGACCCCGACCTCAACCCTCACTGCAATCCTGACCCTGACCCCAACCCTGACCCCGACCTCAACCCTTACCCCGACCCTGACCCCGACCCTGACCCCGACCCTGACCCCGACTCTGACCCCGACTTCAACCTTGACCCTGACCCCGACCTCAACCCTCACTGCAATCCTGACCCTGACCCCAACCCTGACCTCAACCATGACCCTAACCTTGACCCCAACCTTGACCCCAACCCTGACCCCAACTCTGACCCCAACTTCAACCTTGACCCTGACCCCGACCTCAAGCCTGACCCTGACCCCAACCCTCACCCCGACCTCAACCCTGACCCTAACCCCGACCTCAACCCCGACCCCAAGGAGACAGAGGGGCTTGGTATTACAATAGTAGCCCTAACCCTGACCCTTAGTTAGGTATAGTGTTGGTGTAGTGTTAGGGGTAGGGGTAGTTACTGGTGGGGGTAGTGTTGGTGTAGTGGTAGTTAGGGGTAGGGGTAGTTAAAAGTAGGGTTCGTGTTGGTGTAGTGGTAGTTAGGTAGGGGTAGTTAGGGGTCGTGTTGGTGTAGTGGTAGTTAGGGGTTAGGGGTCGCGTTGGTCTAGTGGTAGTTAGGTAGGGGTAGTAAGTGGTGGGGGCAGTGTTGGTGTAGTGGTAGTGTTGGTGTAGTGGTAGTTAGGGGTTAGGGGTAGTTAGTGGTGGGGGCAGTGTTGGTGTAATGTTGGTGTAGTGGTAGTTAGGTAGGGGTAGGGGTAGTGTTGGTGTAGTGGTAGTTGGGTAGGAGTAGGGGTAGTGTTGGTGTAATGTTGGTGTAGGGATAGTTAGGTAGGGGTAGTGTTGGTGTAGGGGTAGTGTTGGTGTAAGGATAGTTAGGTAGGGGTAGGGATAGTGTTGGTGTAGTGGTAGTTAGGGGTTAGGGATAGTTAGTGGTGGGGGCAGTGTTGGTGCAGTGGTAGTGTTGGTGTAGTGGTAGTTAGGGGTTAGGGGTCGTGTTGGTGTAGTGGTAGTTAGGTAGGAGTAGGGGTAGTGCTGGTGTAGTGGTAGTTAGGTAGGGGTAGGGGTAGTGTTGGTGTAGTGGTAGTGTTGGTGTAGGGATAGTTAGGTAGGGGTAGGGGTAGTGTTGGTGTAGTGGTAGTTAGGTAGGGGTAGTGTTGGTGTAGTGGTAGTGTTGGTGTAATGTTGGTGTAGTGGTAGTTAGGTAGGGGTAGGGGTAGTGTTGGTGTAGTGGTAGTTAGGTAGGGGTAGGGGTAGTGTTGGTGTAGTGGTAGTTAGGTAGGGGTAGTGTTGGTGTAGTGGTAGTTAGGTAGGAGTAGGGGTAGTGTTGGTGTAGTGGTAGTTAGGTAGGAGTAGGGGTAGTGTTGGTGTAGTGGTAGTTAGGTAGGAGTAGGGGTAGTGTTGGTGTAGTGGTAGTTAGGTAGGGGTAGTGTTGGTGTAGTGGTAGTTAGGTAGGGGTAGTGTTGGTGTAGTGGTAGTTAGGTAGGGGTAGGGGTAGTGTTGGTGTAGTGGTAGTTAGGTAGGGGTAGGGGTAGTGTTGGTGTAGGTGTAATGTTGGTGTAGGGATAGTTAGGTAGGGGTAGGGGTAGTGTTGGTGTAGTGGTAGTTAGGTAGGGGTAGGGGTAGTGTTGGTGTAGTGGTAGTTAGGTAGGTGTAGGGGTAGTGTTGGTGTAGTGGTAGTTAGGTAGGTGTAGGGGTAGTGTTGGTGTAGTGGTAGTGTTGGTGTAATGTTGGTGTAGTGGTAGTTAGGTAGGGGTAGGGGTAGTGTTGGTGTAGTGGTAGTTAGGTAGAGGTTGTTGGGGTTAGGGGTAGTTAGGGGTAGTTAGGAGTAGGGTACGGCCCTCCATCGGCCCCTGCAAGTACCTTACATGTTTTTAGCCATCTTACTGCCCTGCTGGTGAACTCTGAATTTGTTTTCATGGGGGATATGAATTGGGATATGTCCAAGCCAGCAGAAAAAGTATTATCCAGGCTAAAACCAACGCAGTTTATGCTACCACATGCAAGAAGGAAAGCACACTAGGCTAGGGTAGGGGTAGTTAGGGTAGGGGTAGTGAGGGTCGGGTAGTTAGGGTAGGGTAGGGGTAGTTAGGGTAGAGGTAGGTGTAGTTAGGGTAGAGGTAGTGAGGCAAGGTGTAGTCAGGGTAGGGGTAGGGGTGGTTAGGGTAGGGGTAGTTAGGGTAGGGTAGGGGTAGTGAGGCAAGGTGTAGTTAGGGTAGGGGTGGTTAGGGTAGGGGTAGTTAGGGTAGGGTAGGGGTAGTTAGGGTAGAGGTAGTGAGGCAAGGTGTAGTGAGGGTAGAGGTAGTGAGGGTAGGGTAGGGGTAGTTAGGGTAGGGGTAGTGAGGGTAGGGGTGGTTAGGGTAGGGGTAGTTAGGGTAGGGTAGGGGTAGTTAGGGTAGAGGTAGTGAGGCAAGGTGTAGTGAGGGTAGAGGTAGTGAGGGTAGGGTAGGGGTGGTTAGGGTAGGGGTAGTTAGGGTAGGGGTAGTGAGGGTAGGGTTGGGGTAGTTACAGTAGGGGTAGGGGTGGTTAGGGTAGGTGTAGGGGTAGTTAGGGTAGGGTAGTGTGGGTAGGGTAGGGGTAGTTACAGTAGGGGTAGTGAGGGTAGGGGTAGTGAGGGTAGGGGTAGTGAGGGTAGGGGTAGTGAGGGTAGGGGTAGGGGTAGTGAGGGTAGGGGTAGTGAGGGTAGGTGTAGAGGTAGTTAGGGTAGGGTAGTGGCAGTGAGGGTAGGGTAGGGGTAGTTAGGGTAGGGGTGGGTAGGGTAGGGGTAGTTAGGGTAGGTGTAGGGGTAGTGAGGGTAGGGGTCGTTACTCTTGGGGGGCAGGCTGTGTGGCTGCTTGCTGGTGCTCCACTCCTGGGCGGTGAAGTCGTCCCCTCCGGTCCACAGCAGCTCTGGATCCACAGGGGACCACTGCACACACAGCAGCCTGCCACGGTGCCCCCGGTAGTTACACACACCCTGCTCCAGAAGCACGTCCCACACCTACACACACACACACACACACACACACACACACACTTTAATTTTGCCTCCCTCCATAGTGGAGTGACTATTCCTGTCTGCTGGTATGATGTTCCCCTAAAGCCTTGTTTTTTCTTCTGGGTGATCGCGTTAGCGAATGTAAACGTTCATTTGGCGCTTACGTTCACACAGTAGTTTACCTACATACTTCAACGTAAGTTTAACGGGCCCACTAGGTGGCAGTGTCGCATTCAGTAATCCAGAATGTACAACAAACCGTAGAAGAAGCATAGACATGTCGGAAACTCCCGTTCATGTCCCGCGAAAGTATAAACAAAGAGACCAAAGGTTGCTCACTGCTTTTCATATTTTCTTATATCAAATCAAATCAAGTTAATTTATAGAGCATGTTTAAAACAAGCAGAGCTTACCAAAGTGCTGTACATTCATACATAGTTTATCAAACAATACAAATAACAGTTGTAACATATACAGCCTATATGTAGGCTACAAGCCAAGACTTCCTAAGTGCATAGAAAACCACTAATATGATTCGAAGGCTATCGAAAATCAGCCTATATTCTCCAGTTCATTGTGCCATCTGCGTTTTAATTTGGATACAGCCAAAATATTACCGAATATCTATTTGCTTCCTACCCTGCTCAACCAATCAGCGATAGTTTGATGAACTGAGAAGACGCTTTGCGCAACGGGCTGTTAGGATTTGGGAGGACTCCCCGTCAACATGTCGGCGGGCCTCGGTGAGCTACGCTTTCCCAGGAACCCCTGCTCTTCGAAGCTACGCAGAGCTGTTTACGTGCTGCTTCACAGATATATATACCAGGCTTAAGATGTCGGGTATTTGACTACTCTATTGGATTCTGCTGTTAGCTAACCTCCATGTAACATCATGTTTTGCTGTAACAAGTAGCCTATGATAGTTATAAAATATAGCAGACAGCCTACTTTAACTGTGTTGCATTATTATGAGTGGGTTATTGTTTGCCAGTAGGCTATATTGAATGAGCACGTTGCCTTTGGTGGGCACAGTTGTTCAAATATTGGCTTTCCCTATCTTCAGCCACAAACGCCCCCGGCAGAGTTGCCCAGGCAAAATCGGTCGTGCCAGATTGGCTTTGGCGGTTTTTATGGGGTCATTACTGGTGCGCTCCGGTACTTAATAAAATAGCACTACAACCCTGGTTGACAGGGGGATGAGGACGTGAGCAACCATTCTCAATGTGACATATTTTGTTTCACTTTTGTGACAGGTAGCCTATATTCCCTTTTTTCATTTAAATTCCAACCTTGGTAATAAAGTAGGCTAGTATATTTATCTGGCTTGCCTGCACGTTTATATAGGCTATGAAACAACTCGGTGACAACGCACCGGCGAAGTAGATAAGATGCGCTTTTTTTAGGGCTACAATAATCTACGGGACATTGTAGTTTCTACACAAACGACCCATGAAAACCACCGTCGCATGATCACGTAGCCTAGTAGTGCAGTCGGATTCCTTTAGCAAGTGTGTGTGCGTATGTGTGTTAGCAACGCGATGTCTTTTCCTGAATCCTTATGAGTTATCTTTCATGTCTTTCCTTAACCCAATGACGTTTTCCCTAGGGAGTTAAGGAAAAGTACATAGTGAAAGTCATTAGGACGTACTTTATTGAGGAATTCGACCGTAGCCTTACTCTATATAACACCATGTTTTGCTGTAAAGCTGACCTGCTCTATGTAACATCATGTTTTGCTGTAAAGCAAACCTGCTCTATGTAACATCATGATTTGCTGTTAGCTAACCTGCTCTATGTAACATCATGTTTTGCTGTAAAGCTAACCTGCTCTATGTAACATCATGTTTGGCTGTTAGCTAA
>JAPMUY010009024.1:30000-77774 GCA_026901105.3 Galaxias olidus
AGGCTAGGCTACCTCTCTGTCCATGGATATGTTCAGTATACTACGCTAGGCTAGGCTAGGCTACCTCTTTGTCAATGGATATGTTCAGTAAACTAGGCTAGGCTAGGCTAGGCTAGGCTACCTCTCTGTCCATGGAGGTGGTTAGCAGCAGCTCCCTGCCGTCTGGGAGACAGACAGAGCTTATGTTGAAGACGATGCGGCTGTGGTTCTGTCCCTCTGAAGATGCTCCCAACAGACTCCACTTCTGCTTCCCTGTCTTAGTCAAGTCCCAGAGCACCAGCTCCCCGCTGCGCACACACACACACACACACACACACTAATAAATAACAATAATAATTAATTGCATTTGCGTTTTTAAATGAACTGTACTTTAGTCAACACAATGACCTGACTCACTGAAATGTTACTACTGCCTAGTTACTTGATATGGAAAGCATCTGTTAGCATGACTCCTACTTCGTTGTGAGTTAAGATGGCTCATATTGTTAACTTTGTAGTTACCATGTTACTTTGCTACTATTTCTTACTGTGTAGTTGCCATGGTACCTGGCTCCAGTCGCTCACTGTGCGGTTGTCATAGTAATGGCTCTTACCCGAAGCAGCTTGAGACGAGCTGCACGTCTCTCCCAGGAGGCCAGTGCACGCTCAGCCAGAGCTTCTCCCTGATGGCTGGGTCCACGCCCGCCCCTCTCCGCTTCAGGAAGGGCAGCTTCAGGGTCATCACCCCTGAGGCACAAACACCATGACATCACCATGACCCCGGAACACCTCGAAGCGTCCAAACACCCATACTAGTCTACTATATAGTATGCCAGAAGAAGATTTAGTACGTCCCAACACATAGCATGTCAAATGTAGGAAGCCAAAAAATACCAGGATGTCTTACTACATCCGGTCTCATTTTACAGAATGCTAGCCAGCATGGTTTCTGGCTTTTCTGACCCACAATGCTCAGCAAAGCAGAAGATATGCCACATCGACTGTCTGCATCGATGGAGCACCAACGATTTTCAAATTCGGTGCTACGGACTGCAACGGATGTTACGAAGAAGTAGCATGGCCCAATTGTATACATACTTTAAGCAATAGTACATACTTTGTAAGGGCAGCTGCAGTACCTACTAAAAGAAAAAAGTAGTAGTATGCGACTTAAAACGCAGCAATAGTGTGACCCACTACACACAGTATGAGTGTGCTGACCTTTGCCCTTAGCGGTGCTCCATATCCTGATGGTCTGGTCTTTACTGCCCGAGGCCAGGAAGCAACCCTTCTCTGCTGAGTCACCCACTCCATTGGTGGCCTCTGAAACACACAGCACGGGGTGATCAGTCCCATAACGAGCTAACAACTCCTCAACAACCAATCAGGTTACCCACCAGGGTGGTCGTCAGGGCGACCGTAGCTGTGAAGGGCCTCTTCATTGGCTTGTGGCGCCCAGGCCAGAGAGTGGATCTCGTCGTCATGGCCACGCAGTCGCTGTACTACTTCCCCTTTCTTACTGATGTCAATCAGAACTATCATCCCGTCCTTATACCTGACAGACAGACGCGTTATAATCAGGACTGTGTGTGTGTGTGTGTGCATGCCCCTACCCCACTGCAGCGAGCCTCCAGTTATGTGTGTGTGTGGGGGGGAGGTGTGTGTGTGTGCCCCTACCCCACTGCAGCGAGCCTCCAGTTATGTGTGTGTGTGGGGGGGAGGTGTGTGTGTGCATGCCCCTACCCCACCGCAGCGAGCCTCCAGTTATGTATGTGTGTGTGTGTGCTCCTACCCCACCGCAGCGAGCCTCCAGTTATGCGGGCTACAGGACAGACAGAAGATGTTCCTGGGTTCAGGGAAGAAGCTGACCATGTCTCCTGTGTTGAACCAGTAACACACGACCACACCCTTCTCCTCTGCAGACAGCAGCAGGTTCTTATCCACAGGGGACCAGTGCAGTGCTGTGATGGTGCTCTAACACACACAGGTTCAACAGGGATTAGCTCAAATACAACATGAGGGAGTTCTACTATCTAGAGCTATTTAGCACAGGAGCAAAACACACACACCATTAGGAAAAGAGTTGATGCCCATTCCAGAAAGGGTCCGTGTTTACCAGGAAAGATATGAACCTCATTAAAGTGGTTAGGCGGACACACTTTCACAACTAACTTTAATTACCTTAGAGTCAACAAAAAAGAACCACAAAGCACGCTGGATTAGGTTAGTGCACACACACACACACACACACACACACACACACACACACACACACACACACACACACACACACACACACACACACACACACACACACACACACACACACACACACACACACACACACACACACACACACGTTTGACGGGTCAGTATCATAATGCACTAAACACACCTGGTGAGCTTTGTGTTCCTTTATCACCAACTGCTCTCGCGTATCCCAGAACTTGACGGTGCCATCATCAGAGGAGCTAGCACATATGTGGCTCTGCCCCGCGTGATGGCTGAAAGAGAATCCAGACACTCTGTCTTTGTGGTCCAGCAACTCACCTGCAAAAACACAATCATTATGACCGTACACATGACAAAAACAACAACCCTTTCATGATTAGTACCACGCAACACACACACAAAACATTAGCACAACTTACCCACAACTCTGCAGGACGGTGCTGTGACGTCCACCAAGTAAATGGTGTTTTTAGCTCCAAACCCCAAAATACCACTATCACTGGTGTCACTGGACCGCGAGCAGTACCAGTTCGGAGAGGCGGGAAGCAGTCTTTCGTGCATACTGACTGATATTGATGAGTTTAGTTATAATCAAAATGGAATGGACTCGTTAGCTATATATGTCACATGCCACCGGGAACATCCATGCTGCATTATAAACATTAGTGCAGCCGTATGGTTCATATGCTGCAAAAGCAGTACGGAAGCCGATAAGAGTTAAAGTTAAAACGGTGAACAATAAGGTATTGCATGAGTTTATTTCCTTCTTACAAATAATATACGATAATATAACTTACAATGATATTCTCATATTATTGCATTTCCTACTGATATTTCTAAAATAATAAATTAAAACCCTTTCAAAATAGATGACTATTCATTCCTGCCGTAAATTGCAAAATTCTCTTTACGACACTAAACATGAAACATGGCGGCCTCCATGTTTGGTGTGGGTGGTGAGCGAATTACACATTTATTTTAATGTTTTTAAAGTATTAATGTTGTTTTACTTGAACTTGTTTAAACGGGTATCTAATCCGTTGTTATGTTTTCCCAATAGGGTTAACATTTCTTAGGAATGTCGCTGGGAAAATTCACTCGAGGTAAGTTTCCTGATAATCGAAAAAGACTCAACCTGCAAAGGGCAAATACGTCCGTTTCCAGTTTTGGAGCCACTGAGTGAATGGTGCTCTTTCGTGCTCTCGATTTCTGTAGCTGTGGCATTTGCATCTTGGCTAACTTTATGTGTTTGTTTTGTTCTAATCTTAGTGATGTTTGTGGTTCAACACATAGAGTAGCTCTTACTGTCAATTTAGCAGCAGAGGTTCAGCGTTGTCCATTGGCATTATTGGGGAACATGGTTTAGGAAAGCGTTTTAGGGTTCAAAATAAATGCCGTTTCAAAGCTAGTCTACACGACGCTAATCTTGTCCTCTATACCGCACTGATAGAAAATGTCTAGTAACTCTTGACAAGATGATTTATTCCACACATGTAATACAAAAACGGACCCAAACATCAATACATTTACGTTGCCCTTGGACCTTGACATATTCGAAGCAATGAGCAGCAGAACAGACTTAGCAATTGGTAGCATCGCTCAAAAATAGAATTTACTTACCAAAACCTTTTATTTTTTCAATGCTGTGGATGTAATGTTTGCTCTGCACAACAAACTGCAGTGGCATGACAGATAATCCCTAGATTATGATGTGTGTGTGCAGGCTACAGACCCTTGCTGTAGGACAGATAATCCCTGGATTATGATGTGTGTGTGCAGGCTACAGACCCTGGCTGTAGGACAGATAATCCCTAGATTATGATGTGTGTGTGTGCAGGCTACAGACCCTGGCTGTAGGACAGATAATCCCTAGATTATGATGTGTGTGTGTGCAGGCTACAGACCCTGGCTGTAGGACAGATAATCCCTAGATTATGATGTGTGTGTGCAGGCTACAGACCCTGGCTGTAGGACAGATAATCCCTAGATTATGATGTGTGTGTGTGCAGGCTACAGACCCTGTGGCTAGATTATGATGTGTGTGTGCAGGCTACAGACCCTGGCTGTAGGACAGATAATCCCTAGATTATGATGTGTGTGTGCAGGCTACAGACCCTGGCTGTAGGACAGATAATCCCTAGATTATGATGTGTGTGTGTGCAGGCTACAGACCCTGGCTGTAGGACAGATAATCCCTAGATTATGATGTGTGTGTGTGCAGGCTACAGACCCTGGCTGTAGGACAGATAATCCCTAGATTATGATGTGTGTGTGTGCAGGCTACAGACCCTGGCTGTAGGACAGATAATCCCTAGATTATGATGTGTGTGTGTGCAGGCTACAGACCCTGGCTGTAGGACAGATAATCCCTAGATTATGATGTGTGTGTGTACAGACCCTGGCTGTAGGACAGATAACAGATGATTTGTGTGTGCCTGACCCTGGCTGTAGGACAGATAATCCCTAGATTATGATGTGTGTGTGCAGGCTACAGACCCTGGCTGTAGGACAGATAATCCCTAGATTATGATGTGTGTGTGTGCAGGCTACAGACCCTGGCTGTAGGACAGATAATCCCTAGATTATGATGTGTGTGTGTGCAGGCTACAGACCCTGGCTGTAGGACAGATAATCCCTATATTATGATGTGTGTGTGTGCAGGCTACAGACCCTGTCTGTTGGACAGATTATCCCTATATTATGATGTGTGTGTGTGCAGGCTACAGACCCTGGCTGTAGGACAGATAATCCCTAGATTATGATGTGTGTGTGCAGGCTACAGACCCTGGCTGTAGGACAGATAATCCCTAGATTATGATGTGTGTGTGTGCAGGCTACAGACCCAGCAGCCATGCAGTTTCCACACCAGCCCATTTCTAGACGTCAACAGGAACTGGGACAGAAAAAACATGATCCTCTACCCGCCCCAGTTACCTGACGAACCACGCAGACCAGCGGTGAGTGACCTGTAACCCCTGACCTGTAGGAGCTGCTGTATGGATACAACAGCACTGCTGCCTGTGTGCCTAATAAACATGATATAATATAAACAGGCTAAATGATAAAGTAAAACGATTAATACAGATTCATTCCTAAACAAATGTTTCCTTCTCATATGTTGGATCAATTGTATAAATGCAGTGCTATGAATGTATGATTCAATCTGTCTCTGTGTGTTGTCCAGGAGATCTATCACAGCAGGAGACAGATCAAGTACAGCAAGGATAAGATGTGGTACCTGGCTAAAATGGTGAGTCTGGATAAGATGCTGAGTCAGGATAAGATGTACCTGGATAAGATGCTGAGTCAGGATAAGATGTACCTGGATAAGATGCTGAGTCAGGATAAGATGTACCTGGATAAGATGCTGAGTCAGGATAAGATGTACCTGGATAAGATGCTGAGTTAGGATAAGATGTACCTGGATAAGATGCTGAGTCAGGATAAGATGTGGTATCTGGATAAGATGCTGAGTCAGGATAAGATGTACCTGGATAAGATGCTGAGTCAGGATAAGATGTGGTACCTGGATAAGATTCTGAGTCAGGATAAGATGTGGTATCTGGATAAGATACTGAGTCAGGATAAGATGTGGTATCTGGATAAGATACTGAGTCAGGATAAGATGTGGTATCTGGATAAGATACTGAGTCAGGATAAGATGTACCCGGATAAGAGTTCTAGGTCACTTTGTGTCAGATCCAGCTTCTGTGTCTAATCCGTTTCTGTTTTTCCCAAAGATCCGGGGAATGAGCATCGACCAGGCCATTTCTCAGCTGGAGTTTAATGACAAGAAAGGAGCTAAGATCATGAAGGAGGTGGGTGTTTGTCACCTACTGAAACACGAGCTACTCAATGAGTTTATACTGAAACACGAGCTGCTCAATGAGTTTATACTGAAACAGAAATATTTTCATTTGCTTATGTTGCTATTATACTAAGCACAAACCCACAATGTATCACGTCACACGGCCATTGCACAGTAGGGGATTCTGAACATAGCTCTAGTGAGGTGTGTGTTTGTCAAACAAAGTAAACTAACTTTGTGTTGTGGCGTGCAACCCCCACCATAGTTTCAGTTCAAATGCAGCCGCCCAGCTAGGAGCATCTACTCCATTATGCCCAATGGACATGTGTAACACAGGTGCTCCTGTGGAGTGCTTTGTGTTGAGGTGATTCTGACCTCAGGCTAAAGTCCTATATGTTCAATCTGTGGTCTAATATGTTTGAGCTAAGGTCTAATATGTTTGAGCTAAGGTCTAATATGTTTGAGCTAAGGTCTAATATGTTTGAGCTAAGTTGTAATATGTTTGAGCTAAGGTCTAATATGTTTGAGCTAAGGTCTAATATGTTTGAGCTAAGGTCTAATAGGGTACCAGTCAAAAGTGCCATTAAAGGTAATGGAAAAGTGCGTCCAAACTTCTGACTGGTACTGCATGTTTGATCAAAGGTCTAATATGTTCTAATATGTTTAATCAAAGGTGTAATATGTTCTAATATGGTCTAAGGTCTTTTTTATTTTGTGTAGACAGTTGCACTTCCCAGTGTTCTAAAAAGAATTGCACACATGATAATACACTGCTCAAAAAAATTAAAGGAACACTTTTTAATCAGAGTATTGCATCAAGTCAATTAAACTTCTGGGCTATTGATCTGGTCTGTTAAGTAGCAGAGGAGGTTGTTAATCAGTTTCAGCTGCTTTAGTGTTAATGAAATTAACAACAGGTGCACTAGAGGGGCAACAATGAGACGACCCCCAAAACAGGAATGGTTTTCCAGGTGGAGGTCACTGACATTTTTTCCCTCCTCATCTTTTCTGACTGTTTTTCACTAGTTTTGCATTTGGCTAGGGTCAGCGTCACTACTGGTAGCATGAGGACAATGCCCGGCCTCATGTGGCGAGAGTATGCAGGCAGTTCCTGGAGGATGAAGGAATTGATACCATTGACTGGCCCCCACGCTCGCCTGACCTAAATCCAATAGAACACCTCTGGGACATTATGTTTCGGTCCATCCGACGCCGCCAGGTTGCACCTTAGACTGTCCAGGAGCTCAGTGATGCCCTGGTCCAGATCTGGGAGGAGATACCCCAGGACACCATCCGTCGTCTCATTAGGAGCATGCCCCGACGTTGTCAGGCATGCATAGAAGCACGTCGGGGCAATACACAGTACTGAGTACCATTTTTAGTTGCTGCAATGGAATTTCAGCAAAATGGACCAGCCTGCCGCATCATTTTTTCACTTTGATTATCGGTGTGTCTTTGAATTCAGCCCTCTGTAGGTTGATCGTTTTCATTTCCATCAAACGATGTGACATCCTTTCGTTCCTAACACATTACCCAGTCCATATCAGTATAGATATCCAGCATGATTTTTTTCCCCCCGTTGAGATCTGATGTGTTTTCAAAGTGTTCCTTAAATTTTTTTTTTGCAGTATTTCTTGAGTGTCCAAGAATTCAAAGGCTTAGTTTTCTGAACCTGTGTGTGTGTGTGTGTCTGTCTGTCTGTCTGTCTGTCTGTCTGTCTGTCTGTCTGTCAGGTGCTGCTGGAGGCTCAGGAGAAGGCTGTCAGGCTTCACAACGTTGAGTACAAATCCTACATGTATGTTGGTGAGTATCAGTCCTCATGGAAGACCCACTACTACTACTAAAATAGAACTACTACTACTAACCCTAACCATTCTACTAACCCTACTACTACTACAATTAACCCTAATCATACTCCTACTACTAACCCTAATCATACTACTAACCCTACTACTACTACAACTAACCCTAATCATACTACTAACCCTACTACAACTAACCCTAATCATACTACTACAACTAACCCTAATCATACTACTACTACTAACCCTAATCATACTACTACAACTAACCCTAATCATACTACTACAACTAACCCTAATCATACTACTACTACTAACCCTGATCATACTACTAACCCTACTACTACTACAACTAACCCTAATCATACTACTAACCCTACTACAACTAACCCTAATCATACTACTAACCCTAATCATACTACTAACCCTAATCACACTACTACTACTAACCCTAATCATACTACTACTACTAACCCTAATCATACTACTAACCCTAATCATACTACTAACCCTAATCATACTACTACTACTAACCCTAATCATACTACTACTACTAACCCTAATCATACTACTAACCCTAATCATACTACTACAACTAACCCTAATCATACTACTACTACTAACCCTAATCATACTACTAACCCTAATCATACTACTAACCCTAATCATAGTACTAACCCTAATCATACTACTACTACTAACCATAATCATACTACTACTACTACTACTAACCCTAATCATACTACTATTACTAACCCTAATCATACTACTACTACTACTAACCCTAATCATACTACTAACCCTAATCATACTACTACAACTAACCCTAATCATACTACTACTACTAACCCTAATCATACTACTACTACTAACCCTAATCATACTACTACTAACCCTAATCATACTACTACTACTAACCCTAATCATACTACTACTACTAACCCTAATCATACTACTAACCCTAATCACACTACTACTACTAACCCTAATCATACTACTACTAGTAACCCTAATCATACTACTAACCCTAATCATACTACTACTACTACTACTAACCCTAATCATACTACTACTACTAACCCTAATCATACTACTACTACTAACCCTAATCATACTACTACTACTAACCCTAATCATACTACTACTACTACTAACCCTAATCATACTACTACTACTAACCCTAATCATACTACTAACCCTAATCATACTACTACTACTAACCCTATTCATACTACTACTACTAACCCTAATCATACTACTATTACTAACTAATCATACTACTAACCCTAATCATACTACTACTACTAACTCTAATCATACTACTAACCCTAATCATACTACTACTACTAACCCTAATCATACTACTACTACTAACCCTAATCATACTACTACTACTACTAACCCTAATCATACTACTACTACTAACCCTGCAATACCGTGGCCCAGTTTTTAGCACTGTTGCCTCACAGCAAGAAGGTCCTTGGTTAGAGCCCCTGCTGATCCAGGTCCTTGGTTAGAGCCCCTGCTGATCCAGGTCCTTGGTTAGAGCCCCTGCTGATCCGGGTCCTTGGTTAGAGCCCCTGCTGATCCGGGTCCTTGGTTAGAGCCCCTGCTGATCCGGGTCCTTGGTTAGAGCCCCTGCTGATCCAGGTCCTTGGTTAGAGCCCCTGCTGATCCAGGTCCTTGGTTAGAGCCCCTGCTGATCCAGGTCCTTGGTTAGAGCCCCTGCTGATCCAGGTCCTTGGTTAGAGCCCCTGCTGATCCAGGTCCTTGGTTAGAGCCCCTGCTGATCCAGGTCCTTGGTTAGAGCCCCTGCTGATCCAGGTCCTTGGTTAGAGCCCCTGCTGATCCAGGTCCTTGGTTAGAGCCCCTGCTGATCCAGGTCCTTGGTTAGAGCCCCTGCTGATCCAGGTCCTTGGTTCGAGCCCCTGCTGATCCAGGTCCTTGGTTAGAGCCCCTGCTGATCCAGGTCCTTGGTTAGAGCCCCTGCTGATCCAGGTCCTTGGTTAGAGCCCCTGCTGATCCGGGTCCTTGGTTAGAGCCCCTGCTGATCCAGGTCCTTGGTTAGAGCCCCTGCTGATCCAGGTCCTTGGTTAGAGCCCCTGCTGATCCAGGTCCTTGGTTAGAGCCCCTGCTGATCCAGGTCCTTGGTTAGAGCCCCTGCTGATCCAGGTCCTTGGTTAGAGCCCCTGCTGATCCAGGTCCTTGGTTAGAGCCCCTGCTGATCCAGGTCCTTGGTTAGAGCCCCTGCTGATCCAGGTCCTTGGTTAGAGCCCCTGCTGATCCAGGTCCTTGGTTAGAGCCCCTGCTGATCCAGGTCCTTGGTTAGAGCCCCTGCTGATCCAGGAGTTTGCATGTACTCCCCATGATTGTATGGGTTTCTGCCGGGTTCTCCGGTTTCCTCCCACCACCATAAAAAAATGTTCCCCCTACGGGGCTGTGTCACCACTCCAAAAGAGCACTCGTGCTCAGTCGGACTTATCTAGTTAAAAAAAAGGCTTTCAGGTGAATGCAGTTTTAAAAAATAACAAATTCTTATGAAGTCATACATATTGTATATCAACAGTCTGAGTGTCATTTTAAAATTTGACAAGAACAATAATAGTGTTTTTCCACTGCACTCTGTCCCCTCCTCCCTTCTCCCCCTCTATCTCCCCCCTCCTCCCTACTCCCCCTCTATCTCCCCCTTCCTCCCCTCTCCCTCTTTATTCCTCCCTACTCCCCCTCTATCTCCCTACTCCTCCCTACTCCCCCTCTATCTCCCTACTCCCCCTCTATCTCCCTACTCCCCCTTCCTCCCCTCTCCCTCTTTATTCCTCCCTACTCCCCCTCTATCTCCCTACTCCTCCCTACTCCCCCTCTCCCTACTCCTCCCTACTCCCCCTCTATCTCCCTACTCCTCCCTACTCCCCCTCTATCTCCCTACTCCTCCCTACTCCCCTCTATCTCCCTTCTCCCCCTTCCTCCCCTCTCCCTCTTTATTCCTCCCTACTCCCCCTCTATCTCCCTACTCCTCCCTACTCCCCCTCTATCTCGCTACTCCTCCCTACTCCCCCTCTATCTCCCTACTCCTCCCTACTCCTCCTTCCTCCCCTCTCCCTCTTTATTCCTCCCTACTCCCCCTCTATCTCCCTACTCCTCCCTACTCCCCTCTATCTCCCTACTCCTCCCTACTCCCCCTCTATCTCCCTACTCCTCCCTACTCCCCCTCTATCTCCCTACTCCCCCTTCCTCCCCTCTCCCTCTTTATTCCTCCCTACCCCCCCCCTCTATCTCCCTACTCCTCCCTACTCCCCCTCTATCTCCCTACTCCCCCTCTATCTCCCTACTCCTCCTTCCTCCCCTCTCCCTCTTTATTCCTCCCTACTCCCCCTCTATCTCGCTACTCCTCCCTACTCCCCTCTATCTCCCTACTCCTCCCTACTCCTCCTTCTCCCCCTCTATCTCCCCCCTCCTCCCTACTCCCCCTCTATCGCTTCCCTACTCCCTCTTTATTCCTCCCCTCTCCCCCTCTATCTCCCTACTCCTCTCTAGCCGAGTCTTTCTCTTGCAAGGGGAAGTATCTGAAGCGCATCCGTTTCCATGGTAAAGGGATGTTTGGCATCATGGACAAGGTGCACTGCCACTACTTTGTGAAGCTGGTGGAAGGAGCGCCCCCTGTGGAGGAACAGAGAACAGGCTTTGACCAGGCCAAGGAGTACGTTGAGAGCCTTAGGAAACGCACGATCATCCACAGTCTGTAGGGTTAACAGGCGATCATTTCTGCAGTCTGCTAAGCCTTTTGTAAATAAAACTGTATTATGACAACATGGATTTGTTTGTGTTTTTTCTTTATTGTGAGAAGAAATGTAAAACTGTTTGCAGTTATAAAAACATAAAAACTAAAGTTACTAACCTGTAGAGGGTGCCATGACCACAGAGAAATGCACTGCATATCTAAACATGATTAGAAACAGCTCTCATAAAGTAATGTTTTTAGAGTACAAAGTTAAACAGTTGACAAAACCTAAACCAGCCATTGATTCAAAACAAAAGTTAGAGAGTGTCAACATATGAAACCCTGCATGTGAAGTCCATAGGAGAGACTGGGAGGAAGATGAGCAAAAGGCTGCCAGTGTAACTCTGTCAGTCTGCCGTTTAATGTAGACCTCAAACTAGGTCCTGCTTTGAAAGTCAATTCAATCCATTCCAAACCAGAAAGAAATATTGATGTCAAAACAGGTTTAGGGTTAGGTTACTGTCTGGTGACAGTCACACAGCTATGAGTCCTTCAGCTCCATGATGACGGTAGCACAGCTATGAGTCCTTCAGCTCCATGGTGACGGTAACACAGCTATGAGTCCTTCAGCTCCATGGTGACGGTAACACAGCTATAAGTCCTTCAGCTCCATGGTGACGGTAACACAGCTATGAGTCCTTCAGCTCCATGGTGACGGTAACACAGCTATGAGTCCTTCAGCTCCATGGTGACGGTAACACAGCTATGAGTCCTTCAGCTCCATGGTGACGGTAACACAGCTATGAGTCCTTCAGCTCCATGGTGACGGTAACACAGCTATGAGTCCTTCAGCTCCATGGTGACGGTAACACAGCTATGAGTCCTTCAGCTCCATGATGACGGTAGCACAGCTATGAGTCCTTCAGCTCCATGGTGACGGTAACACTTCTATGAGTCCTTCAGGTCATTGGTGACGGTAACACAGCTATGAGTCCTTCAGCTCCATGGTGACGGTAACACAGCTATGAGTCCTTCAGCTCCATGGTGACGGTAACACAGCTATGAGTCCTTCAGCTCCATGGTGACGGTAACACAGCTATGAGTCCTTCAGCTCCATGGTGACGGTAACACAGCTATGAGTCCTTCAGCTCCATGGTGACGGTAACACAGCTATAAGTCCTTCAGCTCCATGGTGACGGTAACACAGCTATGAGTCCTTCAGCTCCATGGTGACGGTAACACAGCTATTAGTCCTTCAGCTCCATGGTGACGGTAACACAGCTATGAGTCCTTCAGCTCCATGGTGACGGTAACACAGCTGAGTCCTTCAGCTCCATGGTGACGGTAACACAGCTATGAGTCCTTCAGCTCCATGGTGACGGTAACACAGCTATGAGTCCTTCAGCTCCATGGTGACGGTAACACAGCTATGAGTCCTTCAGCTCCATGGTGACGGTAACACAGCTATGAGTCCTTCAGCTCCATGGTGACGGTAACACAGCTATGAGTCCTTCAGCTCCATGGTGACGGTAACACAGCTATGAGTCCTTCAGCTCCATGGTGACGGTAACACACATGAGTCCTTCAGCTCCATGGTGACGGTAACACAGCTATGAGTCCTTCAGCTCCATGGTGACGGTAACACAGCTATGAGTCCTTCAGCTCCATGGTGACGGTAACACAGCTATAAGTCCTTCAGCTCCATGGTGACGGTAACACAGCTATGAGTCCTTCAGCTCCATGGTGACGGTAACACAGCTATGAGTCCTTCAGCTCCATGGTGACGGTAACACAGCTATAAGTCCTTCCTATGCTCCTTCATATAACATGGTCTAATTATTCTGTGAACCAAATATGTTTTTGATCGTCTGAGTTAAAGCATCCTTGCATTCTCCACCTCCATGTTTAAACCACATCCACCTTGACTCAGCATCTCTCTCAGCCCCGACACACTTTAACACACTGCCATCTATGACTCAGCATCTCTCAGCCCTAACACATCTTAACACACTGCCATCTATAAGTCAGCATCTCTCAGACCTGACTCACCTTAACACACTGCCATCTATGACTCAGCATCTCTGTCAGGCCTAACACACTGCCATCTATGACTCAGCATCTCTGTCAGGCCTAACACACTGCCATCTATGACTCAGCATCTCTGTCAGGCCTAACACACTGCCATCTATGACTCAGCATCTCTGTCAGGCCTAACACACTGCCATCTATGACTCAGCATCTCTCTGACCTCTGCCTGTCAGCTCTTTGTGTGCATCGCTCCTGATCCATCTTGGCTGGCAGGCTGGATTTATTTTGTGTGTTTGTGGGTGTGTGATTATAGCGGCATAATACCTTCCCACGTGTGCCCTTGTAACGCCAGCTCCCTTTCCTGCTCCGCTGCTCCCTCTCTTGAGACCTGGGAGAGTGATGTGTGTGTTAGTGAGACCTGGGAGAGTGATGTGTGTGTTAGTGAGACCTGGGAGAGTGATGTGTGTGTTAGTGACGCATAGGAGAGTGATGTGTGAGTTAGTGAAACATAGGAGAGTGATGTGTGTGTTAGTGAGACCTGGGAGAGTGATGTGTTTGAACAAATTGATCCTCAGTTCCATTTCTTTTAAAGCTGCACCCTCTGAACATACTGTACTGAACATACAGTACTAACTCTAACCCTCTGAACATATTGTACTGAACATACAGTACTAACCCTAACCCTCTGAACATATTGTACTGAACATACAGTACTAACCCTAACCCTCTGAACATATTGTACTGAACATACAGTACTAACCCTAACCCTCTGAACATATTGTACTGAACATACAGTCCTAACCCTAACCCTAACCCTCTGAACATATTGTACTGAACATACAGTCCTAACCCTAACCCTCTGAACATATTGTACTGAACATACAGTACTAACCCTAACCCTCTGAACATATTGTACTGAACATACAGTACTAACCCTAACCCTCTGAACACACGTAGTATTGGACCTGTCCAGTGAGACGGCGCCGTCTGTCTGTCTGTCTGGTTCTGAGTATGACTTAACTGGATCTTCTGGTTCTGAGTAGAAATTAATTCTGTCTTCTACATTCTTGCAGCATTACGTAATGCTCAAATTAGTTCACGTTGAGTTTGTGACTGTCTCCCCTCTGTTATGCAGAACTCAGACACACACACACACACACACACACAGACGCACACGCACACACACACACACACACACACACACACACACACACACACACACACACACACACAGGTACACAAACAGACACAAACTCTCTCTCACACACACACACACACACACACACACACACACACACACACACACGGCGGCTGTGGGGGTCTGTAGGTCTGGATTGACCCGCCCAGCAATGAGCAGCCATCTGGTGAGTTAGCCTTAACATGGAAATACAATGTTCAGTGGGTGAGCTGGCCTTAACATGAAAATACAGTGTTCAGTGGGTGAGTTAGCCTTAACATGAAAATACAATGTTCAGTGGGTGAGTTAGCCTTAACATGAAAATACAATGTTCAGTGAGTGAGCTGGCCTTAACATGAAAATACAATGTTCAGTGGGTGAGTTAGCCTTAACATGGAAATACAATGTTCAGTGGGTGAGCTGGCCTTAACATGAAAATACAATGTTCAGTGGGTGAGTTAGCCTTAACATGGAAATACAATGTTCAGTGAGTGAGCTGCTCTTAACATGAAAATACAAGAGAGAGGGTGAGATATAGAGAGATAGAGAGAGAGGGTGAGAGATAGAGAGGGAGGGAGAGAGATAGAGAGAGAGGGTGAGAGATGGAGAGGGAGGAAGAGAGGGAAAAAGTGAGAAAGAGCCCAGTCCCTCAAAGCTCCCAGGAAGCGGGTTAAATGATTAAAGAAATTAAATTATGGATCATTTGACTTTCCCCGTATGTTGAACAAGCCCAGTGCTGGCTCCTCCTGCAGCTCACTGGGAGACGACTGCAGCACAGAAACGTCTTGATTTGAGGCATCGCCCTGTTATTCAGGAGGCGAGGTCAGACCCAGAAGCTGCTATCTTACTGGCTAATGGGCTGTGTTTCTGTGGCGACTGATCAAGTACAAGATATGACTCCATTAAGACAGAATGAGAGGACAGTCATATTGTACAGTGTCCATTAAGACAGGCTGAGAGGACAGTCATATTGTACAGTGTCCATTAAAACAGGCTGAGAGGACAGTCATATTGTACAGTGTCCATTAAGACAGGCTGAGAGGACAGTCATATTGTACAGTGTCCTTTAAAACAGGCTGAGAGGACAGTCA
The DNA here is from genome assembly GCA_026901105.3 of Galaxias olidus. NCBI lineage: Eukaryota > Metazoa > Chordata > Actinopteri > Galaxiiformes > Galaxiidae > Galaxias > Galaxias olidus. The sequence continues at coordinate 45,836 of JAPMUY010009024.1, forward strand.
TATTGTACAGTGTCCATTAAGACAGGCTGAGAGGACAGTCATATTGTACAGTGTCCTTTAAAACAGGCTGAGAGGACAGTCATATTGTACAGTGTCCATTAAGACAGGATGAGAGGACAGTCATATTGTACAGTGTCCATTAAGACAGGATGAGAGGACAGTCATATTGTACTATTAAAACAGGCTGAGAGGACAGTCATATTGTACAGTGTCCCAGGCTGAGAGGACAGTCATATTGTACACAGGATAACAGTCATATTGTACAGTGTCCATTAAGACAGGATGAGAGGACAGTCATATTGCACAGTGTCCATTAAGACAGGATGAGAGGACAGTCATATTGTACAGTGTCCATTAAGACAGGATGAGAGGACAGAGTTTAGCCCCGAGGTGTTTTATGGATCACTTTATTTTATTTTGTTTATTTTATTTTATTTTATGGTGTTTTATCTCATAGAGAGCGCCTAACCCTAACATAACTCTAACCCTAACATAACTCTAACCCTAACATAACCATAACCCTAACCCAGGAACAGAGACGCCTATCTAACATAACCCTAACCCAAACATAACTCTAACCCTAACCCTAACCCAAGAACGACGCCTATCTAACATAACTCTAACCCTAACCTCTAACCCTAACCCCTAATCCTAACATAACCCTAACCCTAACCCAGGAACAAAGACGCCTATCTAACATAACTCTAATCCTAACACAAAGCAAGAAGAGAACCAACGATGTTTGCTCCCAGATGAGACACGGCCAGCAGCGCCTTACCCCCCTGGAGCTAAGCTCTCTGTTAGGGTAGACCAGCAGCTCTCTGTTAGGGTAGACCAGGAGTTCTCTGTTAGGGTAGACCAGCAGCTCTCTGTTAGGGTAGACCAGCAGTTCTCTGTTAGGGTAGACCAGCAGCTCTCTGTTAGGGTAGACCAGCAGCTCTCTGTTAGGGTAGACCAGGAGCTCTCTGTTGGGGTAGACCAGCAGCTCTCTGTTAGGGTAGACCAGGGCTGAATCCGAATTCTTCAATAAAGTACGTCCTAATGACTTTCACTATGTACTTTTCCTCAACCCAGAAGGAAAACGTCATGGGGTTAAGGAAAGATATGAAGGAGAATTCATAAGGACTTAGGAAAAGACAATGGTGTTGCTAAAGGAATCCGACTGCACTTACACTAGGCTACGTAATCATGCGACGGTGGTTTCGTGGGTCGTTCGTGTAGAAACTACAATGTCCCGAAGATGAACTATAGCCCTACAGAAAGGGCATCTTAGATACTTCGCCCGTGCGTTGTCACCGTGTTGTTTTAAAGCCTATATATAAACGTGGGCAAGGCAATAAATATATTAACCTACTTTATTACCAAGGTTGGAATTAAAAAGGGAACATGGGCTAGGCCTACCTGTCACAGAAGATAAACGAAATGTCACATTGAGAATGGTTGCTCACGTCATCATGACCCTGTCAACTCATATTTATCGCCACGCATGAATCCCAATTAATATCATCATCATCATCATCTTCATCCGCTTTGTCCGGGGTCGGGTCGCGGAGGTAGCAGTTCCAGCAGGGCATCCCAAACTTCCCTTTCCCGGGCCACATTAACCAGCTCTGACTGGGGGATTCCAAGGCGTTCCCAGGCCAGTGTGGAGATATAATCCCTCCACCTGGTCCTAGGTCTGCCCCGCGGCCTCCGCCCAGCTGGACGTGCCTGGAACACCTCCCTAGGGAGGCGGCCAGGTGGCATCCTTACTAGATGCCCGAACCACCTCAACTGGCTCCTTTCTACGCAAAGAAGCAGCGGCTCTACTCCGAGTCCCTCACGAATGGCTGAACTTCTCACCCTATCAGAATCAGAATCAGAATCAGAATCAGAATCAGAATCAGCTTTATTGGCCAGGTATGCTTACATACTAGGAATTTGACTCCGTTCTTTCGGTCATGACCCACCCTTCATGACCATAGGTGATAAAGTGGAACGAGAAATAGACCGGTAGATTGAGAGCTTTGTCCAATTAATATGATTGTAGCCTAATCGTCAAATGTATGCAAGTTATGCATTTATGTTAGGCATACAAATTTGCTACTATAGTTACATATTATGATTCTTAGGTTTCTAACATGTTGACATTTGAAAACATATAAGCATATTAGCAAGTTAGGACATAACATAAAATGGAAAATGCTTAAGAAACAACAAGGCTATATGATCTGCATCCCTTGTCGGTCATGTCGATCGACGGCTGAATGGTGTATTGCTTTAAATATTGCTGCCACAAGGAATTGTGGGGCGGCATTTGCTTCTTTCCTTTCGTAAAGGATGGTCCAGTGTATCCTATGCTAAAGTACACAAGTTAGGAAGCATTGAAGCACCTTTCCTTAGCACTTAGAGAATTCGAACAGTACTTATCATGGCTGCCACTTAGATACTTCCGGGTCATTTGACTCAGTTAAAAACCTTCCTAAGCAAACCAAAGAATTTGAACTTAGCCCAGGAGTTCTCTAATGGGGAAAACCTAACCCTCCCAGCTCTGGGTTGGCTACCTAATAACCGCACGCTGACTCCACCATCAACATTTAACAATTCTGGTCTGTTATTCTATTGACCAGTGGTTCTCAACTAGGGGTATGCGTATGAGGGAAGCTTCACATCCTATCATTTAGCATGGTATGCCCACATAGGGGGTACTTACCCACCCTAACCCTAACCCACACATAGGGGGTACTCACCTAGCCTAACTCTAACCCTAACCCACACATAGGGGGTATTTACCTAGCCTAATCCTAACTCTAACCCACACATAGGGGGTACTTACCCAGCCTAACCCTAACCCACACATAGGCGGTACTCACCTAGCCTATCTCTAACCCTAACCCACACATAGGGGTACTTACCTAGCCTAACCCTAACCCACACATAGGGGGTACTTACCTAGCCTAACCCTAACCCACACATAGGGGGTACTTACCTAGCCTAACCTACACATAGGGGGTACATACCTAGCCTAACCCACACATAGGGGGTACTTACCTAGCCTAACTCTAACCCTAACTCACACATAGGAGTACTTACCTAGCCTAACTCTAACCCTAACCCACACATAGAGGGTATTTACCTACCCTAACCCTAACCCACACATAGGGGTACTTATCTAGCCTAACCCTAACCCACACATAGGGGGTATTTACCTAGCCTAACTCTAACCCACACATAGGGGGTACATACCTAGCCTAACCCACACATAGGGGTACTTATCTAGCCTAACCCTAACCCACACATAGGGGGTACTTACCTAGCCTAACCCACACATAGGGGGTACTTACCTAGCCTAACCCACACATAGGGGTACTTACCTAGCCTAACCCTAACCCACACATAGGGGTACTTATCTAGCCTAACCCTAACCCACACATAGGGGTACTTATCTAGCCTAACCCTAACCCACACATAGGGGTATTTGCCTAGCCTAACTCTAACCCACACATAGGGGTATTTGCCTAGCCTAACTCTAACCCTAACCCACACATAGGGGTACTTACCTAGCCTAACTCTAACCCTAACCCACACATAGCCTAACCCTAACCCACACATAGGGGTACTTACCTAGCCTAACTCTAACCCTAACCCACACATAGGGGTACTTACCTAGCCTAACCCTAACCCACACATAGGGGGTATTTACCTAGCCTAACTCTAACCCTAACCCACACATAGGGGGTACTTACCTAGCCTAACTCTAACCCACACATAGGGGGTACTTACCTAGCCTAGCCTAACTCACACATTGGGGTATTTACCTAGCCTAACTCACACATAGGGGTATTTACCTAGCCTAACCCAAACAGGGGGTATTTACCTAGCCTAACTCACACATAGGGGTATTTACCTAGCCTAACCCACAGATAGGGGTATTCACCTACCCTAACCCACACATAGGGGGTATTTACCTAGCCTAACCCACACATAGGGGTACTTATTGTTGGTAAACATTTGATTAATGGTACATTGACAAAAACAGGGTGAGTACCACCAATTGCTTTATTATCTTCCTGTAGCCTCTAGGTGGCATTGTTGAGTCATGTCTGCATGATCCGTGCACACATTATGCAAAGCTCTGGAACAGCAGCGGAAAATCACCATGTGTCTCATACTGGAACGGAATACTCTGCTCTGCTCCGTGCTCCATCCATAATATGGAGTACAGTATCTGAGCGGAGCAGCTTTTGAAAACCAGCCAATCTAAACCCAATCCTATTGGATATGCATGTTGCTTGTCTTTAATAAATCTGGATTTCAATATTTCAATTTGTCACACACAGCCCTATCAGAGCAGACTGTCAGAGCCAAGCACAGCAGTCTTTGCATTTTAATATAAGGTTAGATACCATTTCTTTCAAATGTAAAACATTATTGAAATGGTCATATTGTAGAAAACCATAATAATGTAATACCTTTTTCCATTTTTCATAAAATACCAAAATGCAGCCTTCAATATGTATTTCCAGCAGACTAGAGGCCAAGCGATGATGAGCCAAGCCCTCAGTCAGTACGTCCCTAGGGGCACACAAGGTTACCTAACCTAACCCTAACCTCACCTAACTCCGGTCAGCAGCAAAGGCGCCCTGCATTCCACCTCTGGTTGGCCTCCGATCCTAAGCAGGGCTGGTCCTGGTTAGTCCTTGGATGGGAGACCAGTGGCTACGGGAAGTGGTGTTGGTTGACCAGTAGGGGTCACTCTACCCTCTGGTCTGTGGTAGCCCAATGCCCCAGGACAGTGACACCGTCCTGTACAAAGTGCGTCTTTTGGATAGACGTTAAACGGGCTATATCAAATATTATCAAATATTATAACCCTAACCCTGGGGACCTACAGGCCTTACACTTAGCACATCTCCTGTCTTCAATGTGTGTTGATCCCCATTGTTAATCCTGCTATGTTTCAGAGCAACCTGCTGCCCCGAGCTTCAAATCAAACATTCTGAACTCTAAAAAAAACGGAATGTCTCATTTGTTGTAGAACAGTAGAACATCTCTTCCTGCTGGATAACTGTGGAACGTCTCTTCCTGCTTGTCTGGAGAACAGTGGAACGTCTCTTCCTGCTGGCCTGGGGTACTGTGGAAAACATCATGTGGAAAGCCTAACCACATGTGAGAACTGTTTGTGTGTGTGTGTATGTGTGTGTGTGTATGCGTGTTTGTGTGTGTGTGTGTGTGTGTGTGTGTACAAGGAGGTATGTGGTGGTGGTGGGGGTACCTTAGAATGGCTACCTTCATGCCTTAATACTTACACTTTTACGCTTGTCTTCAGCAAAAACATTCTTTATTAACAAAGAACATTACACCTTCATCAACTTAATGAAATATTGATTCGGAAATTGTATTGTAAGTCGGCAAAAGCTTGTAAAGTTCTTGGTGCCTTTGCTCTGAGCCAACTTGATGAGCTTTGTTCATTGGTGAACGTTCCAAAAGCAGACATTAAATTGGGTCCTGGGGCCTTACTGGAAACCTGTCTGTCTCTGCTTTAGCATTACAATGGAAACCTGTCTGTCTCTTCTTTAGCATTACAATGGAAACCTGTCTGTCTCTGCTTTAGCATTACAATGGAAACCTGTCTGTCTCTTCTTTAGCATTACAATAGAAATCTGTCTGTCTCTGCTTTAGCATTACAATGGAAACCTGTCTGTCTCTGCTTTAGCATTACAATGGAAACCTGTCTGTCTCTGCTTTAGCATTACAATGGAAACCTGTCTGTCTCTTCTTAGCATTACAATGGAAACCTGTCTGTCTCTGCTTTAGCATTACAATGGAAACCTGTCTGTCTCTGCTTTAGCATTACAATGGAAACCTGTCTGTCTCTGCTTTAGCATTACAATGGAAACCTGTCTGTCTCTGCTTTAGCATTACAATGGAAACCTGTCTGTCTCACCTTAAACATTACAATGGAAACCTGTCTGTCTCTGCTTTAGCATTACAATGGAAACCTGTCTGTCTCTGCTTTAGCATTACAATGGAAACCTGTCTGTCTCACTTTAAACATTACAATGGAAACCTGTCTGTCTCTGCTTTAGCATTACAATGGAAACCTGTCTGTCTCACCTTAAACATTACAATGGAAACCTGTCTGTCTCTGCTTTAGCATTACAATGGAAACCTGTCTGTCTCTGCTTTAGCATTACAATGGAAACCTGTCTGTCTCTGCTTTAGCATTACAATGGAAACCTGTCTGTCTCACCTTAAACATTACAATGGAAACCTGTCTGTCTCTGCTTTAGCATTACAATGGAAACCTGTCTGTCTCACCTTAAACATTACAATGGAAACCTGTCTGTCTCTGCTTTAGCATTACAATGGAAACCTGTCTGTCTCACCTTAAACATTACAATGGAAACCTGTCTGTCTCTGCTTTAGCATTACAATGGAAACCTGTCTGTCTCACCTTAAACATTACAATAGAAACCTGTCTGTCTCTGCTTCAGCATTACAATGGAAACCTGTCTGTCTCACCTTAAACATTACAATAGAAACCTGTCTGTCTCCTCTTTAGCATTACAATGGAAACCTGTCTGTCTCTCCTTTTGCATTACAATAGAAACCTGTCTGTCTCTGCTTTAGCATTACAATGCAAACCTGTCTGTCTCACCTTTTGCACTACAATGGAAACCTGTCTGTCTCTGCTTTAGCATTACAATGGAAACCTGTCTGTCTCTCCCTAACCATATTCATTTAGGCCCACTGTTATAGTTTATTTCACACACAACATGTAGCCACTAAAAGGGAAGGCCACCGGCTTAACCCTTACCCTAGACATAGTTAAAAAATAGGCCAGCCCACTGAACATTAACGTACCCCCCCCTCCCCCCCTCCCCACATTAAAGGGGAATTTCAGCCAAAAGCAACAATTTCATCATTCTCCTCTTATTATAAACAACTGGACAAGTAAAATAAGTTTCATAATGGTGTTCTATATTTAGAACACTGAGAAAGCACATTTGGAGAAAGCAATGACTAAAATGTATGAATGTATGTATGAATGTATGTATCTTTCCAGTTTTGCATTCAGGGAAGAATCTGTACAATCACGATTGCTGTATAAATCTACATGGGAGCAGATATGTTTAACTCCTCTTCAGGAGTCATATACTATGTTTCAACAATTGTTCTCAACGTTAGAAGATACACTCCTCCAACTGTTATTTTTCTAAAAGACTACAACAAGCAAGTGGGCCGTCCTTCAAGTTCTCCTGATCCCTGTGCGTTACGCCTTTTACACACTACACGACTTTTAAAGTTGTAAGAACGCTGGACTGCACTGACTACACGTTTGATCTGTCTTGAAATCAGATATTTTGAAGTCGTGGTGTTAACAGATATTTTGAAGTCGTGGTGTTAACAAATCTTTGGAAGTCGTGGTGTTAACAGATCTTTGGAAGTCGTGGTGTTAACAGATCTTTGGAAGTCGTAGTGTTAACAGATCTTTGGAAGTCGCTGCATGACAGATTGGCGGTGTTTCTTTCATTTGTTCGAACAGCTGTGGTATCCCTTTTTTGGCCCTGTAAATAAATACTTATTCCTTTTTACATTCTTGGTTCGTGTCAGTGTGTCCACATTTCACCACCACCACGCTAATCTGGAAAGTGTCCGGTCCTTCAGTGCCCTAGTTTAGCTGTATAGCTGAAGGGTCGTAACATCCGTTACAACAACTCAGACAAGTAAAATGTTTTCAAAAAGTTATATAAGAAAATATAAGGGAGTAAATGTAGTGTGTTACTACCCAGGCAGCTCTGCCCCATCCCCTCTAGAACCTGAGTCTGCTCCCCTCTTTTAGATGGACGGTACATAACAGTTCTTCGTGCATGGATGAATCTGATTGTAGCATTGCTCACCCTGCAGCTCACAGGTGCGTCCTGTCCTTAATTAGTTCCTTAATTGATGTGGAAATGTTGCAGCAGCCTGGGGGTGGGCATGTTGTGCCACTTAAGAAGACAGATTAAGGGGGGCCAGCAGTAGATATTGGAGCAGCTTCCATGTGTTCATCCCCTGGGACCAGACTGCTGCTATAAATAAAATACAATAAAAGAATAGTGTTCTAGAAGGACCCATTATATCAAACATTCCTGCCAATATTAATTTTATTTAGTAACTTACAGGAGATTCTTCTTGCAGGTCTGGGAAACATAAAACTTGACCTGGTTACCCGGGTTACCCGTTATGCACCTCCACCACCACAACAAGGTTGCAATAAAAATGCAGTAAGGTTTTTTTCATCAACGTTGCAGTTAAAGCAGCTGTAGGTAGTTTCTTATAAGAGGTGGTTTTGGCGACCACTACAGTTTGCTTGGTGTCGTTATTTTCCCCAACCATTGCAAAGAAGACGCGCAGGATGCTCCTGGTCACTGCATGTCACTAGCACCATCAACAACTTTACTCCTCCTGGTCACTGCATGTCACTAGCACCATCAACAACTTTACTCCTAGCATGGGCATCTCTTCCTGATTTAGTGACGCACTTCCTTGTGCCCATATCGTCAACATTTCGCGGGAGATCACACCCGGCAGCAGACAAGTGCTATATTGAATATTGAGACTTCAAGAGGACTGATCTGAACGGAGATTTGTTCATTCTGCTACAGACATTACAATCTGCAGACTGTAGAAAGGTATTGATAATACGTTCATACAAAAACGTTGCCTATACTTTAAATACATTGTAATTCAGATACTACTGTTTTGTTAAAACACAATGTAACCCAGACAACTCCAACATAATAGTAGTGTAGGTACAGAGTTAAATAGTTAAGAATGTTAAGAATCATAGTAAACCCTAAAGATAACAGAGATGATGAAAAAACTAATTTCAATGAATAGAGAGACCGGAATATCAATATAGATTTGAGTTTGATAAGGAAATTAAGATAAGTAACGCATATCCTGGAAAATGTTATGAGGTGATTTGTAGGCCTTCCTCAGCGGTTAATCAAATTATATTCTGTAAGCAATGATGTTCTACACTTTGCCAATAAGAATGAGATATTGATAAATTGACGCTTGACCTAACCTGACGGATGGAAGGTCACGCCCTTGACCTAAGAAATTGCTAGAAAGAAATTTCCCTTTTGTGTTTGTGAAAAACAAAGTGAAGAGCTGCGTATGGAAGTAGTCACTTAAAGGAATTGAATAGTCTAGTTGTATGAGAAATTGTATGAGCATCTTGTGTACAGATAATCTTTTTGGCTGAGATAACATTGTGTGAGATACTGAGACACATGTTTTGGCCGTTGCTGCGTAGTCATTAATTAGCATGTTGTCAGTGATGTATTATGGTGTTAAACATACGCAACTTGTTGTAAATGAAACGTCGAAGTCCTTGTGAATGCAAGTGAGGAATATCATTGTAGAATTTCAACAATGTCTCATCAAATACAGGATTCCCGTTTTGTATGGGAAGAATAGTTGGTGAGTCACACATGTTGCCAACATGTTAGCTGAAACATTTCTACAGTAGTTAGCTATAGTAGGCCCTATAGCTGATGTTGGCTGAAAGATTTCTAGTTAGGTATAGTATAGCTGATGTTAGCTGGCTAAATAGGTGGAAACAGAAATTATAATTATATATACTGTAGATGCACATATATGTAACGGAGTGGAATATATTTCAGATTATAGCTAAAATTTATCTAAACTACGCAGTCTAGTGGTAGGCTGTACGGTGCGACATAGTGGGGATCTGCGTTGCACTTTCCCAGACTGATTTGATTGATAATGGGTAAGTCATGCACTTTGGGAGGTTCAGGAACATGTTATTTATGATTTATTTTGATTGAAGTACAGATATGCCACATTTTGTCATGCCATGTACTTGGTGCAGGGTGATTTGAGTTAACTATTTTGAGTTCAGTTGATTAATTATGTTGCCCTTAAAATTGTTTTAGAAGATTGTAAAGAGCACGTTTTAATGTGGCACTAGCATGCTAACAGTTGTGTTTCACGTGTTATCTAGAGACTATTCAATCCCGAACCTGTGCTATAACCATCGCTCCATTGTGTCATACTTTGTTCCAGGTAATATTTGTAGAACTTCTTTGTAGATACGATCTGTTTTTCATGGTTCTATCGAACAATGTTACAAGTTTATGTTGTGAGAGATGTCTTAATATCTGTTCAAAAAGGTAGTTTGCGTTAGTTTAGCTGGCTTGCAGTCAAGTGTGATAGCCTGTAGACAAGCTATAAATTGTGCATGAGTTGTAATAATACATGTATACCTAGTACGGCCGAGTGTCGGTTCACTCGGTTGTGTTTTGGCATCGGTATGCCCAATGCGGGCCAGATCTGGCCCGTACAGAGTCTCCAGACTTGGCTAAGTTTCGCGCTTGCGGTGTCGGCCCGATGTCGGCTGAGACTCGGCTTTGCCATGCTCCGGCGACCAGCATTCGGGCCTGATCTGAGCCGATTTTGGCTGAGAGTTGGGGGACTGCCTGTCTTACCGCTTGGGCCGACCACGGGCCATGTTCAACAGTTCAGAGTTACATTATTTTTATGACTGGGTTTTACGTATTTATGTGCGTAAATTTTTTTTATTATTTCGAAACTATAAGGTGCACAAATTATGAAGTCATGCAGACTGTATTTACAATGCCTTATATTCATTTGTTGTAATGTTCTTCCCTTTTGAAAAAGTGTAAAAACATTCAGAATTAAATGGTGTTCAGTTTTGACAGTTATTTACAAGTGTAAGCCCTACTCTACTCCCTGCACACATTTTAACTTGGCTTCTATAAGGATAATTTCCTTCTCTCTTGCCCCTTGTAAGTACATCATTACAATGACTATTACATAAAAATAATGAGGAATAGTGAGAGCAAATTGTTTTTAACTCATCCGAGTTAGAACTGTTTATTTAAAAATAAAAAGCAGCGAGACAAAATCTTCAAAAACTATTTAGAATATGGAAGAAAACTATTTATACAATGTCCATTAATATATAATATAGTTGCTTTAATGCAAATGGGTGCAGTTTCCTTTCCGGAACAACCATTTGTTTTTGGCATTTTATATACAAACATTGATTGCCATGCAGGGGGGGGTTATAGATCAAACTTTGTAATGAATACACTGATAAAGTACATTATGTTCAGAGGGTCTTTACTATTCAATTCCCTTTACTCTAGTTCTGTTGACTCAAAATACATCAGTGTTTACAAGTCAAGTCATCTAGAAAGTACACACCAAATGCAATACTGGTCAGATATAACAAGGAAACATACTTTGATCCTCTTGTACCAAGAATGGGCAGCCATTCCTTTCGTCTGTAGCACTGAGAGAGTGAGTGTCAGGGTCTGGATGCTCCTATCGCTACCAGAGGTCGCAGAAGGCCAGGACCAGGGAGAGCACCTACCTGACACCTGCTGGTCATGTTGTGTTCCCCTGCTTATTGGGTTATTGTTTTCAGGTGTTCCTCGTTTGGGGTTTCCCTGCCCCTATTTAAGTTCCTGTTTCTGTTGTTTGCCTTGTTGGGACATTAAACTTGTAAACGGGAGTCTACCCTAAAAAGAGGTTTCATGTGTCTTCCTTCTCCTTGGTTCCAGTTTGTTTCTTCAATGTGTTTGCGTTAACCCTGTTAAGTCGGGTTCCTCTTAAGACTTTTTAGTTTACGCTTACTATCTATATAATAGTCTGCTCTTGGGTCTCTAGCGCTGTGCTTAGGCCTCTGGACCCTGACAGAATGTCCCAACCAGGACAGATCGACCCAGCAGACTTCCCTGCGCTGCAGACCGCTGTGCGTAACCAGGGAGTGGCGGTGGGCCGTCAACATGAGGAGCTGCAGGCCTTGGGAGCGCAAGTCCAGAGCCTCACCCAAGCGGTGGAACAGCTTGTTGGTGCCCAGCACTCGATGACAGCGAGAGTGGAGGCGGTGTGTTCTGCTGCCGCCATGTCCCTGGGACCGGCGACCACCAACCCTTCGCCACCTGTGGTGGGGAACTCAACAGGAAGGGAGCTGGCCCTTCCGGCACCGGCAAGATATGATGGCCACCCGGGAGGCTGCAGGAGTTTCCTCCTCCAGTGTAACAACATCTTTCGCTGCCAACCTTCCGCCTTCTGGGACGAGGCAACACGGGTGGCGTACATCATGGCGCTGCTCACAGGCAGAGCTCTCACTTCGGCGGTAGCTGAGAGAGGGTCCCCTGTGCTTCATGATTCAGCACGCTTCATGGAGGCCTTCAGGACGACCTTTGATCATCGCTGCAGCGGTGCTGAGGCGGCAACGCGGCTACTTGAAGTCCGTCAGGGGTCGCGTAGTGTGGCAGACTACGCGATCGAGTTCCGATCGCTGGCGGAAGAGAGTGGATTCAACGCTGCCGTCGAGGTGCCCCTGTTCCGCCGTGGTCTTAATGATCGCATTCAGGACGAGTTGGTGGCCCGAGAGGATCTTGACGACCTGGAGGCGCTTATCTCAGTCTCCATGCGCATAGATAAGCGCCTCCGGGAGAGACGTCGATCACGCCTGCCTTCACCGGACCGCCGACCGCCTTTGGTCAGCGAGCCGCTGTTCACCCAGGGGGAACCTGAGCCCATGGAAGTAGGCGGGTCCCGGCTTTCCAAGGCTGAGAGGGCTCGCCGTCTACGGGCTAAGCTATGCCTCTACTGTGGGGAGTCGGGCCACTTCAGGGACCGCTGCCCCCTATTGGCCAGAGGTGACCGTCGACAACCAGAACGTGAAGGGACTCAGGTGAGCAGTTTTCATGTTGCTGTCACTGCTTGGCCTTCTCATCTGGTCCTGCCAACGTCTCTGTCTTGGGGGGAGGGCACGCAGGTCCAGGTGGATGCCTTTGTCGACTCGGGAGCCGCTGAGAGCTTTGTGGACGAGACCTGGGCGCGGCGCCATTGGTTGCCTCTGCATTGGCTGGACCGCCCCCTTCCTGTGGTGGCTCTGGATGGCAGAGGGCTGGGTACCGGGATCGTGGAATACGTTTCGTGTCCTGTCCACCTCAGTGCGCCCTTCCGACACCAGGAGGTCATCCAGCTCTACGTCCTCAACACGCCTAGGCTTCCCCTTGTTCTCGGCTATCCCTGGCTGGCCCAACATGATCCACGCTTCTGTTGGTCTACGGGGACCTTGCTGGGTTGGGGGGACCAGTGCGCTGCAGCCTGCCTTCTCAGTCCTGCCGCTCCGGAGCCCTCCGTGGTGGTTTCTGAGTCTGACCTGTCCCTGGTACCTTCTTGCTACCATCACCTGGGGGCAGTCTTCAGCAAGGCGCACTGCAGCGTGTTACCACCTCACCGGGATTTAGACTGCTCCATAGAACTGCTTCCGGGGACCTCACCTCCTAGGGGCCGGACCTTCTCCCTGTCTGCTCAGGAACATCAGGCGATGGAGGCTTACATTGAGGAGGCGCTAGCGGCCGGCTTTATTCGCCCTTCTACCTCCCCTGCTGGCACAGGGTTCTTCTTTGTAGGTAAGAAGGGGGGTGATCTCCGGCCATGTGTGGACTACCGGGGGCTGAACAAAATCACGGTGAAAAACAAGTACCCCCTCCCTCTGATGAACACCGCCTTCGAGAGGCTTCAGGGCGCTGCTTGGTTCACTAAACTGGATCTTCGCAGTGCATACAACCTGGTGCGCATTCGGCGGGGAGATGAATGGAAGACCGCCTTTAATACCCCCGCCGGCCATTACGAGTATCTCGTTATGCCGTTTGGCCTGACCAATGCCCCAGCGGTCTTCCAGGCCCTCATCAACTCCGTCCTCCGGGAGTTCCTGGGAAGATTTGTCTTCGTCTACCTGGACGATATCCGATATCCTCATCTTCTCGAGTTCGGAGGCGGAGCATTAGGTCCATGTCCGGACTGTCCTGCGGCGTCTACTCCAGCACCGCCTGTTTGTCAAGGCTCCCAAATGCGAGTTCCACGTCTGGCGCGTCGCCTTCTTGGGGTACGTGGTCTCAGAGGGGCGCCTGGAGATGGACGGCAGCAAGGTGCGCGCTGTCCAGGAGTGGCCGGAGCCTACGTCTGTGAAGGAGGTCCAGCGATTCCTCGGGTTTGCCAACTTCTACCGCCGTTTTGTCAGGGACTTTGGGTCGCTGGCCCTCCCCCTCACCGAGCTCACCCGCAAATCCGTTGGCCGCTTTGTGCTCACCTCGGCCGCCAGGGAGGCCTTTGCCGAGCTTAAGCGGCGCTTCACCACGGCGCCTATCCTGCAGCTGCCAGATGCCGATCACCCGTTCGTTGTGGAGGTGGACACCTCGGAGGTGGGAGCAGGGGCCATCCTATCACAGCGCAGCCACCCGGATGGGAAGCTCCGGCCTTGTGCCTATTTTTCAAGGCGTCTGACCCCAGCAGAACGGAACTATGGAGTTGGGGACAGAGAGCTACTCGCCGTCAAGCTGGCCTTGGAGGAGTGGAGGCACTGGCTGGAGGGGGCCAAACGTCCTGTTGTGGTGTGGACGGACCACAAGAACCTGGAGTTCGTCCGGGCGGCTAAGCGACTTAACCCCAGACAGGCACGTTGGGCCCTGTTCTTTGAGAGATTCGACTTAGTGATTACATTCCGTCCCGGCTCAAAGAACAGTAAGCCTGACGCCCTGTCCCGGCTTCCGGGTACCACTGTCACTCAACCCACGAACGACACCATTGTTCCCCCGGCCTGTGTGGTGGCCCCTGTCCAGTGGACGATCGTGGAGGAGGTAAGACGAGCCACCGAACCGCCCAGCCCCCTCCGGGGGGTCCTTCACGATGTTTATTTGTGCCTCTCCAGCTACGCCCCCGAGTCATCACCTGGGCCCACGCGTCTCCCTGGTCTTGTCACCCTGGTCGGACACGTACCCTGGAGGTCCTTATGCGCCGATTCTGGTGGCCGGGGGTCAAGAAGGATGTGGAGGACTACGTTGCGGCTTGTTCCACCTGCGCACGCAACAAGAGCTCATCCGCGCCGCCGACTGGTCTTCTGCGTCCTCTTCCGATCCCTGGTCGTCCTTGGTCCAACATCTCTCTGGACTTTGTCACTGGCCTTCCCGATTCCCAGGGCAACACGGTGGTTCTTGTAGTGGTGGACCGGTTCTCCAAGACGGCTCGCTTCGTCCCTCTGCCTAAGCTCCCCTCTGCACCCGAGACTGCTTCACTGGTCCTCCACCATGTGTTCCGGTTCTACGGCTTCCCTGTGGACGTGGTCAGTGACCGGGGCCCTCAGTTTGTCTCCAGGTTCTGGAAAGCCTTCTGGCGCTTGTTGGGAGCCTCTGTTAGCCTCTCGTCAGGCTTCCACCCCCAGACCAACGGCCAGACGGAGAGGGTCAACCAGGATCTGGAGACCTGTCTACGATGCTTGGCGACCAAAGACCCCACGGGCTGGAGTAAGCAACTGCTTTGGGCTGAGTTTGCCCACAACACCTTGCGACACTCTGCCCTTGGTATGTCACCTCACGAGTGCCTGCTGGGCTACCCTGTCCCGCTGTTTCCAGAGGAGGAGACAGATGTAGGTGTTCCCTCAGCCATAACCTTTGTTAGGCGCTGTCGTCAGGCCTGGAAGAGGGCTCGGGTGGCCCTGCTGAAAGCCCGGGCTAACATGGAGAAACAGGCCAACCGCCATCGTCGCTCGCACTGGACCCCGCTACCGGGTGGGTCAGTGGGTCTGGTTGACCACCCGGGACCTGCACCTATGGGGCGCTCCTCCCAAGCTCCAGCCGCGGTTCATCGAACCCTACCAGATAGCCCAGAGGATCAACCCAGTCACGTTTCGGCTCCGGCTCCCATGGTCCCTCCACGTCCACCCGGTCTTCCACGTCTCCCAGATGAAACCGCGGGTAATTAGCCTGCTCTGCCCCCGGGACGTTCTGGTGCCGGCGCCTCGGACTATCGCTGGAAAGCCAGCCTACACAGCACGGTGCATCATGGCCTCTCGTCTGGTTCGGGGTCGTCCACAGTATCTGGTGGATTGGGAGGGTTATGGGCCGGAGGAACGGACCTGGGTTCCGGCGGGTGACATCCTGGACAAGACTTTGATAACTTCCTTCCTCTCTGCTTCCAGGGGTTCCGGTAGGCGCGTCCGGGGCCGCTCGTCGGAGGGGGGGTCCTGTCAGGGTCTGGATGCTCCTATCGCCACCAGAGGTCGCAGAAGGCCAGGACCAGGGAGAGCACCTACCTGACACCTGCTGGTCATGTTGTGTTCCCCTGCTTATTGGGTTATTGTTTTCAGGTGTTCCTCGTTTGGGGTTTCCCTGCCCCTATTTAAGTTCCTGTTTCTGTTGTTTGCCTTGTTGGGACATTAAACTTGTAAACGGGAGTCTACCGTAAAAAGAGGTTTCATGTGTCTTCCTTCTCCTTGGTTCCAGTTTGTTTCTTCAATGTGTTTGCGTTAACCCTGTTAAGTCGGGTTCCTCTTAAGACTTTTTAGTTTACGCTTACTATCTATATAATAGTCTGCTCTTGGGTCTCTAGCGCTGTGCTTAGGCCTCTGGACCCTGACAGTGAGAGAAACAAAAAACAAACTGTTAACAGTTTAACAGTACATTTGGGCAGTGAGATTAATTCCAGTGGTGTATCTGACAATTATATAAATTAGTCTTTCTGGCTGAGACGCAAAGTATGCTTGCCTTCTATTTGATCACCAGCAATCAAGCCACTTTAAAAAACATAATTTTTTTTAGGAAGGCACAAATGGCTTCTGAACAGCTGATTTAACAATTTAAACATTATCAAATACAAGCAATTCCAGAGCTATGCACACAGAACGATAATATTCCTCCCAAGCCTTGTGAAAACAAGATTTATTCTACTTGAATCCAGGCCAGTCTAAAGGCCAGAAGAACTTACATTGAACTTACATTTAATAGATCAGTTATGTGGTAGGTAAAGACATTTCACACACAGCAGGTAACTTCCTTTAATGTTTTATCTATATAAAGTAACTTTTGACCTACTTTACCATAACAAATAAATTTGTTTTGAAGTGATTCAGAGCTACATAGTTCAACTTGTTCTAGTTCACGTAAATTAGAACTGGTAGCAAATTCAGTTTAACGAAATGGGCTTCTAGTTCTAATCTAAGCAACCGATACTATCGGCAATAGATATTGCATCTTTTCAAGAACCTAGAGGCAGATTTAACTTCTCAGTAGCGATAGCTCATATTTTAAATATAATATATATACACACATAAATAAAATTAGTCAAATAGTTTGTAAATTATATTTTCACCACATTCAGTGTTATTTTTAATCGATTTTGGTTGTTACTTGATTCAGAATTTAGTTAGTGCTAGATCGTTTAGCCTGTCCAAGCCAACGGCTTTTTTTTTTTTAAAGGAACTTTTTTTTTGTGACTGAATTTGCAACGTTATCTATGGTACATAACGTTAATTTATCTACCTTACAAAATGTTTCAACTGTATGAAACTGAAATGAATAGCTATCTACAAAAAATGTATTCACATAAAATTTACTTAACTTGATAGCTTACATTAGCAAGCTAGCTAATGTAAACAGTAAGGCTGAAGACGTTAGCTAGAAAGCTAACATCAGCTAGAAAGCTAACATTAGCAAGAGACCATGGTCAGTGTTCCCGTGACCAAAATAATTTGGTTTTGTATCATAAGAAATGTTCCATTAGCTAGGCGATGTTTTACAATACTTTACCCACTAGGTTTGTGGTTGAAACGTTACAAACATAAACAAACATTGAAATTATATTCTTGCTTTTAATTTGTGCAATTAACTACAGAAAAGGCTATAAAGCTGTAACGAACCGAAGGTGGACCCAGATGCAACACACAACTCACAGGATTTAGTTTATAATATCCTTTTATTCTCACCACAGGATGATGGTCAAAAAGCCACAGACAGACAACGAAAAACGCAGGGCAAAATCTCAGAGTCAGGTTCAGAAGGCTAGGTAGTTTACTGGGGAACAGGCGAGGAAGAAAAGTCCAATTCGGGCTGAGTCGGCAACGGGAGATCCAAACAGTGAATGCGGGAAAGTCTGGCATGAAAACAGCAAAGAACAATCTGGGAGTGAGTGTATGGAAAACTGGACACTATATAGTGGCAGATTCAATGATAATCAGATGTGTGTGCAGGTAAGCAGCAGGTGTGTGTGATTGTCCTGATTGCAGTGGTGGAGAGTGAAGCAGGGACGTGGCAGAGTCAACGAAAGACCTGTAACTGGTGGTGCAGGCTGTGACAAAAGCTTTAAGTCCATCAATATTAGCTTTTTTGATTTATTAAATAAGAATACTAATTACAATCTTCATTGTCAATTTGTATACAGATTTACCTACAGAGTACGGTTGATATCCATCTTTGGTAAGTCATACAAATAAATGTTTCCAATCTTTGATGTTTCACAGAACATTAAACATTAATGTCTATTGTTTTTGGCCCAAACAAGCTCACCCAACTACAAAACAGCAAAAATAATAGCCAATGTAACTGCTTTTGTTCTCAGGGCACGTGATTTTGGTCTTCCGTCTTCGTCTACTTTACTTTAGTACCATTTGTCACAATGACAGAGCGTTACTTGGAATACAACACGTTATCAAACCTTCGGAGAAAGTCAGCGGCCAGCGTCTCAAGGCGTCGAGACACTCAAGGAATATTCAATCCTACACAGATGAGCTTGTTGATGTCCTTGAGAGTGTTAATCAAGTTGAACATTTTGATGACAGTAGTCAGAACTTTGATACTCTGATGGAAACTGAGTGTAGAGCAGAGGCTCATGTTGAGAAAGAGTATGTGTGTGGAAATGAAATTGATAGTGATGATGATGTTCAACAGCCAAGTGTCTGTACTAGCTTAATGAATTGGGCCCTTGAGTTTGGTATCACTTTGGTTGCATTAACTGCCTTGCTGTCTATCTTAAGGCATCATCACCCGTCACTGCCTAAAGATGCGAGGACACTCCTAGATACCAACAGAGGTTACAAGATTGAAAGAGTTGCTGGTGGTTCATACTTTTACTTTGGAATTTTAAATGCTCTTTCAGGTATCTTGAACAGCATTTGCTCCAAAATTCCGGATCAACACACAATCAAGTTGCAACTGAAATTTGATGGGCTTCCTATTTTTAAAAGTTCAGCTGTCCAGTTAAGGCCAATTTTGGGGTTAGTTCAGGGATTTGGAGTAAAAAAGCCTTGCATGATTGGCTTGTTTGGTGGCAATTCCAAACCAGACCCTCTAGGAGAATACTTGAAAGATCTAGTTGGGGAGAAAAAAATCCTAGCATCTGGCTTCACTTTTAAAGAAAAAACCCTCTTCATAAAGACAACATCTATAATGTGTGATGCCCCTGCACGAGCATAAAAACCATCAAATCCCACACTGGCTATGCAGGTTGTGAAACGTGCACATTACATGGGTTTCATATATGTAATGGGCAAGGTTCAAGGTCTTCTTGCCCTATCTGCTCTGTAAATGGTCTCATTGCTACTATCTTGGTAGACTCTCTACCCCCCTCCCTTACAGCGCACTCATGAGTTCGGTACAACAACTCGGGACTGGACCAGAGGAGTGCCCAGAGGCCTAAGACTAGGCCTGCGCACCAACAAGGGAGGGTCAAAAGTCTAAAACCAATGATTTCTCTCCATCCAGTTGTTTTATGAATTCATGTTGTATCACAGTATAAAAGGAGGGCGCACCCCTCCCAAGGTGTGGCATTCGATATACTGGGACGGTGTGTGTGTGGGACAGCAGACTGGTATAGGCGGGGTGTCGCCCTTTGATATCTTTATATTTAGTCATCTTTTGATATCATTGTATTTTGTCATCATTTGGTATCATTCTGTATTGATTACGTTATTATCTTGTATTGATTAAAGCTTGTTATTGCTCACACCTCTGGTCCTGTCGTCTCTCAGAACTGCGGGACACGACACCTGGGCGCACCGACATGGCTTGTGGAAGGAAAGTATCTGTCTAACATGTTACACTATTTGTCATTTTGTGTGGGGGAGGGGGCACTACTGCATGCCAGCAAATATATGTGTTGTTGGCAGTGACAAGGTTAGTTATGATTTTGATACTAGTGTCTTTTAAATTGACCTACTTACCTCATTTGTATCAGTGCTGTTGGCGTTGCCATTGACACAAAAGTTGTTGTCAGTAAGTTAGCATGTCTGTTTAGTTACTAGCCGCTAAGTTAACGTGTGTGACAGAAAGGGAAAATGGGACAAATATTCTGCTGATTTTGTAATATTGATTAGTTGTTAACGTACAACATCATATTTGGTGGTGTGTGTTAGGACAGTGCCTTTGTGAGCCAGCCTCTTGAGGGTGGTGGTGTGTGTGTGTTAGGACAGTGCCTTTGTGAGCCAGCCTCTTGAGGGTGGTGGTGTGTGTGTTAGGACAGTGCCTTTGCGAGCCAGCCTCTTGAGGGTGGTGGTGTGTGTGTTAGGACAGTGCCTTTGCGAGCCAGCCTCCAGTGTCTTTGCGAGCCAGCCTCTTGAGGGTGGTGGTGTGTGTGTGTTAGGACAGTGCCTTTGTGAGCCAACCTCTTGAGGGTGGTGGTGTGTGTGTTAGGACAGTGCCTTTGCGAGCCAGCCTCTTGAGGGTGTGTGTGTTATGTGTGGACATTGCGGGCCATCCTCTTGATGGGAAGGGGTGTTATGTGTTAGGACAGTTGTCTTGTTTGTCTTTTCCTGACCCTGTCTTGTAGGTAGTACAAATACTGATGTGGTCTGATTGGTTAATTGGCTATTTGAGTGGCACCTGTTGGGATGGCTTAAAAGCTCCTCTTGCAACCCACAGTCTCTCTCTACCAGCAGCACAGACACCATCTGTTTTCCTCTCATGACCTCTTGAGCATGAATTAAATACAAACCTATTCTGAAAGGTCGGGCAAGTGGATCAGAAATCTTTTTAAAATTTTATTTTTACTTGCCCCTACACAAATAGTGTTATTCATCAGCGGTTATCAAATAACAAAGACTAAAGTTCATTTTCACACGTACAAATGCAAATCTGTGAATGAATCTTAATAGAATTCCCTGTCTACCACTGACCACATTTAATCAAAATTAATTCAGCCACCTTTGTTTTTAAGTCATAGGATACCACATTTATAGAATGGTACTGAAGTTGACAAGGCCTAAGCCCATCCCCAGCAAAAGTATCCCGATACCAACTAATATGACACCACTGCAAATAAAACAGATTTTTCTTCATGACAAATTTTTTTTGATTTACTTGCAGTTATCTTAATGGCATGTCTGCAACTGTTTACAGTTTTAGAAATTAATTGTGGGAAAAGAAAGATCAATATTATTGATTGAATAATGGAAAAGAAATGCAAAGGTAGATTGTCTTTTGCTACTCTAATCACTCATAGGCTTTAGAATAGTGGACACTGGACAGCCAAATATGGTGTAGGCTAATACAAAATTAACAGAATAATAATAGTACTATTTTTCTTCCCATTTCTGTGGCACACGTTACCTTAGCATGTCTGTTGACAACAAATTTAGAAATGACAACAAACACTACAGAGAATACCTCATACAGTAGGCTACTTTCCACCCTAGTCAATAGGCAAAGCGCACACATGGCGATCTCTCGTTCCCGTTGCTTTCAAATCTACTTAACATGGTAATGTTAGCTATGGATTGCTAACTTCGGTTCGTAACATTGATCCTTATACGACAATCCCACATCTGCATTGAGGCAACATAGCTAGCGAACGTTCCTTCAACTTTTGCGGCTCTGGTTGCAGATGACAACGCCAACAGCACTGATACAGAGAGATGCTGTGGCGGGTCTTTATGGCACTCCAGCAACGTTTTTTTGGAACGCCACTGTTTTATCCTCCTTGCCCTCAAACCTGTGGCAAACTGCGCAACACATAGAGGATGCAGGCAAACTCCAACTAACACAACTCAACTAAACTCATATTTCCAAGATCATTAAAATGATCGCTTGCGCTTTAGCTCATAAATTTGGTCTTTACTCGTCGCCATTTTTGCGTGTGTGACAAGATGACATTGACAGCTACGCATCACCATCTTGTCAATTCTGGAATATTGAAATCGGCGCATTCCAATATTCTCAGATGCAAGGGGAGGGAGCAGGCTGTGTGCCAGAGGACGACAACGTCCTTTATGACACTACGTCCACAACCTTTTGAATTTTATTAAATATATTTTATTTTTATCACTTGCCCGAGTTGCAAGATGTACTTGCCCGATGTGGCATTTTACTTGCCACGGGCAAGCCTTATTGTTGAGCCCTGTCATAGACCCTTAAGGCGCCTGTATACTTCTAGCGAAAGTGAACTTTTCCTGTTCGCTTGGTTCTCTTTCGCTTGTTAGCCGAGGCTGTGATGGTATACTTATTTGCTGAGGCTGTGATGGTATGCTTGTTTGCTGAGGCTGTGATGGTATACTTGTTTGCTGAGGCTGCGATGGTATAATTGTTTGCTGAGGCTGTGATGGTATGCTTGTTTGCTGAGGCTGTGATGGTATACTTGTTTGCTGAGGCTGTGATGGTATGCTTGTTTGCTGAGGCTGTGATGGTATGCTTGTTTGCTGAGGCTGTGATGGTATGCTTGTTTGCTGAGGCTGTGATGGTATGCTTGTTCGCTGAGGCTGTGATGGTATACTTGTTTGCCGAGGCTGTGATGGTATACTTGTTTGCTGAGGCTGTGAAAGTATACTTGTTCGCCACTAATTTGAGTTGCGGTAGCTTACACCCCAATACAGCAGGGGGAACCAAACGTTATGGATTGCGACAAAACATTGAATTGTTACGAGTTTTGAAAATGTTCATATTTTTTTATTCTTTTGTTAAACTGCTCTCAAAAGTATTCATAGTTTAAGATACAATTCTGAACTTCTCGAAATAAGTGCTGCTGTGACCAAAACGAATAGTAAATGTTGTACCCTGAAATCCAACGCAGCCATCCAAAGCTTTCGTCAGAGCAGGCTACCACCCACCATATACTTGGACCAATCACATAGGATGTTTGCCGCTGTTTGCTTTTGCCGCGTTCGCTGAGCTAGAACAAATGGGCTGCGCAGTTCCAGACGAGCTAACAACCAAAGCGACGTCACTTTGCTGATTTTTGTTTGCCTATCCTCGGCGAAAGTGAACTATTAGTATACTGGAGCCTTTAGTTGTGGCTGCTGGTTCTCTGTCTGTGCCTTACAGAAGGGTCTATTGCTCTCAGGCTCTTGTTTCAAGGTTACCGTTCCTGTCTTTTCTTTCTTAAATCAGAGAGGAATGTAACAAACAGGCTGAGATGAAGGCACGGAGCCCATTCATTTACTGGTCCCTACAGAGACACGTAACCCGGTTACATACACACACATACACACACAGACAGACAGACAGACAGACACACACACAACGTGGAAATACTGCTTTCCTTTGTTCCATTCCCTCATTATTTTAGATCATGACAGTAGCACGTTTTCTAGAGGGAAAGGACTGAAGTTCTTCCATCATCTAGCTGTTCATATTTCTTCACCCATCTAGCTGTTCATATTCCTTCACCCATTTAGCTGTTTGTATAAGGGCTGCACGATAAACTGAATATTTATCGCAAATATGATATTGCTACCAACAAAACATCTCGTAAAATGTGTGAGATATTAACCTGTTAGGTCCTGTTATCTGGGTTCATACAGCAGCAATTATGCACTATAATTGCAAACAACGCACTGCAGCTGTGGATGAATTGTTAGGTTGAGGTATTGACAATCCCAAACATTTAAACGTAAACCTTGGTTTCATTAGCCATGCCAATACGGTTTTTGATTCACGTTTCTATTACTGATGTAACCAACCACGCTGTTAGATCATCATTAGGCCTATTAGACTACTAGTTTAGGGAATCCAGGCTACATATCCTCCGCCTATGGCTGTCAGTCTTTTTTGACTGCAGATTATCCAGGTTGGCCGAGAGACATATTTTTTTGTGTTGCTCTCAGTATCACAAGCAAGAGGCACGTTCACTATCAGCGCTGTTACCTTGTATTAGAACGTTTGTTTGCGTCTTTGTGGCTGTAGTGATAGGCTAGTTGAAAGTATATTTTGTTATTTATCATTGTAAGACGCGCGCTACCCCCCACTACACCCATGAGCCTCATTATTACCAGAGGGCAAATTCCATTGTGCTACTACTTAGTACTCTTACATAAATCAGTAACTTGCATTCGTTAAGCGAGGTCGTGTTATGAGTTAAGCGGTTAGCGTGACACAAAGTAACACTACTAATCTGTTTAGCTAAAGAATCACCACAAACTACAGTAGGTGATGATAGCATGAAAACTAATAGTTTAATAGTGTTATGATGCGGTTATCCCCAGATTGGTTTTGGTTTGGCAGGGCAGCGCGCTGTAGTAAAGACTAGGCAACAGTGGCAGGGTTCTACTGTCCACCTAAGGCAACCATTATGCACACAATATGAATGTCTCCAAAACATGGTTGTCTCGATCGACCTATCATGACCATACACAGGTTTTAATTTTAAATGTTAGATTACTGAATTCATTCTATTCTTTTCCATGGTAGGAAGAGTCTGATCCGACCAGTGTTAATTTACGTCACTAAAAGATGGCTAGTTACGCTGCTTGGTGTTTTGCAGTGCAGCTAGCAGTTTTCTTTTACCAACTCAACTAAGAAGTAGCTTACAGAAACGGTAGACAATGTATGTGGCATGTGAAGTCTTTATTTGAGTTAGTAAACAATTGTGGAGTAGCTACATTTTAAATACATGTTCATTGTATTTAAATGCCTATGTTCAGGCGTGCTGTCATTTAAAATTTTTATATTTTATAAATAAATATTAATCTTTTGTCATCATCATCATCGTCATCCGCTTTGTCCGGGGTCGGGTCGCGGAGGTAGCAGTTCAAGCAGGGCATCCCAAACTTCCCTTTCCCGGGCCACATTAACCAGCTCTGACTGGGGGATTCCAAGGCGTTCCCAGGCCAGTGTGGAGATATAATCCCTCCACCTGGTCCTAGGTCTGCCCCGCGGCCTCCGCCCAGCTGGACGTGCCTGGAACACCTCCCTAGGGAGGCGGCCAGGTGGCATCCTTACTAGATGCCCGAACCACCTCAACTGGCTCCTTTCTACGCAAAGAAGCAGCGGCTCTACTCCGAGTCCCTCACGAATGGCTGAACTTCTCACCCTATCCCTAAGGGAGATGCCAGCCACCCTCCGGAGGAAACTCATTTCCGCCGCTTGTATCCGCGATCTCGTTCTTTCGGTCATGACCCACCCTTCATGACCATAGGTGAGAGTAGGAACGAAGATAGACCGGTAGATTGAGAGCTTTGCCTTCTGGCTCAGCTCTATCTTCATCACAACGGTGCGATAGAGCGACTGCAACACCGCACCCGCTGCTCCAATTCTCCGGCCCATCTCTCGTTCCATTTTCCCCTCACTCGAGAACAAGACCCGAAGATACTTGAACTCCTTCACTTGGGGTAAAGACTCATTCCCTACCTGGAGTAGACAATCCATCGGTTTCCTAATATTTTGTTTATTACATTATTTTGGTTTTCAGAAATCAACTATCATTGAGATAATCATGATAATAGTCACATAAAATATCGGGGTATCAATTTTAGCCAATATCGTGCAACCCTAGTTCATATTCCTTCCACCATCTCGCTGTTCATATATTCTCTCCTGAGCTGACCTTTTAGAACTGTTGTTTCTCTACAAATAATTATAATTTAGTATAATTATAATTTCAGTAACCAGTAAAAAGTTAATCATCTGTGTAGAATGAACACACTTGTGAGCTGGCCCTCCCTCCCCAGCTGCAGTCGAGATATTAACTCAGTTAGGCTGTTCTGACGCACACACACACACACACACACGCACACACGCACACACAGGACACACTATCTCTCAAACAAACATACACAGTCAGCTTTTCAGCATGGCTTTCCACTCAGATTAAGCAATTTAACTGATTGCAATTACATGCTGTCAACAGCTTTAATATCGTCTGATTGAATAAGGGTTTTATGTCAAACTCCCTTTAACTTACTCTCCTGTCTCTTCCCTGTAGCAGTATTCCTCATCTACACTGCTTTCGTTCACTGCCTGGTTTGGGTGGAGCCAGTTTGTTTGGGTGGAGCTGGTTGATTTGGGTGGAGCCAGTCTGTTTGGGTGGAGCTGGTTGGTTTGGGTGGAGCCAGTTTGTTTGGGTGGAGCTGGTTGATTTGGGTGGAGCCAGTCTGTTTGGGTGGAGCTGGTTGATTTGGGTGGAGCCAGTTTGTTTGGGTGGAGCTGGTTGATTTGGGTGGAGCCAGTTTGCTTGGGTGTAGCTGGTTGATCTGGTAATGTGAGTCTGTTTACTTATACTTTATTTGTGTCGTTGATCTTTGTTCTAGATCTGTGGCCCAGCCTTAACATGGAATGAGGTGACACACAGCACTGTCTCCAGTTAGTCATCCGTTTACCCAGAACATCCTTTAACCCTAATCGCTCGGTGTCCTCTCCCTGTCACAGACCTGACCATGTCGGAGGGAGGGAGGGAGGGAGGGAGGGAGGGAGGAGGTGACGGGGTCCACCAGCAGCAGCCATTCAGAAAGACAGATGGAGAGTCAACTGATGTCAGCCTTGTGCTGGGATGGTGGAGAGACATCAGTCTACAACACAGCCCTCTCTCTCTGTCAGTGCTTACTGCTTCATTATGGGACATGAGCGAGGCCTTATTGACCATAACCCTGGCAACGGGTTCAGGCATCCTTGACTTGACCTAGACTCCTGCCTCTCAGATCCACATCACCGTGTGCTGAAACAGGGTTACCTCTCAGTTAGGGGTGTAACAATATATTTTCACTGTACGATTATTGTTTAAAAATGAATCGCGATTTGATGGTTAGGGTTTATTTGAATAGTAGATAATTAATTGTAGGCTTCCAACGAGGACATGCAAATGAGAATTTCAGGTAGGGCACTGTTTTAAAGTGAATGATACATTTTTGCACACAAACTATTTTTCAGAGTTGGGCTACTAGCTCAACAATATTCAAGAGATGGCAGTGTTTGCAAGTTTATTTGATCAGCTGAAACAAAATCGGCAATTTGCGCCCGACGTCAATTAACTTCTTTCTTTGTCTCGCTTTGGGTGAAACGGACAACTCGCTCAATATTGGTTGAAAGATTTATTTTCTATAAGAATGAAGAATCTCCTGGTCGCTAGACTAACTGACAGAGGCTGCAATAGGCCTAAATCAATTGCTGCTTCTGTTTGCGGAACAGCTTTTAATATTGCAATGATAAATTCGGTCTGACAGCCCTAATCGTTAATCTACAGTATTATTACAGTATTAAGTATTATCTTCGATATCAGTCATTTGCTTCCACAACTAGCTTGTCAATAATTAAATTCCTACCTAGCCTATGCCTCGCAACGTAAAGACGGGCAAAATGACACAACGCCAAAAGTTGCACTGTAGCCTACTTTGCATAAAATACGGAAAATAACATCTTGTATAGTGCAGCCTAGTAATCGATTTTAAAGTGCAATATACTCGCATGTCTTTTGTATGTTTTATTTCTTAGATACAGTTAAGGGTGACAGAAAAAGGCAGGAGAAGACGGAGAAGAATCGGATTCAAACATGAGACAGTATTAATAGGCTGTGGATTGGAGGCAGTTTGGGCCTCAATAAAACACGAAATAGCCTGCTATAGGCTAGGTTATAATATAGCCTGCTATAGTCTGGGTTATAATATAGGCTAGGTTATAATATAGCCTGCTATAGTCTGGGTTATAATATAGGCTGGGTTATAATATAGTCTGCTATAGTCTGGGTTATAATCTAGGATAGGTTATAATATAGTCTTCTATAGGCTAGGTTATAATCTAGTCTTCTATAGGCGAGGTTATAATATAGCCTTCTATAGGCTAGGTTATAATCTAGTCTTCAATAGGCTAGGTTATAATCTAGTCTTCTATAGACTAGGGTTTAATCTAGTCTTCTATAGACTAGGGTATAATCTAGTCTTCAATAGGCTAGGTTATAATCTAGTCTTCTATAGACTAGGGTATAATCTAGTCTTCTATAGACTAGGGTATAATCTAGTCTTCTATAGGTGTCGTGTCCCGCAGTTCTGAGAGACGACAGGACCAGAGGTGTGAGCAATAGCAAGCTTTAATCAATACAGGATAATGAAGTAATCAATACAGAATAATACTGTCAAGAATATAATGATGTCTAATGATGACAAAATACGATATCAAAAGATGACTAAATATAAAGATCAAAGGGTGGCACCCCGCCTATACCAGTCTGCTGTCCTACACACACACACACCGTCCCAGTATATCGAATGCCACACCTTGGGAGGGGTGCGCCCTCCTTTTATACTGTGATACAACATGAATTCATAAAACAACTGGATGGAGAGAAATCATTGGTTTTAGACTTTTGACCCTCCCTTGTTGGTGCGCAGGCCTAGTCCTAGGCCTCTGGGCACTCCTCTGGTCCAGTCCCGAGTTGTTGTACCGAACTCATGAGTGCGCTGTAAGGGAGGGGGAAATTGTCTACCGAGATAGTAGCAATGAGACCATTGACAGAGCAGATAGGGCAAGAAGACCTTGAACAGATCGGAATGTGCAAGATTGCACTTTTCATACACAGCACACAATATATGAAGTTAAGTGGTCTAAGACACAGCACAACATATATGTAACTAAGTGGTTTAATACACAACACACCATATATGTAACTAAGTGGTTTAATACACAACACACCATATATGTAACTAAGTGGTTTAATACACAGCACACAATACATGTAACTAAGTGGTTTAACCTTAACATAGGCTAGGTCATAATATAGCCTTCTATAGGCTAGGTTATAATATAGCCTTCTATAGGCTAGGTTATAATATAGCCTTCTACAGGCAAGGTTATAATATACTGCCTTCGATAGGCTAGGTCATAATATAGCCTTCTATAGGCTAGGTTATAATCTAGTCTTCTATAGACTAGGTTATAATATAGCCTTCTACAGATTAGGTTATAATATAGCCTTCTGTAGGCTAGGTTATAATAAAGCCTACAGCATGCAACTTTGTCATGGGCTGTTTCATGTTTCTCCTTGTCCAACACACCATATATGTAACTAAGTGGTTTAATACACATGGGCTGTTTCATGTTTCTCCTTGTCTGTTGGGAGGGGAGCCCCGGCGCACTGCCTTGCACAACGCTATTCTTAAACACTATAGAATGACACCGTGGCTAAATCGTGTTTCATAACCTTCGTTGCACCATCTGCGCTACTCGCGCTCGGTATGTTAGGGTCATTGAACTATATGCTAGCGGCCCAGAGCAGAGCCCACATACGTAGTTAACTAACTTACACGAACATGGGTTGATGATGTCCTAATGTTGTTGGTGTGTGTAGTGTTGTGTGTGTGAAGGTGTATACAATGTGTGTTTATATTGATGTTGTGTGGGTGTGTGTGTGTGTGAATGTGTAAACAATGTGTGTTTATATTGATGTTGTGTGTGTGAATGTGTATACAATGTGTGTTTATATTGATGTTGTGTGTGTTATTGATGTTGTTTTTGGACTTGGCCCCCCTCCTCTAATTACCTCCAACCCAGAAACGGAGCGTTGCATTATTAATGAGCGGCTTCAGGGAGCCGTTAGCTAACACTAATATTTACACTCTAACAGACAGCTGCTCAACAAAAAAAAAAAACACACACACACACAGTTTGTTATTTATTTGTAATGTAAGTTTGAGTACTGTGTGTTCCCCTTTTGTGTGTGTATGTATGCAGTGTGCTTCTGATGTGTATACTGTGTGTATGCGTGCATTGTGCTTCTGATGTGTGTAAACCGTGAGTGTGTTGATACTTTTGTATTCATGTGAGAATTCGGAGAACATCTAATTTTGCTAGCCAAGCACACAGCTAATGCAGACAGTCACGTTAATGCGTTAGCCCAAAATTTTGATCAGATAAAAAACGTGCGATTTATTTGCGATAGATCACTATTAACTATGGACACCCATCCTCCTCCCGGCTGTGGTCCACGAGATGCTTGGCTGGAGGCTTTCTCTTTCTTGGGAGCTCCTCATCCTCCGAGGACTGACGAGGATTTTGCTGGCTGAGACTCTTGAACGAGCTTTTTCTTCCTGAATCCCGCCTTGGAACTTTTAGGGCTTTGTTTAAGATTGCCCGGGCGCCATGTGCCACGGCAACACTGTCTGCTGCCACGGCAACACTGTCTGCTGCCACATAGAACCTGTCGGCTGCTGCCATGCACATGGCCCAGGTGATCTTGGTGCGGCTCTCCCCATCCAGGTTGTGTTGAGCCTAGAAAGGGTGAAAAGTATGCATGAGGTTTGATAACAACGTTTCTTCAAAAGCTACATTATCAAGGTCAATAACCCATGCTACTGAAATGTTCTAATCGAAAGCCACAGTTGTATGGTCATAAGTAGCCCAGATAAACTTTTAAATTACTTCAAGTAGAGTGCACTAGTATGAAAACTTACAAATGTGGAGCGGATGAGGCTGATGGTGGCCCTGGGAATCCCACACCTCTCCCAACCCTTGCTGACGAGCTCTCTCACTTTAACCAGCTCATGGGACCGGAGTGCCCATTCTCTCAGCTGCTGCTAGTGGCTACAACACTCTGAACTGCAGCGAATTTGAGATTTCTTCGCTCAGCCCAGCTGGATCTGCAGAGTTTCCTGTCGATTGTTGTTCCCTGGGTCGGAGCGCTCCATTCCCTCTGTCATGACGAGAAAGTGTATCTGTAGCCGACGCGCAGTTCCTAACGTCTCTGTGGTGTCCGAGCGTTCGGTACTGCAGGGCCGTCTGTGGTTTGCCCTCCCAGACCATCTGAGGAAACTTCAGACTCTATCCAATTTAAAATCAGGCCTAAAAACCTTTCTATTTGAGAAAGCCTTCTGCTTAATTGTTTTATGTTGTACAACATTTGAAAAGCTGACATAATTAATGTGTTTGTTGTTTAATACCCTTTACCCTTGTAATCTTGTGATGTTCATGATGTCCTCTGCCTCAATTCCTTGCATGTCTCTGTCCTGTTATGTTGCATCCTGAATTGTATATTGTGCTGTTTTTATTGTATATGTCTTGTACGGTGACCTTGGGTGTTTAGAACGGCGCCTATAAATTAAATTTATTATTATTATTATTATTATTATTATTATTATCTCCGCAGCGGTTAAAAAAGGATCCGTACGCTTTGAGGGAGGGACGGAGGCTTGAGAATTTCTCAAGCCATCCGTACTCCTCTCTTGTTAGTGGCAGCTTTGGCCTGCCATGAATGACTGCCATTTTGTGATGTTTTGCCTAGAGTTTAACACAATCATACAGGCACTCAGAGGAAGCACAAAAGCTAAAAGGTTAAAATTCACAAATAGAAGCAAATACATGAAAATAAATGTGAAGCTTACATTGATGACAAGCCTGTCCCCAACCACTTCAGGGCTTGCCACCCCTCCTCCCTAAACCCTGCCAATACGCCCTTTTCTGTGTCCGGTCAGTAGGAACAGACGAGCGGCCAACAGGCCCTTTCTGTGTGCTGATAGGGAACACCTGGACCTGTCCTGTTATTTCTGTGCCCGGTCAGTAAAAACAGAGGCACAGAAAGGGCGTGTTGGCCACTCACCTCTTCCTACTGACCGGGCACAGAAAGCAACAGGACAGGTCCAGGTGTTCCCTATAAGGGGCCTCCTCCCTCTTCCTAATCTCCTGCAACAGAAACAATTAACAAGGACACAGCAGAAAAGGAAAGAAGGCCGTAACACCTCTTACTGTACATGGATCTGTTGTTTCAATGTCACCATCCGCAGAGAGTCAACCAAGTAATCAGCCAATGGATACTTGTCTGCTAAACCACTGAGCTCAACAAGATTAACATTTCTTGTTGGTGAGGTACTTAGTTCAAAGGCCCGCTAATGTTCCCGATACCAGCCACACAACTCTCTGACCATGAAATGCAGCCTATCATGGAA
>JAPMUY010009025.1:0-55000 GCA_026901105.3 Galaxias olidus
GTGAAGGGGTTTTCTTCACCATGGAAAGGATTCTGCGATCATCCACCACTGTTGTCTTCCGTGGACGTCCAGGCCTTTTTGAGTTCCCAAGCTCACCAGTGCACTCTTTTTTCTCAGAATGTACCAAACTGTTGATTTGGCCACTCCTAACATTTCTGCTATCTCTCTGATGGATTTCTTTTTTTTTTTCAGCCTCAGGATGGTCTGTTTCACATCCATTGAGAGCTCCTTTGACCGCATGTTGTGTGTTCACAGCAACAGCTTCCAAATGCAAACGCCACACCTGGAATCAACTCCAGACCTTTTAACTGCTTAATTGATGACAGGTTAATGAGGGAAGAGCCCATGCAGCGTTGTTATTTTTTTTTGCAGCCTTCTGAGTCAATTGTCCAATTACTTTTGGTCCCTTGAAAAAGAGGCGGCTACGTATTAAAGAGCTGTAATTGAAAAACCCTTGCTCCAATTTGGATGTGAATACTCTCAAATTACAGCTGAGAGTCTGCACTTTGAGCCCATATTGATTATATAATTGTATCCTGAATATGTTTTCGTAAACAGCTAAAATAACAAAACTTGTGTCACTGTCCAAATATTTTTGGGCCTAACTGTATGTTTTTATTCCCATAAACATTAATTAGAAATATCCCAAATTTGATTCATTCTCAACTCGGTTTAATGGATTGGATCTTGTTTGTTTTAATAGGATTTGGATATAGAGGGGCATGTCATTAGCTATGCTATTAGAAATTAAAAAGTGTATTAGCCAGGTGTTCCAGTTGATTTACGTAGCCTGAAAGCTTTTATCTGTGAGCACTTTAAACACAACTAGCATGTTAGTGCATCTAATGTTACATTTCTGAATGGCTGGGAACATGGTAACATGATCATGGACGAGGGCAATTGGAAGGCTTCATTTTTGGTCTCTTCTAGGTTTTGGTTAGGCTTAGCTTTATCAATGGCCAAATAACTCCAGCTGCCAAAGGGTAGTGTAGAACATCTGTGAGTTTGCAAAGCCAAGTTTGTGTCGTAGTAATAGCTGCTATACGGGAGACGGAGACAAAGTGTGTACAATAGGACAAATTATGTGGCCTTTTCCAACTTGAAATGTGCTTGGAAGTTGCAACTTTCAAGGAAAACTTGCTAGGTTGTTATAATGTTAAAGTGTTCCATAAGGCTGTCAAAATTAATCTATGTATTTTAGGATTGTAAAGCGACTTGTTGCTTTTAAAAGAACCAACATTTCTTAAAATGTTCTTAGAATGGACATTTTTGTGTATTTGGTTATATTCATTCTGCCCTTACTTTGATTGAACTCAAATGTTGAGAAAGAGAACTATGTTATATTGCATGTATATGATTGGGTAGTTGTGCTAATAACCATATTATCAGCTCTCCATTATTTTGGGCAAAGAAATGCATAGGTAGCCATCAATGTTATCCCGAAATCAA
This sequence comes from Galaxias olidus, assembly GCA_026901105.3. Classification (NCBI taxonomy): domain Eukaryota; kingdom Metazoa; phylum Chordata; class Actinopteri; order Galaxiiformes; family Galaxiidae; genus Galaxias; species Galaxias olidus. Next base: position 1,450 of record JAPMUY010009025.1, read on the forward strand.
CAATGTAACAGAATTTTCCATATACCCTCTCTGTTTCCTGTACTTACCCATTGTGCAGGTGTATTAAACAAATTCTAATGTGTTCTTGTCATGGGTTGATTCTATACTTTACAATGTAAACACAATGTCTTAGTTAACTCTGGTGTGCAAAGACCATGTGTAGATGGTAGTTGTCAACTATTTAAACAAAATACTAAAACAATACAAGGACATGAGTGTCTAGAGGTGCTAACATTAGACTGTATTTTCATGTCATTTATTGTATTAAATAGTGTTTTGCTGTCTGTAACACAGGAGAACATAATCAAACCATTTCAATATTAAACAATAGAGCTATATTATTCCAAATGGAACTTGTCTTGTGTTATTATTTCAGGGACATTTTGATTTGATGTTGGTGCCCTTGACTGAGGTAACACACGTGAACCTAGACAATCTAGCTAACACAGAATAAAAGAGAAGTAAGAGGATTTGTCATGCTGGAAAAACGTTCTTGTTCAGTACACAGTGTGAAGATGGCCAAATTAATTAACGCAGAGTCATTCTACAATCAAAACAAGTTGATTTTCATTTCAAAATCAACCAATACTGAACTTTATTTTAAATACAGTGCATACAAATGTGATCAAATCAACTTAAAGTAATTGCAACATCAATAATATATATCACAATTATTGTAACAGAGCGCTTATACCAAGCTCAGTCAAATACATATTTAGTAAAAAAAAATATATGATCAGACCATTGTTCCAACTATAATAAAATGACACATGAAACACAAACATGGGCATTTTCACAGTCCTTGTATTCTAATGCAATGAGACCTGATGCTACAAGTCTTGATGGTTCCATTTAGTCCAGTCAGGCTGTAGCTGCTGGGTCTGTCTCAGTGCCTTGGGGGGCTAGCAAGTGTGTGCAGGGGGCTGGTGAAGCTACAAGCTGACTGAGTTACGCTAGGCTTGAGTTACACTTTAGTGAGTCGGAGGGTATTGAGACGGACCCCCAGGATGGTGGCTCCTGATGCATACTGGATCTCTCTCAGGACACCGTTCCACTTCCCCTCCCCCTCGTCATACCTGAGAAAAGGAAGAGATTGGTTTAATTACTAACTCAATCTGGGAAACTAGTAGACTGAACTCATTTCCCACGCACTTTCAATCCACTTTTTATTGAGAGTTAAAAAACACCGGAGTAATGTAATGTGACTTTGATAGTTTCTGACCTCCAGATGTCAGTCATCTCTTTAGGGATGAGTTCGTCATCGACCTCGCCAGGCATCATTGCAAAGCCGCCCACTGCATACAGAGTCCCACCCACGGAGGCCAAGCTGAGGGAGCTACGTCCCTGAGGAAACTCCACAAAGTCTGACCACCTGAGAAACACACAGGCATGCAAACAGTTCAATCTAAATAAACAAACTGATATCACACACATGGTCACTGCACATAAAAACACATGAGATACATGTGAACGCTGTCGGTGACATCATCACTGCTTGATGCTTAAGCTGCACCTACGTGTCACTGGCGATGTCGTACACCTCGATGGTGTCTGTCAGACCAGTGTCCGTGACGCCTGCTGCCACGTAGATCTTGTCTTTGTGTAGGGTGGCACCAAACAGGGAGCGAGCTAACTTCATGGGAGCCAGATCTATCCATTCAAAGCTCCCAGACTCAAATGAACACATTCTGTTCAGGCATTTCCTACACACAGAAAACAAGTGGGATGACATCCCTGTTACCACACAGGCCATTGGTGAAACCATAGCACCTGAATTATAACACCTGAACATGAATTTTTTTTTTTTATAATAATAATAATAATACAAATATATATATATATATACATATATATATATATATCATATCATATCATATATCTATATATATCATAGCACCAACATCAAATCAAAATGTCCATATCATCACTAACTTGCTATCTCCCTTTCCTCCAATGACATAGATGATGCCATGATGAGACACCGTTCCATGGCCGTAGACAGGGTAGGGAAGGGGTTCTGACTCGTCCCACTGGAACGTTCTGCAGATCAAAAGATGCGGGGATGATGGCAGTGTGAACAAAGGGAACCAGGATTCATTTTCTTTTCATTAAGACCAGAACAGCCATTTTGGATTAGACAATGTCCAAGTATTGACCGGCTATTCTCCATTCAGATACAGTACATTCATTTGATTAATCTCAAATTATTAGACTGAAAGTAATTGATGCAGCCACTGAGAAAGTAATGAATAATCGCAACAAGTGTTCGGTTCCTATAGTCCTGTCTTTTATTTGCAATAATTAAATGAGTACTGTATATATTTATATATATCTTATTTTTTCTTGTTATTATTTTTCTGAGGGGTGTGGTTCAGTGTTATTATTCGGGGTCAAAGAAATGCAAACATACAACATTCAGGAAGTGTTTAAGAGCCTTTTAATGGCACATCAATAAAATCACACTACTACCAGTTTTGCCAGTACTCACAGCCTGTTGTACATGAGGACTGAGTCCAGTGTGCGATCCTCTTCTTTCAGCTCTTTGCCTCCAACAACAAAGATGGAGTTCTCGCCCTCAGCCAGCCCAAACAGGAAGCGTGGTGAAGGGATTGGGGGCATCCCTAGCCAATCAGCGCTCACTGGGTCATACTGGTGGGACAGAGGGGTCAAACTATCTCACTGGGTCATACTGGTGGGACAGAGGGGTCAAACTGTCTCACTGGGTCATACTGGTGGACCAGAGGGGTCAAACTATCTCACTGGGTCTACTGGTGGACCAGAGGGGTCAAACTATCTCACTGGGTCATACTGGTGGGACAGAGGGGTCAAACGATCTCACTGGGTCATACTGGTAAACAAAGGGGTCAAACTACAATGAATTGAAGATGCCTGCATGCAGATATGATGGGTGGATGTAAGAAAACACACACATGCACACTCACAACCGTACTACAATTGTACACACGCAAACATGCTAATACACAAATTCCAGTTTGCACATTTTATGCTGTTTTGGTACGCAGCACTGAGAAAAGGCCTACCTGTAAGAAGTAAGCACTTAAGGGTTCCTCTTTATTGAGTTCATTGAAGAACAACCCTCCTGCCACAAAGATTTGGTTCTCCTTGGTGACCAGGCTGGCATGGTTCTTGGGGACCTGTGTGGAAAGTGAGGCTACGTAACAGTCATTTCCTGTGGGGTCATAGGCCACAGCGCCTGTGTCACTGACCATGAACATCAAGCTTCTGAGGAACATGCCAAATCGTAGGTTATCATTCAAGAAGCCTGGAAGCTGAGCTTCTTTCTCCTCTTCTTCATCTTCCTCCTTTCCGTTTTGCTTTGCTTCACCCCCCTCCTCTGGCTTCTTCTCCTCCTTGCTCTTGGTTTTCTTGCCCTCCGGAAGCTTCCCGGCGTGTGCGTCCCAGACCATCTGAAGCTTCTGCTCTATCTCTGGGTCAGAGCACATCAGCTCATCTTTCTCAACAACACTGGTCAGGTATTCCTGGGTGACCAGACGCAAGCGGATACAATCCAGCAAGCCTGGCAGCTCCTTCGTTCTGTTCTCTCCGTCGTGTGTCACCCACTTCATCAAGGCCTCGAACACCGCCTCTTCTGTCTCCACATTCAGTGTGTCTGACGTCAGGATGGCTGCCAGCTCGCTGGCTCCCAGCTGGAGGAAGTCCTGGTCGCGGACGATGAGCTGGAAGCGCTCACAGGCGTAGTTGCGGGCGGAGATGGCTAGCCGGGGGCAGTCCAGCATGAGGCCCAGCTTGAAGATAGCCAGGCAGTTACTGAGACTCAGCCGCTTCTGGAGGAAGGAGACACACACAGTGAAGATGGAAGGGATCTGGAACATGTTGGCCAAAGAGAAGATATCCTGGACATTGTGCTCCGTCACGTTGATGTTGGACGTGTACAGGTACTTGAGGATCAACCCCATGACGCCGGGCTCCACATCCTCCAGGACGATCTCTTTCTTTTTACTCTCCTCCAGGTCCGACAGGAAGAGGGCTCTGAAATAGGAGCTGCAGGCACACAGGACCAGCCGGTGACAGGGGAACTCCTTGTCTTTGATCTTGAGCACACAGTCCACCAGCTTGTCGTTTTCCAGCAGGTCGAACAGGCCGTCCTGGAGCAGAGTCTGCTGGTACATCCTCAGCTCCTCGGACGGGTCCACAGGCAGAGCCATGCTTCCTGGGGAAGGAGGTGGTGGGATTGCGAGGAACGGTGTTGGCAGCCCCTCTGGGATCTTGACACAGATTGAATCAAGTAGTTCCTTGGTTCTTATCTCCACAGCAGAGCTCAGAGCTCAGGCTCTTGGACTGTCCAGCCTCAAAAAGGAGACAGGGACACGGCTGGTCTACTGTTACCCCAAAGAGACTGAACTCATGGGCTGCCCACTCCCACAGCTGTCTCAACCCTTCAGCAGGGCTCCAACTGGCTGCTTATTTATAGGCAGGGCTTTCGCTGTGGGCTCGTGGAATCCATTCTGGAACACGTGAAATGTACCCTCATCTCCTCACCAACGTCAGACAGCTGACACACAGCCTAACGGGAGAAGCTTCCCTCCTGAGTCACAGGGAGTTTTGAGTCCAGCGTGACAGTGTCTCCTGGTGGTCTTTTAAGTGTAAAGTACGTTGGTGAAATATTAAAACAAACAGTGTAATATGTTTTGCTTTAAGAACCCAAGGTCTCTCTCTATAACTTTCTCATTATAAACACCTATCACACTACAGCCCATGTTGTCAGTCACCAATCTCCAATGAAAGTGTTAAAAAGTGATACTAGTATTATTTTGCAGCTGAGCAGTTGTTCCAGGCAGTGTGTTGTAATTGTACAGATGTACACACACTGTACATTATCAATATATGTTTTTCTAGCAAAGACAATGGTACATGTCACAGTAAAATGTTAAGCTATAGCAGGGTGCGCAATTATAAATAGGAGTGCTATCATTTCCTGACTAATGGAGAGCAAAGTGACTCTAGAATTTCTTTCCCCAGCTTTAAATGTCAGGTTTTTGAATAGGTGATTAATACTTAAGTTTATCATCATAATAATCTTAGCACCTAGTGCAACGTGTAACAACAGAAAATAAAAGCCAACTCTAAACTTCTCTTCTTTATGAATATCAATAATAATTGAAAAGACAAATAGGTGTTAACATTTTAAGCCAATAATTTATTCTACCAAATCATGGTGACACAGAACATGTCAAAATATTAATGTTTAGACATGTAGAATATTCAGTATCATAATTTCATCTAAAAAGGTATATTCCTTACCTCAACTCAGTAATTCTATTCAATTTGCTTTACATTCTGCAACATCCACACATGTAGCAGATTCCGTTGCAGATGTAATCAGTGTCATTTAAGAATGTTTATTGCTGAACAAATAGCATTCAATTGCTTATTTTTTGTTGCTATTTTCATAGATAGGTCAGCATAGCAAAAAAATACTTCCACCTAAATGTCTGCATACCTGTTATGTAATATACATCAGTTCATGCATCATATGGATTGATAATACCTAAGGGTTAAAACACATTAATGTAGCTCTATGTATTAATGTTATTCTTGTGACACCAATTGGGCTTATTTACAATTAAAACACTTACGTAAAGAAGAAAAATAGCACCTTAATTAAAATGTTGATGACAAGACAATACTCTTAAGAGGTGAACTGTGCTAACGGGCTTTATTCCTGCAGTATTCTCACCTCACTCTTTCACATGAATGGCACGCATTGAAATAAAGCTAAAATTATATTACTAATGAATTTGTTACCTAAGAATAATGACTAACGTACTATTTTGTATCTATTTAGATAGACACAGTAAGAACCTAATCTCTACTCTGCTTTCTCTTTGCCAGGGTCCACAGCAGACTGTTCAGCTGTGGGTGAGGCTGCAGTGGTGCTGGTGACTGTAGCAGCAGAGACAGGGGGAGGGACAGGTGCTGGAGGTGGGACTGGGTCAGGGTCATCGATCAGGGCCTGTCTCCTTTCTCGCTCCTTTATCACTTGAACCAAACAATAGGTCACAAACATCACAACAATAGTTGTTATGGGGAAACCTAAAGGAGAGAAAAGGAAGCCATCAGTTAAATAGCTTTTCCCACTGATTCCAACTCTTCAACGTGACCAACAAAGCAGTTGAACGAATTGTAACTACCTACCTTTCACTATCAATCTCTTTGCCACCAGCTTAGCAAAGTCTAGACTGTTCAAGGCCAGCACATTGTACAGCACAATAGTCCAGAAGTTAAAGGTGTTGAAGATTGCCCGGATTCTGCGCGACATTCCCTCTGACATCGCCATCTGAGGAAGACATGTATAGTAAATACATTTTCAATAAAGTAAGCAGCCTGTACACAGTGTATTTAAACTTTTTGAGCCAACCTCAAGAGAAGCAAAAGGTTCCATGGAGAAAAACTTGGCAGTCCATAGCTCGAAGTTGAGGCCAAAGCAGTTGAAGAAGGCCCAGATAAGCACCACTTCACATGGTCCTAGCCACAGAATGGCAACGCCAAAGGTACACAACGTGGCAACCAGCTCATCCAACACGTTGTCATGCTTCCCTCCAAGGTAGTTATACACATACCTGTGGAAGGACAATCACACCACACGTGGTAGAGTCCACAGGGTACCAATTACATTCATATATGCTGTATCAGAAAGAAAGCAAAGCACTGGGATCTAATGCTAAGTCTTCTCCTTTACTAATTCATTCAATTATTTTTGTTTAGTGTGTTGCATGAACTAATTTTATCACAAGCATCAGAGGATGGAATTGTAGAGATGTTGTTCATACTTGCAAAGCCAGTCATTGATTCCTCTGTCAAAGTGGCTGCAATGCACATTCAATAAGAACCAGGTAAGTAGTGTACTGCAGAGAGATCTTTATAATAAGCAAAAAGCAGATCTACACGATGTTGCACAGTTTGGGTATACTCACGTCTCAGAAAACACATAGAGCATGGTGATGCACTTAGGGGGCTGGGGTGGGTCCAGACGGTCAAGTCTGGATACAGTGTTGATGACCCCAAACATCACTGCTGCTTTCACCCAGTCATACACCAGGTTGGAATAGGCCAGGCCCACTGTGTGACACAACCAGGGACATAGCTTACACTTCTGTACAACCCATTCAGTAATGAGGAGGTAATCCCAACTTTTGTATTAATAACAAATATTATATATACATTACCAGTCAAAAGTTTGGACACACTTTCAAATTCACTTAAATAGAAAACTGTGTCCAAAGGTTTGACTGATACCGCATATATAATATACATTCTAAGATAAAAACATCACAGCGACGATATTAGCGACTTCGTTGACAGCGGTGAGGTTGGCTGTTTATAGATTGTACACAGACCTACAGCCCAGTCGGAGAGGTGCTTCAGCAGCTTCATGTCGTTGGGGATGGAAAGGATGTACATGAAGTGGAAGAGGACATCCACCATCAGCACAGCCCCAAGATGAACCAGAGCTTGCAAACTAATGTTCCACATTTCTCTCTCCTTTCTGGTCAGGTCTGTCTTGTTGACCTGTAAAAAAAAAATCAGATGCTGCACTAAGTTTTGTATTTCTAATAAAGGTCAAGGCTAATGTAATGGCTCTCATTACAGGAAGTCACTCTCCAATCAGCATAATAGAGTTTTTACCTGAACATAGAATTTATCAAAGGTCATAATGGGTCCGAAGTAGAAAAAGGGGAGGTAGAAGTTGTACTTGAGCAGCTCTAGAACGCTATAGTTCCCTTCTCTTCTCTCACAGTTCTCCAAAGCGAAGCTCATGCAGCGCAGGATGGTAAAGCCACAGCCTCCATAGAAGAGCACGTGGCGCAGCTCAAAGGACCCTGACACAAAACCAGCCTGCACAGGGATGAGAGAGGGTGCTTCGCTGAGGGACAGTTCTTTAGACTGCTGATGGAGCCGCGGCCTACACTTTCAACTCTAAGAACCAACCTGCCAGGACACAAAGGGCTCACACTTGAAGGTGGCGAGGGTGACGAGGCCAGTGACGAAGCAGAGCCACTTGATTTTGACCAGGGAGACGCTGTAGAGCAGGATGCAGTGGGACAGAATGAGAGTGACGTAGGTCCAGCCCATGCTAGCCCACACCGCCAACAGCCCATACACCATGTACACCAGGGACCTGTACTGTGGGAGAAACGTACAGTGACATTACTCACACACTCAATTCATCAACAAATACCCAACCCAACCTGTAACAGAATCCAGCTGCGTTCAGGCTAAACTATGAGAATTCAGCCGACAATGTTGGCATTGGCTGTAATTGTCCTCTGTCATAACAATATGAACATTACTCTAATTCGTGATGTGTTTGGGGGAAATTAGAGCTGAGATATATAACAAAATGTCAATATTCCCCTTGTCTATGATCTCTCTTCAAAAGATTTACAAAAAAATATAAGTACTGGGTTCTGCAGTTTCAAGCTTTGTAGTGGCCTTCAGTACAACTTATCATGCTAGGCTAAAACAATATACTGACAGGTCACAAAAAGATTCAAAGCAAAATAGGCTGGCTATTTTAGGATAGCATCCCCCACTGGAGGATGGTGTTATATACTGAAATGACAGTTGTTCCAAGGATGCTGGCCAAACCAAATCTCGTTCTGGCTAAAGATAGCCTTCTCTGTTCTCTTTGGAGCTCACTCTATCTTCCGCTCTCCCCCAACCCATCTTTCTTTCTCACCGACACACACACACACACACACACACACACACACACACACACACACACACACACACACACACACACACACACACACACACACACACACACACACACACACACACACACTCACTTCAGTGTGCTCTCTCCACCTGGCCCTGTTCATCACTCACACTGCAGTTAGCATGTACACCAGAGGGTGACATATTAGGTCAAATAGACCATACTGTCCAGGTTTCCACATATGTAGCTACATTTATATGGAGAAGAGACCACTTGTTGTACTGTTTCTCACATCCATAGATCTTAGGATTACTATTGTCCGATGTAAAGATGTACTGCAGCAAACCATTAGGCAGTTGTTTAAGATGCAAAATATGTCCTAGAACACAGGTACATTCAAAACACAAACCAAAGCATTACACAGACATAATATCAAGTTACTGCCAACGGCTCAATGTAGAAACACACCTGTTGAGCCAACATGGAGCAGATCTTAGCGAAAAGCACATGACCTGTCAAGGCAAACAAAATGTGCTCCCGGAACTTGGAGAACCACATCACCCACTCAAAGTCAGCTGTATCCTGTAGAGAGACAGTCAAACAAACCTAAAAGGCTGTCCAAGGGCATGAATAAATCTTAAAGCTTTGAACAAACAATGTCCACCACTCTCACCATTTTTCTGCCAAAGTAGTACCATCCTGGACCCACACTGGATTTGAAGCTCTTTCTGTTTGCATTGGCTAAACAGTCAAAAAGAAACCCAGATATTTAAATATGAAATGAAACAGTATAATGTAAATCTACTGAGTAGTGTCAGTGTCTGGAGTTTTCTTTTGTTATTACTGTGTGTAAATATATGGTGTAATCTGTGTGTATATGTGTGTATATCTCTTTACAAGGCTCTGTGCAGACCGTGGCAACAAATCTCCTGAAAAGGACAATAAAGATAATCTAATCTATTCGAAACTATAAGAACATTATTACACATACAGCATATGTTTTACTGCATGCAAACAAATTCAAAGCCGTAACTCTGTTTTTCTCCCTGTTGCCCTTCAGTGCAGATGTGGCTGCTTCTGTAAATGACTCAGGCTCACAGTAATACATGTAATACTATTTCTTTGATCTCCATCTGTGGTATAAATATGGACACATGATCTCTTTGAAATGGTCTACATAGCTCCCAACCAGAAGCTGGTCAGAAGCAATTGGTTATTTTTATATGGAAGAAGGCATGTGGTAGAGTGTTGCTGGTTCAATGATGCCTCAAATCTTAATCTTCATGTTCAAATTGAGTAGTTAATTTAAGTTGTCATGTCTAGCAATAATGGAGAGCTGAGTAAGAAAAACTTGGTTAGCCCCTCCCTTTGGCCTGAGTGGGCGTGTGTGGGCGTGTGTTCACACATGTACATTTGCATACTTACAGCTAGACACCTCAAAGATCCAGCTGGCAGCCCAAAACATGGCCAAGTACAGTACAGTGTTGTAAAAGTAGATCTCATAGCGAGGAAGTGCCGCTTTGATCCCCATGGCTGCTTAGCAGACACTGAGCTCAGGAGGCCCCTACAGTACAACAACGTGATTACTCAGTGCAGTAACAGGCCATAAAAGTATCGATAAAGGAATAATGCTGTACAATATTATCTCCACAAGCACACATCCATAAATAATGATATACTCTACTTTACTCACAGAACACATACAAATCTAATCTAATCTTTTAGGCCACATTGTCCCTAATGATCTCACAACCTAAAAAGGAGGAAGGGAATTTTGAGTTTATCTTTAGCTATTAAGTGATCAAGACTAAATATTAATGAGCTTGTGTAAAATGTCCACTCCAATGTTTCAATCAAATTATATGTAATTATAGGCGCGGGTGTGCGTGCAGTTACCACTGGCCACTCTTTGGTTCAATGAATTTTGTTATTTTAACAGATAACAATCACAATATTTCAGAATTTGTTATCGGTTGCAGTAGCTAATGCTGTAATATCGTGCCTGTATTGTTTTTTTTCACAGATTTACAGTAATTTTCTTTCAGTTTTAAATGGAGATGTGGAACGACTTACATTTAACGACTATCGTCATCTCTACAGAGCAATGGTGTAATGGTGCAAGTTTCCACTATTCAAAATTCTGAAGGTTGAATACGTTAATAAAATGCAGCAGCATACTATTTTTAACAGCAAGTTCGTTATTTTATGATGATATACAAGCATCTCAGTTAGTTTTTCTCACCATAATATTATGTAAACATGAAATTCCCCGAGTTCAATAATCTGTAATAAAACTCAATTTGCATGCAGTGGTCAAATTAAAATCTAAATGAATTTGTGGAGTAAATTTTTTTTAAACTTTTTTTATTAGGAATAAAAAACGAATTTGTAAATGTTATTTATTACGAGTACCAACAGTTATTTGTACTGTCTAAAAAGTGAGATATAAACTTTCCAAATGTCACTCATGCACTGCAATATCTCGTCACATAATCAAGAGCAACACCTGTTGCGGTGGGCTACTGACCTTGAGCAGTGTAGATGCAAACTACACAATTAATTTCCTCTGAAAATGTTTCATGTAATTTAAAAGCCCAAAACCCGTTGGAAATCAAGTGTTCTGGAAAATCTTATGCTGGGTGTATTATCTACAGATGATAGCAGAGCGGGTGGGCACCCAGTGACTTCCAGGGTGGGAGCAGCTAACAGTTGAAGGTGCGCATAGGGGGTATTTATATTTAACACTAATACGGAGAGGGGTGGGTCTAGACTGGGTGTCAAAACAATACTTGGCGTGCATTCTGGTTCATGCTATGTACAATTGATCTTATAATAGTCTTTATAGTCAAGTAACCCACATTCCATAAGAAGGATAATTAATGTCTAAGAAACATTACATTTCTTTATTTTTTCTAAGTGACTAAAGGTTACAAAAAAAAATTACAAATCAATTCACATCAAAGGAGTTTGGGCCTGTCACTTAAAGTGCTCATAAGGTGTTTGTAAACTAAAGAGTAACACGCTAGTGGGTAGTTTTCTTCTTCTCATGTGTTTACTTTTGACCCACTTACCATGAAGTTGTGGGACTGTTTTGTTTCCAAAGGCCCTGGGCGACTTGAGAGATGGACTTGGATCTGAAGAGGTGAGTCTCAGATCCCTTACGATGCTCTTACTTGTAGCAAATAGGAAATAGGTCCCACGAGTAGTACATGCTGTGCCTAAAATAGTCTGGTGTGACCTAAAACTAAAAACAATAGAAGTATTCCTTATTCTGTGCATACTATTGACAAGGACATCCTGTAGTATGGTGTAGCATAAGTATATGAAAACGTAGCCCATAAAAATTTGCTTTACTAAACACAGTCTCATTTAGGTGCTCTTATTATAGACTGGCCTATACGTTACCAGTTGAAAATAAGATAAATGGTAATAATCAGAACACAGGATTTGAAAATAAGATAGCTAAATGGTAATAATTAGAACACAGGAGTGTACTATACTGGTTGTATGACGATGAACACATAAAATAAATATACATAAATAATTGATCATGTGCCCATGTCCAGTAAGTGCTGGTTCAGTTTATTGAATCAAAATGATGTGGATTCTTTATCCCCAAAACTGGAATGGTTCAAATTCTTAACCTGATCAAGCTTTTTCCCTTTTGAGCATGACTGGAGCCCCACACCAATTTTCTTTCCATACAGGGAACAAATCGTTGCATAACATACCCTTTTATAATAGTTAAGTAAAATGGTAACATTTACATTGAAACTCAATTGCGGTGATTGCTGTTTTGTGTAACACAATATAGACATTCTCTGTGCACATACATCGCTTGTCAATTAAATGTTGCAATATTGTTCCTATAGAGAGGCGTTATGCAAAAATGTCTGTAGTTATGCTAGGAGGTACTGACAGGTGTCTGTAGTTATCCTAGGAGGTACTGACAGGTGAGTAAGACACTTATTCCTCTACTGTGTCCTTCTTGCTTGTCTCCTGTCCTTCAAAGACGGGATACTTGCTCTCCACCTCAGCCCAAGTCATGGTGCCATTGGCCAGGTCTCTGACGATCCCTGGCAACTCACTGACCTGCAATGAGAACGATCAGTTAAAGTACTGGCCATAGCCATACCATTTTCAGCTAAATTATTTTTAAACGTATCTGCTTGCTAACCAACTACAGGCTTTTGACCAGGTGCCCTAACACATGGATCAATGGGCTCTTGGGGAGAGTACCTCTGCTCGTATCTGTATCATAGAGTCCCGGTCTCTCAGAGTGGCGGTGTGGGGCGTCTTGTTCACTGTGTCAAAGTCAATGGTGATGCCAAAGGCCACCCCAATCTCGTCCGTCCTAGCGTAGCGCCTCCCAATGGATCCCGAAGAGTCATCCACTTTGTGTGAAACGCCGTCTTTGGTCATTGCCTCTGCTGAGAAACGGACAGACGAGGGTACAGTGTAGTCTGTGCTGACCAAAAAAATTGAGGTATACCAGGTCACTATGAGGGTACTCACATAGCTCCTTAACGAAAGGCACAAATTCTTGATTTTGGCTCAAAGGAAGGACGGAGCATTTGTATGGCGCAACAGTGGCAGGGAAACTGAAAAACTAGAAGAAAGAGCACCATTAGTGTAAATACAAGCTATACCTTACGTTAATACAGAGCACCATTAGAGTAAATACAAGCTATACCTTGCGTTAATACAGAGCACCATTAGAGTAAATACAAGCTATCCCTTACGTTAATACCTTAGCACAAACAGCATGTGTTCCACCTCAGTGCTCTGTAGTCTGCTTACCGTTCTCTGTTCATCGCCCTCTCTGGAGTGGAATGTGTGCTCAAATATAGAGTACATGATTCTGCCGATTCCAAAGGAAGGCTCGATTACATTTGGAACGACTTCTTCCACTGTAAAAAAATAAATACATGAATAAATATAATCTTATTTCAAAGAGCAGAATTCCCTGATATATACAGTGCTGTGCAAAAGTATTTGCCCCCTTACAGATTTCTTCTGTTTTTGCTTTTTTGTCACACTCAAATGTTTCAGATCATCAAACAAATTTTTATATCAGACAAAAGATAACCTGAGTCAATACAAAAAGCTGTTTTTAAATGATGATTTCATTATTAAGGGAAAAAAGCTATCCAAACCAACCTGGCCCTATGTTAAAAAGTAATTGCCCCCCATTGTTAAATCATGAATTAACTGTGATTAACCATATTGTTTTGAAAGCGGAGTTCAATTTCACTAGCCACACCCAGGCCTGATTACTGTCAGAACTGTAGAATCAAGAAATCACTTAAATAGAACCTGTCTGACAACATGAAGTAGGCTAAAAGATCTCAAAAAGCAACACATCATACCCCGATCTGAAGAAATTCAAGAACAGATGAGAAACAAAGTCATTGACATCTATCAGTCTGGAAAGGGTTACAAAGCCATGTCTAAGGCTTTGGGACTCCAGCGAACCACAGTGAGAACCATTATCCACAAATGGAGAAAACATGGAACAGCGGTGAACCTTCGCAGGAGTGGCCGGCCTACCAAAATTACTCCAAGAGCGCATCGACTCATCCAGGAAGTCACAAAAGAACCCAGAACAACATCTAAAGCACCGCAGGCCTCACTTGCCTCAGTTAAGGTCAGTGTTCATGATTCAACAATAAGAAAGAGACTGGGCAAACATGGTATCCATGGGAGAGTTCCAAGGCAAAAACCACTGCTGACCAAAAAGAACTCAAAGGCCCGTCTCACATTTGCCAAAAAACATCTTGATGATTCCCAAGACTTGGGAAAATATTCTGTGGACTGACGAGACAAAAGTGGAACTTTTTGGAAGGTGTGCGTCCCGTTACATCTGGTGTAAAACTAACACAGCATTTCAGGAAAAGAACATCATACCGACAGTCAAACATGGTGGTGGTAGTGTGATGGTCTGGGGTGTCGAAGCACACCAGCAAGTCCACCTCTGAATGGCTCAAAAAACCCCAAAATGAAGGTGTTGGAGTGGCCTAGTCAAAGTCCGGACTTAAATCCGATTGAGATGCTGTGGCATGACTTTAAACAGGCCGTTCATGCTCGAAAACCCTCCAATGTGGCTGAATTAAAACAATTCTGCAAAGAAGAGTGGGCCAAAATTCCTCCACAGTGATGTGAAAGACTCATTGCCAGTTATCGCAAACGCTTGATTGCAGTTGTTGCCGCCAAGGGTGGCACAACCAGTTATTAGGTTTAGGGGGTAAATACCTTTTCACATAGGGCCAGGTTGGTTTGGATAGCTTTTTTTCCCTTAATAAATGAAATCATCATTTAAAAACTGCATTTTGTATTCCCTCAGGTTGTCTTTGTCTGATATAAATATTTGTTTGATGATCTGAAAAATGTAAGTGTGACAAAGAAGCAAAAACAGAAGAAATCTGTAAGGGGGCCAATACTTTTTCACAGCACTCTAAATATTATCCAGTGTCAATAAAAACTGTTCTCACCGTGCAGGGTCTTTTGGAACCTCTTCACATTGACCATGTCCTTGGTGAGTTTAAAAGACTTGCCCTCTGTCTCAATAGTAAACTCCCTGTGAATATTGATGTGAGATTATCATAATCATCTACTCTCTTACACATAGGAAGTAGCTATGTGAGTTGTATGGTTGTTAAGCCGAGATTAAATTACTTTTATACTTGCCGCCCTCATTTATATTTACATTAAGGATAATATCACTACCTACAACTGCACTACAAGCAAATACTAATAAAGAAACATAATGAAGGCCAACTGCCATGATCCTTAGTCTCTAAGGGTACATTACAATGTTTGTTTGGCCGTACTGACCACACTTACCCAGTCTCATTAAGCAGCTTCTCCTGCTCTGTAATGAAACACTCATCACAGATGGACAGATACTCCATTGCAAACTTAGCATCTTTTTTGTAGGCCTTGCCAATGGCCCCTTTGTTAGCCTCGAACTGGACAACATTTACAACTTTGTGCACAAGAATTAGGGAAAGCAACATTGAACATGAACAAACAGGCAGATTTGTTTTGTTAGAAATGTTTTATCCCACTAGGGCAAGATAATAAGTATCATATTCCTGTTCTCTTGCACTCAAAAGGATATGGGTTCTTTAAGAGGTTTCTCTGCTACCAGTGGGACCTTGGTAGCCCGTGCATGACATTTTAGATCAAAACACGAGCGGTCTGCACACCCCACTATCTCAATCCATCCCTGAAAAAAATAAAATAAATAAATAAAATAGAAAATGGGTAAAAAAAGGTAGGTTTTCTGTTCTTTAGTACATTATCCACACATATCTGTCACAAGATCTATTTAGACAGCAACTTACATAAGAGGTTTTGGTTTCAGCATCCCAGCAATCACAAGCGTAGTGAGCCATCTCGTTGTCCATATGCTGCCGGAAGCGAAGCTTCTCTTTGGCCACTCCCACTTTAGTAAGGTAGAGGTAGATCCTCCCAATGAAATATCCCAGGACGGTGTTATTGATGATTCCCTTTGAAAAACATGAAGACTGTGATGAGCTAAAATGTACTACGTTAACCTGATCAAAAACGCACGTCTGGATCTGATTGCTTCTCACCTGATCCACCGCGTCCCCGAGCTTCATGACCGACGCAGACTGCCCACTGGTCTGGGCCTTGGAGGAGTACAACAGGATCTCCAGGTTGGCCACATTAGAAAACTTAGGGTGGACTTTCTCATCTGGGTCCACAAAGTGCTCAATCTCTGCCATGGTAAACTCTCTGTTGGAAGAGGAAATAGATAAGTCCTTAAGTTTTATACCAAGACATGAAGCAGAAATAGGGAAGCAGAAAACGTCTTTGGTTCAGATGTAAAGGGATTTCACAACTGAAGGCACTCACCGAACACGAATTAAACCAGAACGAGGAGAGATTTCATTCCTGAAGGAGTTTCCAATCTGGGCAGCAGCAAAGGGAAGCTTTCCCTGGTTGAACTCCAGCAAACGCTTGAAGTTTAGAAAGATTCCCTGAGCCGTTTCGGGCCTTAGATAGCTGTTATATGAAATCCCACCATATAATTAGACAATAAAACAACATGCACCTACTATGTCCAAAATAGACAATGGCTGTTCCCATAGTCGTGGCCGAAAAAAACATATGGCAGTATTGTCGAAGTGCACATTTGATTCTTCAGTCAAAATCAGGAGGAAAATATGGCCATGCATATGACGGCCCACAGAAACTTTCCATGAAATGCATTCAGACAGAATTTAACACCAAATATGACTAGTCCAAAACAGATTTGTACGGCTTGGTTTGTATAACAAGCACATGCAATATTATGCAACTACATCTGTACGTAATAATGTCCCTGTTGAACTTTCCGACAATTGGATATGACATACGTTTAAAAATGTCAATATCAGTAGAGGATTGTGTGTATTTTACTTCAACTTTGCATAATACTTTAGGTTTTGAATGAAGAAGTGTATTGGTAACTTTTGAAGATATGGCAATGATATGATGCATTGAAAATATGATGCAGTTGGTCCATACCCGGTCATGTTTCCCCCTGGGCCTATGGATGTCTGGAACATCAGGTTGAAAGAGACAGGCGGTGAGAGATCATTTCCTGTGGTGGGGGACTTGACGTTGTATTTCACAAAAAGATCTG
The DNA here is from genome assembly GCA_026901105.3 of Galaxias olidus. Classification (NCBI taxonomy): domain Eukaryota; kingdom Metazoa; phylum Chordata; class Actinopteri; order Galaxiiformes; family Galaxiidae; genus Galaxias; species Galaxias olidus. The sequence continues at coordinate 18,807 of JAPMUY010009025.1, forward strand.
TCAACTCTTGCTGGGTAAAGTTGTCCATCTAAAAAAAGTTTATAGAAACATTTTTAACAACAAATTAATGAAACCACTTAAAATATGAGAAATGAAGTTGACATACAATAATGGTGATGATTAACAAACCTGAGTGATGACCTCCTCCATCTCAGCCTTTTTCTCAGCAGGACATTTTTTGTCAGACATCAGTTTCTGGAGATGTGCTGTTGGAGTATAAGTAAGAACACTTGCTTACTGAAAACATTTACATTTACATAACAGTATTGTAAAATGCATTATTGCATTAACACCTTCAGAAAAATCTGATGCTTTTTAAATCAGTTTTGTGGGAAATTACAATTCGCCGTCACGAAAAATAAAAAGCCATCATAGAGACAGAACCAGTGTTTTCTCAATTTGGCACAAAGTCTTAGAAAGGATAAAAAAACCGTGGGCCTTTTCATAACTTTGGCCAGGCTCCAGGCCCTGATCCTAGACAGTCCTTTTGAGAGCTCTATGTGATTAATGCTGATCCCACCACTTTCCAAACCCCCAGGCAAGCCACTGATACAAAGGCTCTGGCCAACTAGCATCACACCACCGTCAACATGCTGTAAGTTCTATTTGACCATGTCTAGTTAAATGATAAAACCAACTTTCTGAGAAATAGGCATCTAATCTACAAACCTGATGAGCTTGTTGAAACTATGTCTTTGTGACCACCACCGGCACAGTTTACAGAATTGATAAATACAGCTTCAAATAAATAGGAAAACACTTGTATGTGAACATACTAAATGTTTCCATAGTGCTTCGTAAGGAACACTCAAGGGTTATTTCTCAAAACGTTTGTGTTATCAACGCGCAACGGAAATAGAGTTAATTCAAAAAGGTTTTTTTACAATATGGTGAAGTGTAAACTAGAAATGGGAAATACGACTATTTCACTAACATACTACTCATTAGTAGACCTAATCACTACGTATTCAAAAATGGCATACATGTTCAAAAAACATTATCCAGAGCTACATACATTATCTGTACTAGGCTAACAAATTCTGAAAGTGTAAGTAATATTAGTCTTTATCTCACTAAACACAAGCACACCAATAATGTTTCCCTTTTTGTAGGCTACTGAAAAGATTAGGATGGAAGCTGTGCCGGATCAAAGGGTTAATGTGAAAGCAATAATTGATTCTGGGTAGAATAGGTTCTGTGAGTAGATCTAGTGAGTAGATCTAGCAACTATGTTTTTACATAATGAGGGCTATTGTGTTTTGTTTTTCTAACCAGCAGGACAAATAAATAGCTAGTTGTACAACTGCACAGCCCTTGTAACCTTACCTTTCAGGAGATGGTCTGCCCGAAAGCACTCGCCATTCTTGAGGTCCTTTACCATGTAGTCAGCAAACTTGTCAACATGTCCTGATGTTCTAAAGTTAAATGGCAATGAAAGAGGCAACAAGAATCAGCTTCCAATGTCTTCATCACAATTTTTTTTTTTTTTTTTTTAACAATGTCTCTGCAACCGGGCTATGGAACCTGCCTCAACATGCAAATCCCATGCATAAAATCACAGAGTTAATTGATATGTGCCTGTAAATTCTAAAACTAAAAGAACAGCACTGAGCAGCTGTCTTCAGAAACCACCAGGCACTTCAAAAAAACACACCAAAAATACCCGATAAGATTTTAAATGCAATTGAATGAAAATAACCGGTGCATCAATTCAGTTTCACCTACTTCAGGACATTCTCTGGGGTCAACATGGTGCAATCAATCTCAAGTATCTGCTCCTCCTGGATGAAATGCTGCCTCCAGGCCTGTAGGATATTGTTCTTCAGGGCACAACCCACTGGGCCAAAGTCATAAAGGCCACTGACACCTGCAGCACATCATCCAAATGTCACTGTGGTGCACAATGTCTGCGGAGAAGGCAGCATACCTAAAAATGCGTCGCCATCTCATACATTAATTACTGTATGCCAACTAAACTAACCTCCATAGATGGCAAAGGCCTGATCGTAGAAGAATCGTCTCTTTAGGGTATCCTCCATCTTGGTTCTGTCAACTATGTCATCTTGAGGTTGCAATGCCAGTTCCTGTACAAATATATTAATCAACTTTACGTAAGAGACAAATAAGGCTTCTTTCAACAACATTAATAAAAAATAACTGGACATCCCTGCATCGACCATACTGCTGTGGTAAAAAGCCTGCCTAGTGACTTTTGAAGCTTTGGCTACTTACCTTAGCCTCCAGAGTTCTCTTTCTGGCTTTTAGCTCAGCCACAGCTTTAGTGATGTCCACATCTGGAGCGCCCTCCTGCTTCATTTTTCGCACCAACTCCCCCTGAGAACAAGGAGGTGTAACTTGTCAGACTGGAAATTCAAACACTTCCGGTGAAAAAAAAAAAATTTAAGTTCAATCATTTCTTATTGCTTGGCTTCTCTCACACTGATTAGATGCTACAACAACTAATTATGTTTTTAAACCCTTGATTAGCCGGTACATTACCATATATCAATAGTTCCTGGCTATGCACACTGATCTTCTACGTGGCACCGCCACCGGTGATTCTGTCTGACAGCCTGACTGAGCAAGCAATATAAGAAGTAAGGCGTGAATCTGCACGCTCGTGACTGCTGACCAAAATGAACTAATAAGGGATCAAAGTTAACGAGAATCCATCTAAACATGCGAGATTATGGTTGCTATCATAGACTTCATTCATATATTTGTGAACAGCCACCGATTAACGTTAACAAACTAGTAGTAGTTCCTAGTACTGACACCGTTCCCGTTAGCTAGATTAGCTAGCTAGCTAGCTAACGCCCCAGTAGCCTAACCACTAGTTTTGGCCATCAACGTTGTGTTGTGTCATGTTAAATCCCAAATTAGCTAAACTAAATCAAACAACATTGATGCAGCAATAGCTAACTTAATTTGGATTTTTTTTGTCAAAGCTTGCTAGATAGTAAGGGCTACCTGTTCTTTTACAGCAAGCCTCAATGGGGCAAGAATCTCTTCAACGTTGCTATCCATGTTTTGCCCTTCGGAACCCTCCAGCCAGCTATTTTTCTCTTTCTTATACAAGCAGACGGACAGTGAGAATGTCCTGTTTTGGGGCTGGTAGTGGAGCAACTGCAGAACAAGTGATTGTCTTGAAACCAGTCTGATCGTGCGAATCTCAGTGCTGGTCCTCAGCAGTGCTGATGCTGCGCTACGAAGCATGGACCGCGGTAATGTGAGCGGAAAAGAATGATGAAATCTCAGGAAACAAGCAAATCAAGCGTTAGTTTAGAATATGCTCTTTCGATATTTACACACCACAGAAATGTACTTGGTTCTGTTTCTGCACATTCCAAGTATATTTACTTTCATTGTAAATTAATTCAATGCTGGCATTTTTATTTACTCTTCACAATTGTTTTCTCTTCTGCTTGTGTATTGAATGATGGTCTTGATTACTTTTCCTGTTAGCAGCTTTTAGTTTTAGCCTGGGGTTTTCTTTGATTGTGTTTAAGCTAAGTAAAAGCATATTAACAAACAATAATATGCCTACAAGATTTTTTGAGTATTTAGTGGGTTCCGGTTGAGCTAAATTTATTTTATCAAGGAGTATGTGAAGTAGTCTACTGCTTTTTAATGTTGGATATTCGTGTTTAACCGATTTCCTCAAGGTGGCGACATAAGCCAATATCATTGATTTCTTAATTCTCATTACTTTGGCACTGTATTTGAAAACAACGAAAGCAGATCAGATCCATGGTTGGACCAATTTCTAAATTATCACGTTTCAATATTAAAAGTCATATATAACCCTATTGCTACAACCGACTACACCTACAAACTACAATAACAATAACGTATAGCAGCAATAGCTTACAATTTACAATTGGACGATTTAAATACAAAGTAGTCTATAAACCACATATTGTCTATATTAATATAGGCATGGACATAAAAAACTGCTAACATTATGCATGACCTGCTATTTCGAATCCTATAAAGTTACCATAACATATGGGACAGGTTTAAAAACCTCATAAAATGCCCATCTCTCAGGTAAAATTGTATAATTGCATTTAAACGTGCAAGGCTTTAAGCAGATAATGTGCATTGGATGTATTGATTCCTGTGAAAAAGACTGATTACAAAAACGTCCTACTGATGTAGACCTACTTCTCGGGTCGGTAACAGAAGCAGGATAGTAGACTTGTGTAGTGGAGTTACAAAAGATCAGTCTGGATCTGTAATTTGAAACTTACCGTCAAGTGGCGGGAAGAGATTGTTAAGCGGTTCTGAAACATATCCACAAACTGGCAATGGAGAACAGACAACAAACAAAAAAATGTAACTTGTACATTCAGAAATTCCTGGTAAATTCATGAGTTTTGGTTCAGCTTTTATTTGAAGCCTACAGATTCAAACCTGCAACATTGTGTTTGTGATGCTCAGACAAAAAAATATGGGTTGATCGGATATTGTGTATGAAGTTCAAACCATTAGTTTGAATGACCCCATGCTATAACTATTTTAAATATTAAGACCTCCTTTTTCTTGTTTAGGTGCATTCTGAACAAGTAATAATGTTACATTTGATTACGCTTGCTCCTGTCAAAATTATATAATAGGCCTATAGCTTCGATATATGTAAGTAAATTATTCTAATGATGCAAGGTTGGAAGTTTAGCAAATCTAAATGCATAGCATATATTCACATTTCATGTGTGCAAATAATATTCGTTACAAAAAAAATTATAAAAACTGTACAGATTTCCGGAAAAGATTGGTTGGATTGGTTGGAACACAGTGCGGACTCTGGACATGGAAACATGCATCCTTTTTACACCAACAATCATACGCGCGCGCCTTCTCTGAGGTACAGTTGCTTGAGCAGGGTGCGGAGGCAAAATAGGCTGCAAACAGAACGGGGACATGTAAAAGATTGCAGAGCAAAACATTTCGTTTTTATTGTAGATTATCTAATTTGCAGACGTTGACCCCAATTGTCGAAAACCGTGGGTTTGGACGGTTTTGTTTATATTTAGCTTCCCCGAATTTGACAGTGTGCATCGAATGAAACTGGATTTCAATGCCGCAGACCCCGGACACTGTAGCCTATGTAGCCTACAGTATTTTATATAAGACGAGTAAACCAGCTAGGAATGCTTACTATGAATAAAACTGTGTAGTTAGAAAGGCATACTATCTCGTTTCCATGGACAACACGTCCATAATAACACAGGTTGCAAATCCAAAAGAGGAGGAAAGTATTTCGACAAATCAGGAGAAAGGTAAGATACAATCATTGTTTCCCAATGCATTTAATGCATAATAATGCTATTTAAATCAAGAATTAAATTTCCGGTTCTGTCAAAAAAAGAGAAAAACATAGAGATATGTCTTCGTAAAGAACGGTTCTTCTGCGGAGGATTTTTAGAGCTAGCTGAAACGCCTGAATATTGATGGTCAGCTTTTGATGGAAAACCTCCATTGTTTAACACTGAGAACGCACAGCTAGGAGCCACAAGCCTATCGAGCACTAAACACAGCACTATTATTGTTAGTAATAGTTTAAAAAAATGTTTGTAACTATTTAACACTTTTTTAACCAATGAATATTCTTTAGTCGAGAACCAACCCTCTGTGGAATGTGGATGTATGTTTACTATAAAGGGGGCGGATACTTTTCTTTGCTCCCATTGCCCCTGACCAGGCTTGTCAAGCTGTTTTTGAATAAAACCTGTACAATTCCACAGCAATCTGCCATGGTTAGCACCTAAAGTAGTGAAAACATGATCTGTTGTACTACACTTTTAGTTAGTATATTACTGTTTAGATATCCTATTAATATTATAGTGAATCCAACGTTTACTGTGGTAATAATTTTTTGCCAATTCCCACATAATCATCACATGATAAGCAAAAGACTCAAGGACCGTTTGTTTCTACTATTGTTTACAAATTATATTAGCAATAATGTTGTATTGGGCAGGGGAGAATATCTCATTCCAACTTGCTTCATCCCTAATGCTTGTTGTCGTGTACATCTATTGACACACAAAAAGCAGCCATGATGTCAAATATCCTCGCCTTGTGCTTTAAATTTATCTTTCTGAGTTTCTAAATTTTTAACCGGAATCTTCAGTATTGTGGAGGTTTAACCTCAAACAAACTTCACTGCTTTTGCTATTCGGTTGCCATTAGGTAAAAGGCTTGTTGTCTTATTATTTCGTGACATCAGTAACAAATCTCTGCATGCGTCAGAGGCTTTTGGTTTTGATTAAAATTGAGTAATGTTGCCTGTAGTTTATCAGAGGTCAATGAGTTACACTTGGGGATACTTGTTTATATAATCTATGCTTAAACTTGAAAAAAAAGTGTTAGTGTCTCTGTAGTTATACATTTCACGTTATCCGGATTTGCATAATACAGGGTTCCAGACTGCCACCAATTTTGTGAATTTCGTTTGAACTACCCACTGGCAGAATTTCATTCTCTGTATCTCAAGCGGTATCGTATACCGAAGCACCAATATTACGTTAGTTTTTGATTTGATTTTGATTTCATATGAAATACCTCAAATGAAGCTGCCACCTGTTTTTGTGCTACTGCCACTTACTGAAAAACGTAGTGGCAGCACCGCCACCAGTGTAAAGTGTTAGTCTGGCGCCATGATAATATGATGCTAAATGTTGTATGAAGCTTTTTACACATGGGATACAAAAAGGTCAGGCTGTTTGTTTATGGGGAAGGAGGTTTTCAAAGAAAGTTGAGCAGGATGCTTTAGTTTTTGTTCCAACCCTTGACCTTTCCTTAGCCATCTTCCTGTGGCACCGCAGGGGTGTCTGTGGGCTAGTAGGACTGTACCTTCCCACCATGCCTTGCTGATGAAGGTCACTTTGCAAAACTCTGCATACTGTTGACATTGCTGACCTACTGTGCCTTACTCACAGTTTTAGTTGGTGCGTGAGTAGCAATGTAGTAAAGTAAATGTATATACAAATTAAGATTGATTAAAGCTAAGAATGGATTAAAACGTGGTGCAAAGAGCGTGGGTTCAATTTCATAATGTACTGCACTAAATATTGCTAAAAGGATTTTATCAACCTCATAGTTGTATAGATATTCTTTGAGCTTGTTCTTTTTTTACATAGTTTTGTATCATCCAAACAACAATGGTTACTAATTCAATAAACTTGACCTAATAATCAGATTTTAGGAAAAATAAGACATGGGTATGCTATATTTGAAAGGAAATAAAATGTCCTTAATAACAGTTAAAAAGTAGTGCTTTAATTAGTATTATTTATTTGAATAATTTCTTATACAATTTTTTTTTGCTTTACAAATCTGCTTGTGTATCTACCCCTTGCTCAGTCGCATTTCACCCACATACCCCTGGGGGTACACATTCACTGCCAAAAGATAATATTGGAACACAGGTTTGTTTTTTGGGGAGGAAATGCAAAGCCAACCCGTTTATAACCTATTCCATTTGAAACCACCCCTGTAATTAATTGGTAGATCACAGCAACCAGGTCATAATTGATGCCACCTGGGTATATTTTCTGCTGCAGCGCCAGATCCTCTGGTCGAACCTCACTAACTAATGACAATCTTGTCATCATAAACAGATCAATGAAACCAATCACTTGTAACAGTCCATCACTTTGTCTCTGTGTGACAGAGAGTAAGCTCTGAATTAAAGCTACACTTTGTAAAAATTGCACACTGGCGGCAACAAGGAAAGAACATGACATTAATTTTGACCTCCAGCAACTCAGCGTCATTGGCCACATGTTTAGCACAGTGCTCAGATACGATTGGAATGTTGTCCTATTGCTGTCATAATGCTTATTCTATTTATGTGCTCTGTTTGAACACTAGCTTTAACATTGGAAAACTTGCAGTACATTGGTTACAAGCATAAGCTCAATTCTATGACAGCAAGCTAGTTGTTTGGAATGTGGATCTTAAAATCTCAACAGCAAGCCTTAAAAGAGCCTTACGTGTTACTAACCTGTCTGGAAGAAATGGGGCCAATCTTTTAACCAAATTCCTCTCCTTTGGTGGCAAAGGTTCTCTCTAGCTTTTCAAAGCGGTTTTAATATTTACCCCTGTATTAGTCTCTGACAGTATCAATACGTGATTTAGTGATAGAGCCAGCTCTGATTGGTTTGAGGTTCATATATATATATATATATATAGGTCTCATCGAGTTTCTCTTTCAAACAGGACCTAAAATTTCTTATTTATAAAACAACTATGCTATGCTATCTTATTGATGGTTATATCATGCTTCGTACATTGTTTATTGCTTTGATCATAACACCAAGATAGCCAACAGAACATACACAGCTGGCTAGAATACCTAAAAAGGTAACCACCAGATTCAGTTTTATTTATTTTAAATTACTTGCTAAAACTATCAAAAAGCACCGTGCCTTCCTATGGTACTGAGTTGTTTACCAAGGGGACAGTTCCTAAATCCAAACCCCTGATTGGTCACTCTGTCAAGGACCCCACAGAGGGATTCCCGTGGTTGAAAGGGTGAATCTTCACTCTTCAAAAGCTGACCTGTCACACCAGAGAAAACAGCTGCCGCCAGGGACTGGCTGTCTTTGACCCACTGCCCCGGGAGTGAGACCACACTCTGAATATTTCAGAGCAAGGAGAGGCTATTTTCAGGGCCCTATCGGTTTCATTGCAAGGAAAGAAGTAAGTAATTCATACATGCAATGTTTACGGCTGTTTGTGCCTGTAGGTTATTGATTGTTATTAATTTTCATACGTTACGGATTGCTTAAGCTGTAAGCTAAATTTGGGGAAGTAAACTTTCAGTTTAAAGTCATCTCAAACATTAAAAAAACAAACATGGATATAGCTCATCTTCCAGCATTTATTCAGGGGTTTGCTTCCTTGGTCTGATGCAATGAAATGTAATTACTAGGCTGCCTCTGCAGCACGACTGAGGGGGCAGCTCCAGTCTTTCATTGCAAATCAGTCAGCCTTTCCTCTGTTAACTTTGTGGTAAGAAAGCTCCCATATGAGGACCCGCTTACCTTTAGCAGATAAGGCTAGATCGAAGTCTAAATTATACCTTAAGGCGAACTTATAGCATGGGCTTTTATTGTCTTTTTAGTTATTTAAGGGACATAATTTGCTGTTGGCCCTTGTCTCTAGCACAGCCAAGCCTGGAATACGTTATGAACTTGTTAATGTGTTGGTGAACATGCCTGCAGGTGTGTGGGCAGCAGAAGGGTTGAGATTGTCATCTTTGGCTGACCTGCAACCCTTGGCCTAAGCCTGATACTCTGTGTTAAAGGGAAGCAACACCATGCATCCAGCCTGTTTAATTCATGTGGCCAAGAGAGGAGAGGAAGGACTTCTGTGGCACAGGCCTAAATGATTAACTGATTTCACTCTTTAAGCTACTTCTTGTCCTGGTCTGGCAGGCTGACTGCAGACAACAGGTCACTTTATTAAAGCTTTCCTTTACTCCATACCCCTCCCCCCTTTAATAGAACAAGCATTGCCTTACATCTTGTAAACCAAAATACTATCATGTGCGTTCTGTACTGTCCAAAGGATTCAGAGAATTCACACTGAATGAAGGGAGGATGGTTGCAGCGGTCTATATTGCAGAATTATTTGAACCATTGCTGCTCAGTAAAGCTTATCCACACCGCTAGTGAAAATATATGTTGATTTGCTTTACCATCTTAAAGCATATTTTTGTTTTTGATAGTGATTGTTTTAAATTGCTTTAATGATAAATTGCATTTATTGCAATCACCTTGTTTCATTCATGTATTGGAGGTATTGCTCACAATTACATTGCGTTTACTCTACATGCATTGGACCTTGGTTCATGATCTTGAATGATCACGTATATCTCACAGCGTACCTAAGAGAAATGGTTGAATAAAAATGGATCAGGGATAGAAAAGGAAGATACCAGCCTCAGCTGGCAGGTAGTGAGATGTTGAGAGAGAGAGAAAGAGAGGGAGGGAGAATGCAAGCCTGTACGTAATTCTATTTGAATCAAGGATGGGAGAATAGAGAAGAGTGGTTGTGAGAGTTGTTAATTATGAGGCATGAAGCTGATCAGCAGACAGTGAGAGACACAGAGGGGGAGCTGCAATCCTTCCACTGGGAAGGCCAGGGCTAAGAGATAGTGTGTGTGGACTCTGTTTGCTCTCCCACTGTGTGCCTTGCCTCCTGTCTTTTAACGTGCAGGGTGCATTTGTAAACCTGTGCTTTTCCTACTTTGGCCATGTGCTTGTCTCTGCCAATAGTTAGAATGTCTTTGCATGTGCCAGTGTCTGTTTATTTCTGAGAATCTATATTATTTGTAAAGGCAGTATCTGTCAGTACTATATCTGACTGTATCAGTATCTGTATCTGACTGTATCAGTATCTGTATCTGACTGTATCAGTATCTGTATCTGACTGTATCAGTATCTGTATCTGACTGTATCAGTATCTGTATCTGACTGTATTGTTTGGAATGCGTTATTGTTCTCAATTGCTCAGCTTTCAACAGAATGTTACCCATATGTGTCTTCATGTAACATAACTGTCTAATTTGCTAATACTGAAGCAAACCTCATCTGACAACTCGGTTTCAGAATGCAATCTCAGGCGCAAATAACATAATGTCTTAATTGTTTGTTAACACTTAAAGTCATTAGACTCATAAAGCTTGAAAATTTGGATGGAATATTTGTGACAAATGTTTCTTTCTAATTTGTCAGTATAGTTTAAATTGGCTTTGTATTCAAAGACATTTTCTATGATATTTGTAATATTTCAATTCCGTTTGAGAATGACTGGTAATCATCATGTCATTCTGTCATCAATCAACAGAGCACAGTCAAGACAATTACATCACTTGTTGTTCACCTCGCTTTGGATTTACTCCACCAAGAGAACAATAGGGATAATAGTAGAATAATAGGGATAATAGTAGAATCATAGGGATTTTTGTGGTTGACTTTTCTTAATGACCGTGCAACATTTCACTCAATTTGGCTTTGTTGCCCAGCATCTGTGCTTTAGATCGGGCTAGGACCTTCATCTGTGTCACGCCATCACTGGCGTTCCAAGTGAAGCTGATGGTAAGCCATGGACCCTAGAGGCCCACGCGGAACACAGCGACTCTCTCTAATGCGTATGTGCACTGTACACAGCATTGACACACACAGCAAACAAGCTGGGATTAATTGAGCGTCTGTCCAGCCACAGAAAGATTGTAAAAACAGATCAATATCGGGAGAAAACGGTTTGTGTGCCTGTCTGTGCGTGTGAAAGTATGTGTGTAAATGAGAAAGTGCAAAGAGGGCATCTGTGTTTTTCAGTCGCTGTCGCAGACAGGAATGTGCTCCGAGGACTCATAAGGGGATGGCCTCCATGTCCATTGTACCCTCCCTGGTCTGGCAAACACCTTTACTAGTCGGCCATCTTTAAGAAAAATTGTGCTTTGTACAGAATTATTGTCCTTCAGACTCCCCAGTATACTGGGTGAGATATTTTGACAAAAGACAGCTTATCATATTAAAATAACTTCTGCTACCTGGATGAATCATATAATAAAATATATTAATAATATATAATATAGACATACAAACAAGGCATCTAATCTAGTCCAGCGAACATTACACGTGGAATTAGTTTAGTTTGAGCCCTGTGAATCATTAAACATAAGATGACGTAGTTGTCCCTAGAGAGGGTTTTGTTTTCACTTTAAACATCTCTACTTATCCTGGGGCCCTAAATGGCTTTTCTCAATGTTTATGAATAAAGAGATGGAATGTTTGTCTGAAAGAAGAACGGAAATGGTTTCATTAAGAAACACATATGGTCACACACAGACAGTCACACACAGACAGTCACACACAGACAGTCACACACATACGCTCACACACATACACAGTCACACACAGACACAGTCACACACACACGCTCACACACAGACACAGTCACACACACACAGTCACACACAGACACAGTCACACACAGACACAGTCACACACAGACACAGTCACACACAGACACAGTCACACACACACAGTCACACACAGACACAGTCACACACAGACAGTCACACATACGCTCACACACAGACAGTCACACACAGACACAGTCACACACAGACAGTCACACACAGACACAGTCACACACATACGCTCACACACAGACAGTCACACACATACACAGTCACACACATACACAGTCACACACATAGGCTCACACACAGACAGTCACACACAGACACAGTCACACACATACGCTCACACACAGACAGTCACACACAGACAGTCACACACAGACACAGTCACACACATAGGCTCACACACAGACACAGTCACACACATACGCTCACACACAGACAGTCACACACAGACACAGTCACACACATAGGCTCACACACAGACAGTCACACACAGACAGTCACACACAGACACAGTCACACACATACGCTCACACACAGACAGTCACACACATACACAGTCACACACATACACAGTCACACACATACACAGTCACACACATACGCTCACACACAGACACAGTCACACACAGACACAGTCACACACATACGCTCACACACAGACAGTCACACACATACACAGTCACACACATACGCTCACACACAGACAGTCACACACATACACAGTCACACACATACGCTCACACACAGACAGTCACACACAGACACAGCCACACACATACACACAGACACAGCCACACACACAGACACAGTCACACACATACGCTCACACACAGACACAGTCACACACAGACACTGTCACACACATACGCTCACACACAGACACAGTCACACACATACGCACACACACAGACACAGTCACACACATACGCTCACACACAGACAGTCACACACAGACACAGTCACACATACGCTCACACACAGACACAGTCACACACATACGCTCACACACAGAGTCACATACATGCACAGTCACACACATACGCTCACACACATACACAGTCACACACATACACTGTCACACACATACGCTCACACACAGACACAGTCACACACATACGCACACACACAGACAGTCACATGCATACGCTCACACACAGACACAGTCACACACATACGCTCACACACAGACACAGTCACACACATACGCTCACACACAGATAGCCACACACACACACAGACACAGCCACACACACAGACACAGTCACACACACACAGACACACACACACAGACACAGTCACACACACACACACACACACACACACACACACACACAGACACAGCCACACACATACACACAGACGCGCACACACGTGACACAACTGAATTCCAACATTTCCAACATGTATGGAGGATTTCCCATAAGCTCATCCCATCCCATCTGTATATCAGAACTTCAAAATAGAAAAAAAAACACTACTGCATCATCCCCAACCAACGTGGGCCGCATGCTGCCATGGGTTGCATAACTGTAGAATAGACAAATCTGCCCTATTATTTTTCCCTGAGCTGGCCGTGGGTTAATTCCTCTGTGGCTGTCGCATCCTTCATCTCACTGCACGCTTGAGCTGCAGCAGGCCGGCCCCCGGGGGCCTCAGCCAATGGCACACAACCCGGCTATGACGCCGCAACGGTGGGAGGAAAGGGACAAACTTCCATTAGGGTCGGGACCAAGCCGGGCCACATCTGTCCCCCAAGTTCCAGAGGTCTGAGAGCAGCGTCAATAGCCAAGCAACAATGTCTGCCTGAAGACGGATGCCAGTCCAACAGTAAGGTTCAAATCCCAGCAAACATCGTTCAGAATCGTTGAGACGTGGTCCTGCCAGCTCGTGCAATAAATGTCAGTTATGTGATGTGTCAGCTTTATATAAATCCCTAAAGAGGGGACTGTGGAGGGTCATTCACGGCCACTGTTACCAAATGGATCTGCAAAACCAACTGTCAATCCTGCCACTGTTACCAAATGGATCTGCAAAACCAACTGTCAATCCTGCCATTTCTTTTGCCTGGGCTGACTCAGCAGCGAGAACACAGGGGCTTGATGGGAGATGAGTGGATGCACTGATTCTGCTGTTGCACAGGTTCTTGCTGGACCCTAAATTCTAACATCGTGTTGAAAAACTGGTGTACTAGATTACTAGAATGTTATTTTGTTTTGGTAGCCTGCTTTTTATTTTGCCCTCCATTTTGACAATTTACTGCAAATAGGGCTTGGAATAAATGAGCTTATATCATGCAAACAATTTCTGTCCAGCACGACTCAATACATCTGACAGAGATAGACTACTCTATTAATACATTTCAGTCCTTTTTTAAAGGGTTGCTTTGCTGACACATAACAAGGCAATAACTATCACTTAACTTGTTTTCACTGAAGACTGAATGCTTAAAGTAGCAAACCTTTAGCCCTCTTATAACCCTTCCCCACCATTATTGCCACAAAATGCATCCACAGGCTTCAGGCAGTCCAAAGGATTACCTCTGTGTGCTTCTGCGTGGGGGTGTGTTTCTGCCTGTGTTTTGTCCAGTACCTCGTCTTGGCTGCGGCCCAAAGACCACTATCACAGACAGTGTTATATAAACCCCTGACTAACATCTGGTCTAGCTTCTGACAGATTCACTCAACACCCAAAATCACTGTAAAGGGATGTAGCAAATGGCTTTGAACCGGTGTCTGCCGCCTTGCGGGCCTGTGCTACTCTTTGAGCAGCCTACCTGCTGTTTACCTGGGCTGCTTGGTGTTTCACGGTGCTGGTTGTTTTGGTAGCGGTGCCATTTAAAACCATTTCCATGTGAATTATTAAAGCTACTTCCAGGAGGACCGCTCTCACATTTACTTCCAGGTCCCCCCCGTGATGCCACACTTTACCGTCCATACTAGCCTCCTAGTTTAGCAACACACCAAACCGCCCTGCTTTACCGTCCATACTAGCCTCCTAGTTTAGCAACACACCAAACCGCCCTGCTTTACCGTCCATACTAGCCTCCTAGTTTAGCAACACACCAAACCGCCCTGCTTTACCGTCCATACTAGCCTCCTAGTTTAGCAACACACCAAACCGCCCTGCTTTGCTCGATCATAGTTCATTGTCATTGGGGTCATTGATCGGCTGGACTCCAGGAGGATAGGAATGTTTACGTAAAGAACTGTAGAAAAACATCTGGCCCATTGAGGGCTTGTTTCTGTCACTATTCTGACAGTTTAACCAGGAGATTTAATTTAAACATTGTAGCCCATCACATTCTGTTACAGTTAACTTGTTTTTGCAGACTGTATCTGGGTATCTAGAGGATTACACATAAGTCAGCTAAAAGGACAAAGCTATATTTTTCTTTTGTTTGGAATCCAACTTGGTGTTTTTCCATCCTGTGGGCCTTTAGGTGACTATCTCTTCCTGTCCTGCTCTTTTGCTCTCTTCTGGCCTTGTTAGTGGCTGCTCCTAGTCATGTGACCACTCACTGCAGCCTGTGATTGAGCAGCCTGGTTATCTAATACCCAGTGTACATTTCACACTTCAAAGGCATTATCAAAGTGCACCTGGAACGAGGAGGATATAGGCTGGATCTAATGGCTTTCTCCTGGGATCCATTGTTGGAAGAGCCACATAGAGGAGCTAGTGTATTCCACCCTGTTCCCAGATTTGATGGCGATGTGTCCCGAAAAAGCGTGCAACCACAGACTTTCATCGGTCTTACTGAGTATTGTAGCGCCCTAGGACGTGTCTGTATAAACTGTTGTTGTTTGACCTCTGGTGCCTGCTGTTCTAGGACCAGGGCTGGTGATGGTCAACGTTTCCTGAAAAGTGATTATTCCCAGACGAGTGCACTGCTTTACTGTGCAATCTGACTCCAGTCACATTCCTGAATGAGGGGGAAAAAACGGTGTGTGTTGTGTGCATGTGACTGTGTAGATAATATGTATTTGAACTTGCATGTATTTCTGTGGGGCTTGTGTGTGTGTGTGTGTGTGTGTGTGTGTGTGTGTGTGTGTCTGGCAGCAGTTGACTCCTAGCGATGTTGTTTGTGCCAGATGGAGTTAGCTGTTTGTGTGGAGTGGTGGAGCTGGTGGGGGGTGGAGTTAGCTGTTTGTGTGGAGTGGTGGTGCTGGAGGGGGGTGGAGTTAGCTGTTTGTGTGGAGTGGTGGTGCTGGAGGGGGGTGGAGTTAGCTGTTTGTGTGGAGTGGTGGTGCTGGAGGGGGGTGGAGTTAGCTGTTTGTGTGGAGTGGTGGTGCTTGAGGAGGGTGGAGTTAGCTGTTTGTGTGAGTTGGTGGTGCTTGAGGAGGGTGGAGTTAGCTGTTTGTGTGGAGTGGTGGTGCTGGTGGGGGGTGGAGTTAGCTGTTTGTGTGGAGTGGTGGTGCTGGAGGGGGGTGGAGTTAGCTGTTTGTGTGAGTTGGTGGTGCTTGAGGAGGGTGGAGTTAGCTGTTTGTGTGGAGTGGTGGTGCTGGAGGGGGGTGGAGTTATCTGTTTGTGTGGAGTGGTGGAGCTGGAGGGGAGTGGAGTTAGCTGTTTGTGTGAGTTGGTGGTGCTTGAGGAGGGTGGAGTTAGCTGTTTGTGTGGAGTGGTGGTGCTGGTGGGGGGTGGAGTTAGCTGTTTGTGTGAAGTGGTGGTGCTGGTGGGGGGTGGAGTTAGCTGTTTGTGTGAGTTGGTGGTGTTGAGGAGGGTGGAGTTAGCTGTTTGTGTGGAGTGGTGGTGCTGGAGGGGGGTGGAGTTAGCTGTTTGTGTGAGTTGGTGGTGCTTGAGGAGGGTGGAGTTAGCTGTTTGTGTGGAGTGGTGGTGCTGGAGGGGGGTGGAGTTAGCTGTTTGTGTGGGTTGGTGGTGCTGGAGGGGGGTGGAGTTAGCTGTTTGTGTGGAGTGGTGGTGCTGGAGGGGGGTGGAGTTAGCTGTTTGTGTGGGTTGGTGGTGCTGGAGGGGGGTGGAATTAGCTGTTTGTGTGGGTTGGTGGTGCTGGAGGGGGGTGGAGTTAGCTGTTTGTGTGGGTTGGTGGTGCTGGAGGGGGGTGGAGTTAGCTGGTTGTGTGGGTTGGTGGTGCTGGATGGGGGTGGAGTGAGAACCGGCCCCAGTATTGGCTGCCTTCCCCTCATAACTCTCCCCACCCATTCTACACCCTCGCGCTCCTCACCGTTCCTGCCTTTCTCTCCCTCTCTTTTGCTCTTGCTCCCACCTGCTTTCATGTTCAGCTCTGCTGAGGGTTGGATAATGGAGACAGGGTTTGAAAATGGGGAAGCCTCCGGGATGAAAAGGACAGCAGTCGTCTGGGGCTAGTCTCTAGAGAGAGGAGAGGAAAGGGTGGAACAATGGCTCCTCTTCTCCAGACACAAACCCTTTTTGGAAGTTCTTGTTGCAGTTCATTTCTCCACTGGTTTATTTTAGTCAAAGTGTATGCCAAAGTTTGTGTGTGTGTGTGTGTGTGTGTGTGTGTGTGTGTGTGTGTGTGTGTGTGTGTGTGTGTGTGTGTGTGTGTGTGTGTGTGTGTGTGTGTGTGTGTGTGTGTGTGTGTGTGTGTGTGTGTGTGTGTGTGTGTGAGAGAGAGAAAAAGAGAGAAAGAGATTAGAGACCTTGCACCCTAGTTAATACTCTCTGCGTAATGTTCTTTTCCCTTGGCTCTAATCACAAGATGGAGTCCGAGTGGATTTTCCTGCTGTCCCAACCACAGCAGCTCTCTAGCCATGTTTAAAAGTCAGATCCCGTATCTTAGCTCACATCTGGCATGCTGAAGGCACAGAGACAGTATTACTTTGTGACATCATGCTGAAGGCACAGAGACAGCATTGCTTTGTGACATCATGCTGAAGGCACAGAGACAGCATTGCTTTGTGACATCATGCTGAAGGCACAGAGACAGCATTGCTTTGTGACATCATGCTGAAGGCACAGAGACAGCATTGCTTTGTGACATCATGCTGAAGGCACAGAGACAGTATTACTTTGTGACATCATGCTGAAGGCACAGAGACAGCATTGCTTTGTGACATCATGCTGAAGGCACAGAGACAGTATTACTTTGTGACATCATGCTGAAGGCACAGAGACAGCATTGCTTTGTGACATCATGCTGAAGGCACAGAGACAGCATTACTTTGTGACATCATGCTGAAGGCACAGAGACAGCATTGCTTTGTGACATCATGCTGAAGGCACAGAGACAGCATTGCTTTGTGACATCATGCTGAAGGCACAGAGACAGCATTACTTTGTGACATCATGCTGAAGGCACAGAGACAGCATTGCTTTGTGACATCATGCTGAAGGCACAGAGACAGTATTACTTTGTGACATCATGCTGAAGGCACAGAGACAGCATTGCTTTGTGACATCATGCTGAAGGCACAGAGACAGCATTGCTTTGTGACATCATGCTGAAGGCACAGAGACAGCATTGCTTTGTGACATCATGCTGAAGGCACAGAGACAGCATTGCTTTGTGACATCATGCTGAAGGCACAGAGACAGCATTGCTTTGTGACATCATGCTGAAGGCACAGAGACAGCATTGCTTTGTGACATCATGCTGAAGGCACAGAGACAGTATTGCTTTGTGACATCATGCTGAAGGCACAGAGACAGCATTGCTTTGTGACATCATGCTGAAGGCACAGAGACAGTATTGCTTTGTGACATCATGCTGAAGGCACAGAGACAGCATTGCTTTGTGACATCATGCTGAAGGCACAGAGACAGTATTACTTTGTGACATCATGCTGAAGGCACAGAGACAGTATTGCTTTGTGACATCATGCTGAAGGCACAGAGACAGCATTGCTTTGTGACATCATGCTGAAGGCACAGAGACAGTATTGCTTTGTGACATCATGCTGAAGGCACAGAGACAGTATTACTTTGTGACATCATGCTGAAGGCACAGAGACAGTATTGCTTTGTGACATCATGCTGAAGGCACAGAGACAGTATTACTTTGTGACATCATGCTGAAGGCACAGAGACAGCATTGCTTTGTGACATCATGCTGAAGGCACAGAGACAGCATTGCTTTGTGACATCATGCTGAAGGCACAGAGACAGTATTGCTTTGTGACACTGCTGTTCGTGTTCTGTGGTGATCCCCATCATGCTGCATGCTGTGTGACACTATTGAAAAAACAATGATATCATATTAGAGGCTGGGACAGGCTTGCCAATGATGTGCTCTGTCCTGGAGCGCACTACGTTAGGGGCTTGACAAGCATGCAGGAGAGGGTACAGTTATGTAACCTCTGTGTGGAGAGCTTTCCCTGCCCCTCCATGCAGACTTGGCTTTGACTGTTGGCTCACATCTCGTGAATGTGATCTTGAGAATGTCTCTCAAGGAGCACTCTGGGTAGGAGAGACCGTCTGGAGCGGAGAGCCCAACTCCATCCAGACAGCTGCAGTCCTAACGCATCAATCTGAAGGCTCTCTTGTTCATTCAAAAGGGCTCCTCCCCACCTGACAAGACACAGGCGGGAATAGCCCTAGTTCAGACATAGCCTAGCTTGTTGTTTTTTTTTTTTACTGTGAATGTCAGCCTGTCTGCTTTTGGTTTGTTTGTTGCAGTTGAAAATAGCCTACGAGTTGATGTCCCAACTCCAACGCTATGGTTAAACTGTTATCGGCTCCACCAGAAAAACAAATCCGGACTTGCTTATGCCTCTTTTTTCACTCTGTAAGTAGGCTGCCCTGGGCCTTGAATGCACAATATGATGCAACTGTTCTCTGGGTTTCTCTGTAAAGGTTTTCTGCACTGTCCCCCTGCCAAGCTTTCTCTGTGACAGGTTCTTCATGAAATGCTCTGAAGTAAAGCGTTGGTAAAGTAACTCTATCTTTGAAATTGAATGCTACTATTTTGCTCTGTGGTGGCAGCAGTTTATTTATTTTTTGCTGACACTTTTCCAGACCCCTTTGGTTTGATTGACGGATGTTAGTTCACGAGGGGCCGGTAACTTCACACACACATCCCTTATGTTGCCCTCATCCAAGCCTCTGTAGTACAAAGGGAGGGGAAGTCACCCATTTCTTCATCCCTTTCTCTCTCTCTCTCTCTCTCTCTCTCTCTCTCTCTCTCACTCGCTCGCTTGCTCGCCTGCTCTCTCTTCCTCTCTCTCTCTCTCTCTCTCTCTCTCTCTCTCTCCCTCTCTCTCTCTCTCTCTCTCTACGTCTCCCCTTTTCAAGAAGAAGAATCTGACAGTAATTAAGGAGGCTAGCTTCCCAGAGGGCACTGTTTGAAGCTGGCTATTTCTGTCCCTGTTTTCCCTATTGGAAAAGTCGACTGTGTTATCCTGCGTTCCTTTCAGTCCTCTGTCATAACGAGGTCTCACTGTAACTAACAGTATAGCTTCTTCCCCCTCTGGCTAGTTTACATTGGGACTGAAGAGTGATTACGCAACAACACAGACAGTTGCCAGCCCTTTCCGTGTCTGATGAGCTCTCACAGCGTGTAGGACTGACTCCCTTTCCGTGTCTGATGAGCTCTCACAGCGTGTAGGACTGACTCCCTTTGTGTCTGTTGTTCTCACAGCGTGTAGGACTGACTCCCTTTGTGTCTGTTGTTCTCACAGCGTGTAGGACTGACTCCCTTTGTGTCTGTTGTTCTCACAGCGTGTAGGACTGACTCCCTTTGTGTCTGATGAGCTCTCACAGCGTGTAGGACTGACTCCCTTTGTGTGTCTGATGAGCTCTCACAGCGTGTAGGACTGACTCCCTTTGTGTCTGTTGTTCTCACAGCGTGTAGGACTGACTCCCTTTGTGTCTGTTGTTCTCCTCACAGCGTGTAGGACTGACTCCCTTTGTGTCTGTTGTTCTCACAGCGTGTAGGACTGACTCCCTTTGTGTCTGTTGTTCTCCTCAGTCTCCCAGTCCAACAGCAGCCTGAAGAAACATCGCAGCCGGAGCATCTTCAGCCCCTTCTTCTGCTGCTTCCGCAACTACAATGACTACCACGCCGAACCCCCCTCCCCTAACAACAAGAGCCACGCTCTGCCCCCGCCCGCCGACGAGAAGGGTAGCCCCCCCAAGGTAACTTCACTGTTGTGGTGTGGGCTTTCTGTGTGAGGAATCTGAGGAGGCTTCATGTTAAGCCAGTTATGTAACATGCATTTAACTGGATTGAGGGATTGTGTTTAATTCTCTCGATATTCCACTCAGTAGTTTAAAAAAAAGAAAGCGATAGCTGTCCAAAAACGTTGACCCACCTCAGCATCTAGTGATGTTGTATTTCTGGGTATTTAAGTGAGCTGGTGAGAGTCTCCTTGCTTCTGTGAAGGAACTCAAGCTCAGGCGCCACTAAGCAGCGCTCTACGCAATTCCTTCCAGATGCTTCAAACCCTCTGAACCCAGAGGTTGTTTACCATCTACTGCTAGAAAATACGGGCAGGCTTCCCGGAGTGAATTCTTCGATATCCACCTACATTCACATGCACGTATCAAACACACAGCTGTGCACTAGAAAGGCACACACGTAGACGTAGACACACACACACACACACACACACACACACACACACACACACACACACATGTGCGCGAGCAAACATACACACCTCGGTATGTGCTGCTGGTTCCTTAATCCCTATAAAGTGGGCCTTGTAGTGTCTGGTGTGATGGATTGCCTAGCGCCCACACCTCCCCCCTTCCAACAGACACTCAGACCAGTGTAGTGTGCTTGGGTTTGCGTCTAAGAGAGGTGTGAGCCTTTTACCCAGGGAAACGGTGCCAAGTACATGCCACTCCACCAGCAGCCCTTGACTACCGAGACAGGTACACAGAACTATAAATCTGGCGCTATAATGTCACATTTCCACTGATGTTTACCTGCAAATGATTCACATTCTGGGGAGGAATGGGCAGCCCTTCTCCAGGTACACGTGGTGGGGTTTGACCCATCGTGGGTCCTCTTTCAAAGCGTGGTCTGGTTTACCCAGGCGAGCGTAGAGCGTAGAGAGCCAGGGCTCTGTGCCGGCCGGCTCTCCCTCACTGAAGCTGCATATCTCCACAACCCTGTTTGTTTCTATGGCACCTCCATTTGTGGTTGCACCCCGTGTCCTTCCTCTCCCTGCCTCGCACCCCCTCTCCTCCTAGTCACTGTAATGGTTATGTTGTCAAGCTCACTCTCTCTCTCTCTCTCTCCTCCTAGTCTTCTATAATGGTTATGTTGTCAAGCTCACTCTCTCTCTCTCTCTCTCTCCTCCTAGTCACTGTAATGGTTATGTTGTCAAGCTCACTCTCTCTCTCTCTCTCTCCTCCTAGTCTTCTATAATGGTTATGTTGTCAAGCTCACTCTCTCTCTCTCTCTCTCTCTCCTCCTAGTCACTGTAATGGTTATGTTCTCTCACTCACTCTCTCTCTCTCTCTCTCCTCAGTCTAGTCTCTTCCTACTCTCTCTCTCTCTCTCTCTCTCTCCTCCTAGTCACTGTAATGGTTATGTTCTCAAGCTCACTCTCTCTCTCTCTCTCTCCTCCTAGTCACTGTAATGGTTATGTTCTCAAGCTCACTCTCTCTCTCTCTCTCTCTGTCTCTCTCTCTCTCTCTCTCTCTCTGTCTCTCTCTCTCTCTGTCTCTCTCTCTCTCTCTGTTTCTCTGTCTCTCTCTGTTTCTCTCCCTCTCCCTCCCTCTCTCTCCCTCTCTCTCTCTCCTCCTTGTTTCTACAGTGTGACCAGGTACAGGTCATCCCCACCCCCAGTGTATGTATCAGCTCTGCCTTCTCTTCTCATCCTCTCCATCTCTCCGTCTCTCCGTCTCTCCATCTCTCCGGGCTCTGGTTGCTGTGGGAGGAGTACCGTGCATGCAGTGGCGCGGGAATGACTTTTGTAGTGGGGGGTGCTGAAAACGCCAAGGAACAACCAAAGCAAAGCGTGTTGCTGTATATGAGGCAATCCATGCAGGACTCAAGAAATGTTGCATTACGTTACGCACTTACATCAGTTGAACACAAATGTATTGTATCCTATGTAAGACCCTAAGTGTTGTAATACTATCGTCGCCGCTGTGCGGTCAAAAGGCTGAGATACCTAACACTGGCTAAATCAGCAGGGATTATCATAATGCTAACGTCTGTGTTCTGGCAGCACCAGTGAACCTTTTAACTTGGAGGTGCTGCAGCGCTCTGTACCCTTTGTTACCGCGCCCATGTCAATCTGGGGGTGCTGCAGCACCTACCACAACCCCTAGTTCCCGCGCCCAAGCATGCACGTGTCTCTTTCAAGAATATGTAGAGAAAAGCAAAAGCATGCTCTGTGTGCTTCAGCTATGCATTAAACTGACCCCAAGTCCAGTCTCATTTATTTCAGAGACTTGGCTTGATTTGTGTCTGCTTTCTCTGACCCTTGCAGTTGACCAAAAGGCAATCCAACCACGGTTGATTATCGATTTGATTAGATTTTTCTGTCAAATCTGATGATTACAGTCAATCTATTTTTCCAATATTCCGTTGATTTCTGAACTGATCAGCTGATGGTGCCAGGCACGTGGTTTTCCATTTAGGTTTTCCTGCTATGCCTGTCTCCCGTTATCCCCACTGGAGCAGAACACAGTGCTCCCTTACTTAACCATTTTTACACCCGATTCTCCATTTACTAGCTAACACTATTTGGCCCAGGCATCTCTTGATAATGGCCAAACGACTAGTGTTGATTAGATTCAGTATTTAGTGTCCTTTTTTATGTCTGGAAAACAGTTTTCTTGTCAGATCTAGTTCAATGTAGCCCGCATGTGATGATTTAAATGCAGTTCATGCGTTCAATAGTTTTTTTTTTATCATATCAATTTCTTAGAAGGCGTCGCGTGATGCTGTCATAGGAATTTGTATGCCACTAGTCTACTCTGCAATATTGCAGAGACTGGAATTCATTGAATTATTTTGGACTCAATTTCCCGTGGCTTACTCTAATTTGCGAGATTCACGCTCCCAGCATCCAAACTCAAAACTTCTGTACCCAGTACGCACTTGTTCTGTCTGGCAGGAAGTTCCTGTTGAGAGGAAGCCTGGCCTGCTGCTCCTGCTATGTCAAGTCAAGGTGACTCTGAAGTCCATCTGGCAACAACTAGTAGCTAAAATCCCTGCTCTATTTCATGGGTCCCACTAAATGTAAACTTGGCATTGTTTTGTAACATGCTGATGTTACAATTGTTTACAAATGCATTTATCTTTACGTTCAACTTGGTCAAAAAGTCTCCATCCTTTGCATTTGCTTGCCAGCCCATAATAAGGACTCAGCCCCTCCATTAAAGAGCAGCTCCAGTCTATGGCCAGCCAGCTAAAAGCTCTCTGGTCCAACCTCACATACAAAGCGATGGTCTGGAAGAGTACCAAACCTGTTTTAGCTGACTGACCTGTGAGACAGAGTGTCCTATCCCCTGAGTCATCCTCTAAATTACATTGGGTATGGATATGACCGGGGTAATCCGCTGTTTGACAACAACCACTGTCTGTAGGGGTTTATGACACTACGTCTTCCTGGAGGAAGTAAGAAAGGTAACAGGGTGACCATGTGAGGGGCCCGGGTCTTCAGGGACTGTTTGTCACTCTGCCTGTTCAAAATGTCATGGCCTCAGTCCCTCTGCCAGCTCCGCGTGGATCAAATCACACACACACACGGACGCACGCACGCACACACACAAACACACACACACGCACACGCACACACACAAACACACACACACGCACACGCACACGCGCACGCTCGCACACACACACACACGCACACACACACACACACACACCAGGCCTGTCATTCAATACCGTTGTTTGAGTAGGGACTTATCGTGCTGTATCAACTCTCTGCTCTGTGCGGTGGAGAAGATCAAACATGATAAGCAGAGGCAGCTGTGAAAGACAAGCCTGTGCCTGCACATTGGCACTCAGTGGCTGGCATCATGGCTGGCATCATGGCTGGCATCATGGCTGGCATCATGGCTGGCATCATGGTCGTTATCATGGCTGGCATCATGGCTGGCATCATGGCTGGCATCATGGCTGGCATCATGGTCGTTATCATGGCTGGTATCATGGCTGGCATCATGGCTGGCATCATGGTTGTTATCATGGCTGGTATCATGGCTGGCATCATGGCTGGCATCATGGCTGGCATCATGGCTGTTATCATGGTTGTTGGCACAATGTAAAATCTCAAATACGATATTCCTTTAGTTTGTTATTTTGGGTGTGTGCATGTATATGGATTGTGCTTTTGTTGAGCGATTGTCTCTGCCCACTGTGCTCGCCATTGTGCCCTTAAGCCTAGACCACCTCAGGACTCCTCATCCCAGTCTGAGTGTCTCCTCTGGGAGGGATTAGTGGCGTCCACGGGCAGTTACTTATCAGTGAGACGAGTGGGAGGACAGCACACAGCGTACGGTGGCTTTATAGCTGACGAGCCTCAAGGTGGCGGACACGTCCACTCAGCCGGAACAGTGGGTCCTCAGGAGGCCTGCAGGGTGTAGGGCACACCAGCCAGGACCAGAGTGTTTCCTGAGGAGGCATCCAGCGTGGTCCTGCAGTCACCCAGCAATCCTCTCTGCATCCCCTCTCAGCTTCTCTCTCTCTCTTTCTCTCTCTCTCTCTCTCTCCGATCGTTTAGACACCATAAGCTTGCATGCTCTAATTAGTGGTGCTTCTCCCTGTTTTGATGGTTAGGGTCGGTTTGGTTTGTGTGTGCGTCTACTTGTGTGTGTCCTTGTGTGTGTGTGTGTGTGTGTGTGTGTGTGTGTGTGTGTGTGTGTGTGTGTGTGTGTGTGTGTGTGTGTGTGTGTGCGCGTGCGTGCGTGTGTGTGAGCTGTTTTTCGCCTGCTGATGACCATGTGTTTGTTGTCTCTGCAGCCTCCAGCCAAGTTTCTCCTGCCAGAGGTCAGCATCTCAGACTTTGGGAAGAACTGTGTGGTGATCGATCTGGACGAGACTCTGGTGCACAGCTCTTTTAAGGTGCTGGCAAATATAACGTACACACTTACAAACACGCACGTACGCACACACACACACACACACACACACACACACACACACACACACACACACACACACACACACACACACACACACACACACACAGACATACACATTGCATTTACAGTGCGGGTGCAATAAGCTTTCATTTTTGTTCATACCATATACCCAGGACAACATAAACATGTAGACCAAATGCAGGGTTAGGGGTTTAAGTCTTCAGTGTGGTCTTCAGGGTTTCTCCACTGTGGGGTCTGTCACATGGCCTTCCTCCTCCATGGTCTTCCTCCTCCACTGTGGGGTCTGTCACATGGCCTTCCTCCTCCACTATGGGGTCTGTCACATGGCCTTCCTCCTCCATGGTCTTCCTCCTCCACTGTGGGGTCTGTCACATGGCCTTCCTCCTCCATGGTCTTCCTCCTCCACTGTGGGGTCTGTCACATGGCCTTCCTCCTCCACTGTGGGGTCTGTCACATGGCCTTCCTCCTCCATGGCCTTCCTCCTCCACTGTGGGGTCTGTCACATGGTCTTCCTCCTCCACTGTGGGGTCCGTCACATGGCCTTCCTCCTCCATGGTCTTCCTCCTCCACTGTGGGGCTGTGACATGGCCTTCCTCCTCCATGGTCTTCCTCCTCCACTATGGGGTCTGTCACATGGCCTTCCTCCTCCATGGCCTTCCTCCTCCACTGTGGGGACTGTCACATGGTCTTCCTCCTCCACTGTGGGGACTGTCACATGGTCTTCCTCCTCCACTGTGGGGTCTGTCACATGGTCTTCATCCTCCATGGTCTTCCTCTTCCTCTTCCTATTCCTCTTCACAGATCCCTCCAGTGACACACCTGCTCACACAAGTGTCCCACTTCACAGAGCCTCCTCATGCTGTTTGTTTGTGTGTTTGTGTGTGCGTGTGTGCGTGTGTGTGTGTGTTTGAGAGGCATTTGTTTGTGTGTGTGTGTGTGTGTGTGTGTGTGTGTGTGTGTGTGTATGTGTGTGTGTGTGTGTGTGTGTGTGTGTGTGTGTGTGTGTGTGTGTGTGTGTGTGTGTACGTGTGTGTGTCTGAGAGGCATTTGTTTGTGTGTATGTGTGTGTGTGTGTGTGTACGTGTGTGTCTGAGAGGCATTTGTTTGTGTGTTCGAGTGTGTGTGTGTGTCTGAGAGGTGTTTGTTTGCTCTATGAAAGCATATTAAACAGAAAAGTGGGATAATAATTTTTGTTCAACAAACAGTTATTGACATTGTAGCCAATACGGCTACTGTCCATTAAAAGAATAGTGCTTTGTAATTCATAGGATCTACAGCTCACTTACCCTGGTAAGTCTTCATACTCAACTGCATTCTCCTGCTTTGAAGGAGAAAACTGGAGACTTTCAGAGGAATGAAAAGAGAGAATGGAATGTAACCAAACACACACACACACACACACACATACATGAACTCCCTGGAACACCCACCACATTTGGTCACACAGAAGCAGGATGTGTACAGGCCAAACATACGAGGGTGTGTCCAGCTGTGCATCGAACACACAAGGGTGTGTCCAGCTGTGCATCAAACACACAAGGGTGTGTCCAGCTGTGCATCAAACACACAAGGGTGTGTCCAGCTGTGCATCAAACACACAAGGGTGTGTCCAGCTGTGCATCCAACACACAAGGGTGTGTCCAGCTGTGCATCAAACACACAAGGGTGTGTCCAGCTGTGCATCCAACACACAAGGGTGTGTCCAGCTGTGCATCAAACACACAAGGGTGTGTCCAGCTGTGCATCAAACACACAAGGGTGTGTCCAGCTGTGCATCAACTACACATCAATGTACCACTACACTGGAATGCACTGCGTATAGAGCCAAGGCTTCATACGAGAGGAAAAACAACGTTTACGCTTAATTAACATCTGTTGTGCTCCAGAAATTCATTTGACTCTGCTATGAGATCAATGGTGTGATGTAGCCTTGGATCTGAGAGGTGAATCGATGGGGAGGGAGGAGGAGGAGGAGGAGAGAGGAAAGACGCACGGAGGAGGCCGTCGGTTCTGTGAGAGCTTGTTTTGGCTCACTTTTGAGAAAGGTCGACGTGATTTTCAGAGCTATCTGTAATCCAAACACTCTGTCGCCGAGTGCTTTGCCCCCCCCTCCTCTTCCTCCCCCTCCTCTTCCTCCTCTCTCGTTTACAGCTCCCTCCTTTTGTTGGGCCCCTCACCCTGCTGCTGCTCCCTCTCTTTTGCTCGCTCCTTCTACCCAGCACTACGAGGGCCAGTGGGGAGAGCAGAGATTAGCAGCTGTTTTGTGCCAAGTCTCAGGGTGACACTCTCCAGTGGGGAGAGCAGAGATTAGCAGCTGTTTTGTGCCAAGTCTCAGGGTGACAGAACGATCCAGCCGAGGTGGAGAGAGAGAGGGGGGGGGGCTCTTTGCAGGAAGTCAGAGTTCAGTTCTCCTCTTCCTCTTCTTTCTTACCCTCCGGACTAGCCACAGGCTAAGCTCATTACTGGCCCTTTGTAAACAGATGGAGCGGTGCCCGTGCAGCAGTGCACAGAGTGGAGAGGCCTTCTATACATTACACTGAATCTGAAATGTCACTGCCAGGGTTTCCGTTGTGGACAGGGACCCACGAGAATGCTTGGACCTCAACAAGGATAGCCTTCTAGCTTTTAATGTGATAGTGAATCCGAATCACAATTAAAGACTGGAACATTGCAATGGCTTGTTGCCTTTAAAGATCTTTGTGATAACGCATATCAGGTAGATAGGTTGGCAAGGAAAGTCAAGGCTCGTTTTGTTTTTGAAATGTATTCTTACAACAAACACTCCCTCTGCTGGTTAATGCTAAGCTTTACCCTCATTACTCTGCAATTGCCTGAAGCTAGTTAACATGTTTGAAGGGTTATCATATAGCTCATCATGTATGTACCATTCAGATATATTGTTATAATGTTATAACTCTGCAAATTATGCGAAGAGGCCACCTCAGGAAAAGTCCCTGTCCTCCACCGTGTTTCTCCATGTGTCAGTAACGGGGGGGGGGGGGTTCTTCCTTTCGACTGTCACACCTTCTGCAAGGTCTCTCTCTCTTCCACCTCTCCCTCTGTTCCTTGAAAGGTGAAAGTAGTCCCCCAATCTCCTGGTCGGATGTCTTACCCAGTCACAGGAGCGGCCCCCCAGCCCCAGTGCTATCAAGCCCTCCTCAGTAGGGAGCCGTGCCAGACAACCTTTAAAACACACTCCGCCCACTGTATCGGCCTCCCGCAGGATTCACCCAAGGCATTTGACTGACATGGCAGAGCTCTCCCTCACACACGCTCTCGTCGCTGTGGGGTGTTGTTGCAAGTGTGTCACTTGGTTCTGTCTTTGTCTGTTTGCATAAACAAAGGCCACGTTCTTAAACCTGTGCGTGTGTGTGTGTGTGTGTGTGTGTGTGTGTGTGTGTGTGTGTGTGTGTGTGTGTGTGTGTGTGTGTGTGTGTGTGTCTTTCCTTGCAGCCCATCAGCAATGCAGATTTTGTGGTTCCCGTGGAGATTGACGGCACCATTCACCAGGTACTGTGTTGTGGGGACAGAGGACGTTTGGGGCGGGGGGGGTTTGGGCACAGGGCTTCACAGGCACAAAGGTTTTTGTGTTCCTTCATAATGGCCCCTCTCAACTTTACCTTAGAGCAGGGTTGAACAGAGAACTGTCAGACCTGCACTGCCAATGTGAAATACTGTGATTTTGTGATTTTTAAAGGCATGTCAGTGCGCTAACGTTAAAGTTGGTGAAAGGGCTTTTCTCCAAAGCAAATTGATGGGAGGGCCCTGGAGATGCCTACTGAACTTCCCCCGATCTAAACACTTCTGGGAGCTTCTGTCAGCTTTTAAATCTCTGCTCACAAAGGCTTGGTTAAGTTTGACTTTTATGTGTCACCAAGTAAACAAATGTCACAACCCGTTCTGCATATCAAATGTCATGAAAGAAACAAGGAGGGCTCCCAAACACCCTCTGAACGAGTGACTGAACGAGAGGAATGTGTTGTATCTATGCATACGCGTGTGCGTGGAACAGACCCATGTGTATGGCTGTATTTGTATCTATGTGTGTTGCACCACATCCAGGCCTCCCTATAGGTTAGACATGTGTCTCTGCTGAGACTGACATTCGTCAGTGTGTTCATAGTCACAGCTGTAACCTGGTTCAAGTAATCCAGGATAGGCTGTGTGTCTCATTTGGCCTGTTCTGAGTTACTTGCACTTGAGGGCAGCGCCTACTCTACACACTGCGGACCAGACATCACAGATGAAAGGGTGAGACATGAGAGGAGATCCAGCAGTCGAAATATGAATAATTTATGGGACAATGTCATTCATAGAACAAAATATATGAACATTTGTAATGGCTTTTCTTGTTACGTTTTGGGTAATCTCTGTAGGGTCTGTAGGTTTAGGGTTACCTCTGTAGGGTCTGTAGGTTTAGGGCTACCTCTGTAGGGTCTGTAGGTTTAGGGCTACCTCTGTAGGGTCTGTAGGTTTAGGGCTACCACTGTAGGGTCTGTAAGTTTAGGGCTACCTCTGTAGGGTCTGTAGGTTTAGGGCTACCTCTGTAGGGTCTGTAGGTTTAGGGCTACCTCTGTAGGGTCTGTAGGTTTAGGGCTACCACTGTAGGGTCTGTAGGTTTAGGGCTACCTCTGTAGGGTCTGTAGGTTTAGGGCTACCACTGTAGGGTCTGTAGGTTTAGGGTTACCTCTGTAGGGTCTGTAGGTTTAGGGCTACCTCTGTAGGGTCTGTAGGTTTAGGGCTACCACTGTAGGGTCTGTAGGTTTAGGGTTACCACTGTAGGGTCTGTAGGTTTAGGGCTACCTCTGTAGGGTCTGTAGGTTTAGGGTTACCTCTGTAGGGTCTGTAGGTTTAGGGCTACCTCTGTAGGGTCTGTAGGTTTTGGGTAATCTCTCCTCTGTAGGGTCTGTAGGTTTTGGGTAATCTCTCCTCTGTAGGGTCTGTAGGTTTTGGGTAATCTCTCCTCTGTAGGGTCTGTAGGTTTAGGGCTACCTCTGTAGGGTCTGTAGGTTTAGGGCTACCTCTGTAGGGTCTGTAGGTTTTGGGTAATCTCTCCTCTGTAGGGTCTGTAGGTTTTGGGTAATCTCTCCTCTGTAGGGTCTGTAGGTTTTGGGTAATCTCTCCTCTGTAGGGTCTGTAGGTTTAGGGTTACCTCTGTAGGGTCTGTAGGTTTAGGGCTGTAGGTTTTGGGTAATCTCTCCTCTGTAGGGTCTGTAGGTTTTGGGTAATCTCTCCTCTGTAGGGTCTGTAGGTTTAGGGCTACCTCTGTAGGGTCTGTAGGTTTAGGGCTACCTCTGTAGGGTCTGTAGGTTTTGGGTAATCTCTCCTCTGTAGGGTCTGTAGGTTTAGGGCTACCTCTGTAGGGTCTGTAGGTTTAGGGCTACCTCTGTAGGGTCTGTAGGTTTAGGGCTACCTCTGTAGGGTCTGTAGGTTTAGGGCTACCTCTGTAGGGTCTGTAGGTTTAGGGCTACCTCTGTAGGGTCTGTAGGTTTAGGGTAATCTCTCCTCTGTACGGTCTGTAGGTTTAGGGCTACCTCTGTAGGGTCTGTAGGTTTTGGGTAATCTCTCCTCTGTAGGGTCTGTAGGTTTTGGGTAATCTCTCCTCTGTAGGGTCTGTAGGTTTTGGGTAATCTCTCCTCTGTAGGGTCTGTAGGTTTTGGGTAATCTCTCCTCTGTAGGGTCTGTAGGTTTTGGGTAATCTCTCCTCTGTAGGGTCTGTAGGTTTTGGGTAATCTCTCCTCTGTAGGGTCTGTAGGTTTTGGGTAATCTCTCCTCTGTAGGGTCTGTAGGTTCTCTTGTCTCCAGCTGTCAGAGCACAATGAATTTACACACTTGTTTCATTTCAGGTCTATGTGCTGAAGAGGCCTCACGTGGATGAATTCCTCCAGAAGATGGGAGAGCTGTTTGAATGTATTCTTTTCACAGCCAGCTTAGCCAAGGTTTGTGCTCCGGTCCTGTGTCATGTTTCCTGAAGTCGTGGATAATCTGAGGATGATATATGGGCATGAATGAGTGAATGTCCGTGTCCCTGTTGACAGTATGCTGACCCGGTCGCTGACCTGCTGGACCGGTGGGGGGTGTTTCGCGTTCGTCTCTTCAGGGAATCCTGTGTGTTCCACAGAGGAAACTATGTCAAAGACCTCAGCCGACTGGGTCGAGAGCTCAGCAAAGTCATCATCGTAGACAACTCTCCAGCCTCCTACATCTTCCACCCAGAGAACGCTGTGAGTACCATGGATTTCAACTCCTGAACGGAGTCACACAAAAGATGACTATGGATTTCAAAAAAATGTATCATCTATTCCTGTTGAATACACAGCAAATTGTGTCAAATAATGCAAAAAAATTCGTGGGAGGTTCGTCTCAAAACTAGATAATAATATATAGTTTCTATTTCTTCCTAAACCTCTCATCCCACATAAACACATTTCTTATGAAGCTGAAATAAACCATGCCTAAATGCTTCAACACTCCTTGAAGATTAGGCTTAACGACGTGTTGTGCAAAATCAATGGCATTGTTTATGTTCTTCCCTGTGGAGTGCCAAGAGCCTGAGTCTGTCGCTCTTCAGCTTTTTCATGCTTTCCTAATCAATTATTTACCTTGCCTTCCCACGGCCTCACTCGTGATGCAACAACAACGTTTCAACTGTTTGTGGAACCCTCCTACCACCCTCTCAAACAAAATTGATCTGTCTCTCTATAGGTCCCGGTGCAGTCATGGTTTGATGACATGGCAGACACAGAACTACTGGATCTGATCCCCCTGTTTGAGGGCCTCAGTGCTGAGGAGGACGTTTACAGCCTGCTCCAAAGCTTGAGGGCCAGATAGCAGACGTGTTGGCCCCTGGAGGGCCTCCTGCAGGCCCACAGCCCCCTGGCCTCACTATACAGAAGCCTCACCCTGCTGTTCCAGAGCCGTGGCCCCAGGGCCTGTCCCCTTGGGCGTGGCTGTCTTTAAGACAAACCCCCCGCTGACTGGCTGTGTCGCCCTGGTTTGACGTGGAGTCAGAGAGACATGTTCTCTGACTGTCTCCCGTAAAGCAGCCTCTGTGTACATGACTACATGCTCTGAATGGCAAGAAACACATTTACTGTATGTGCATACTACATGTTTCTAAAAACAATAATACCTTTTTACCATAGAGAAAATGCTGTTTTACTATCCTACCAAGTAATATTTTAGCTAAGAAAACAATGGAAAACTAATAAAAATGTTGAGCTGGAGAGAGTACTACAGTTTGGGGTTGTTTGTAAAGTTGTGCTATGCCGCTGTCTCTTTCCAACAACTGTGATGTATCCTATCTTACAGAATGAAGTGCCTTCAGGATGGGATTGATTTGTTTTGTTGGTGGTATGGTTCTTATGTTGCACACACACACACCTTCAAATGTTGTGTGTGTGCAGCATGTGTGCTGTCTACTGCATTGACTAAGGGTTAAGTTGTGAGATTATGAAATAATATTTAAAAGAGTAATTGCAATAAATGTACATTACTATACCTGGCTTATTAGGCCATTGTGATTTTGTTTTTTGCCTTTGAGTTCACTGAATATCCAATTGTGCAACAAGAAATTTTTGATGACGTTTAAGAAAAATGCAAACATTATGTGTCAAGTCACATGTCAGTTAAGTGTGACCCATGACTATGTGACTGGTAATTTGATGCTTGACCGACCAAGAACAATTCAATACACTTTACTATTATTCAATATGACTATTATCCTGTGCAATTAAATCACTGTCCCAAATAGATGTATAACTTTTGTAACAGTTTTAATCTGTTCATGTTCAAAACATCCCTATAATGATTAGCGTGGGTTGAAAATAACATGTATGGGGCACTGAATTTGAGTCATAAAATAAGGTAATTGAAATTGTGCTGAATGGAATTATTAAAATTGCAAGTTTGCACACTGGCTCTGTCTGAGGTTGACTTTGTACTTGTCTAAGACATAATTAGCTATAGGGTAGGATTGAGGTACTGATGGACAACCAGCGATATACAATGTAGAAGTTTTGTTGTGTGTGTATGTTAATGCAGCGTAAAATAAGTGTCAGAGTCTCTATCCAGGAAAGAATACTGGTCTATTTGAATGGGTTAAATAAGCACTACTCATATTCAGGATTAGACGTTGATCAGTTAATGAATTTAAAACTGGTTAATGTGCAACAATTCAAGTTGGTGAGTGATTTGCTGCAAAGTTTAACTATGTAGTGGATTAGAAAGTACTGGTTCAGCCCTCAGTAAGAGCTAAGCTGACTATGTATGCTTAGTTCTTTCAACTAAACATGTTTTTATAGATGTGGTAACTTACTACAATACCAGCAATGTCTAGAAGCTATGTGGACAAACCCCCTTTAAATCAGCTTTTTTTGGATAATGGCATGTGAACTCCACCAGAACACAAGGAAATGGAATGGGGAAAAATGGCTGAGGGTAAGAAACAGCTCCTACAAATAGGAGCTGGAAGGTATAATATATTGTCAACATTTCTTGAAGCTTTAATCATTATCCAATTAATGTAAAAAAAATGTATATGCCAATGCATTGATTTAGTGCAAATGTTACCAATCAATCAGGTTGTGCAGGGTCTGTGGTTTGCCATCTACACACAGTATTTGAGTAGAGAAACTAAGTTGAGTGTTCCACAAAGTTGCTCTTTACAAAAATCAGAAAACCCATGCTGTAAATTTCTTTCCTCTGTGTTGTGCAGTCAAAGCTTACAGCAGCTTGGATTTGTTCAGTTTCTGGCCTTTGTTCATTGCTACTGGATTATGCATCTTTGGTTGAGCACTTTGGATTCTTTTCCTAAACCACTTAGGAATCCTTGAGTTCAATTCCCCATGTGCCTACTGTAACGGGTGTGAAATTAATTACTACCTCTTGGAGGTAACCATGACCACTGGGCTGTTCTCGGCTCAGTCTGATAATACTGCACAGAGGTCAGTTTGAGGACCAAAAGCTTAACTAGGACCAGAATGTTTGTATGTACAATTTTCTGAACACTTCTCTTCGCGGTGCAAGCTACAAAGCTATAGAACTGTTCTTCCTGAAATGATGCCTTTACAAATAGAGGAGGAAGTGGGAGAGAGGCTGGCTGGTTGGCACATTGTTAGTGCAGGGAGGGGCATTGGAAGCCCAGGTGTGTGCAATCCAAGCCTGGGTGGAGAGCCTATCACTCCCTGCCCTGACTGTCACACACACAGTCCATACTTTGGTATTCTTTTGCTCAAGCACTTCGACACAGATTTACATCCTAGCCACAGGAGGCATTGGTGTCTACCCCACATCTGGACCATTACATCTCACACTCCTGCTCAAGGTAAGAACCATGACCCAATACTGCATCAAACTATAAACCTCACTTGGGCTGTGCAAAATATGTGTGAACTTACTGTGCAGTAAATCACAATATTGAAAGAAAATGACATATGGTGATGGTTTGACTTCTCAAATACACATGCAATTAAGAAATGTGTCATTATGGGTTTGTATATTTATGCTAAGATTTAAAATATATACCGTATATATATATTTATATATAAAATAGGTATTAAATTGTAAAGGTTCTTTTCTATGCTGCTTTATTTACTTAGCAAAGTGCTTATTGAAATTGTGCTGACCACTTTGCAAGAGTTGAGTCAATACATAATGGAGGCTACTTGATGTAAAAACCGGTATTTCCTGCCTGGCCAACAGAAGGCCATACAGGTCTCATTCCACTGTTAAGACTCAATTCTTATGTGTCTGACATAATAATGCTACGAGAATATTTCACGCGGTTATTAAGATTAAAACAATTATAACAATTATTTTGTCATTCGATATCTTTGCATATTTCAATTACAGTTGCTAACACACCCAGGTGATCTAGTGCCAGAAATGTCTCCGGTTACTGTAATAAACCATTGAACAATTCCCTTTTTGGGGCCATTTTGATGTGCCAATGTTGAATCACTGTTTGTTTTTATAAGGCGTAGTTCATTCCTTGCCAGCCTAACAATAGGTTTTATTTAGTTTAAGGAGGCGGTGCTGTTTTGAGTACTTTCACACTGGGCTGTTACACTGATAAATTGTTATTTGAGGCTGGTAGTAGTAGGGGGTAGTTGTAAATTATTATAAAATTGCTCCTGTTAAAATAATAAATAAACAGTATGTTCAATATGTTCTTTAGACCACACTGTTTTACCAAGTCTTCTTACTTTTAGTAAAGGTGTAGTAGTACGTTTCTTTTTTTCTGGCGTTAACTTAAATTTGT
>JAPMUY010009025.1:60000-102500 GCA_026901105.3 Galaxias olidus
GAGCCTCCTCACTCAACACCAACGACGTCTTTCTGCTCAGGAGCAACAACACGTGCTACATGTGGTATGGAAAGGTAGGTCCGCTTCCAACATGTCACACATTTCTCTGCCAGGTGATGCCATTGTGGTGCGCTTGGTAAACACGGGTGTGTCTGCTCAGGGCTGCAGCGGCGACGAAAGGGAGATGGGCAAGGCTGTGGCTGAGGTGCTTTCCAGGCAGGATAAGCAGGTTGTCATGGAGGGCCAGGAGCCTGCTGACTTCTGGGTAGCTCTGGGAGGGAAGGCCCCGTATGCCAGTGACAAAAGGTGACTCAGCTCCTCAAACAAGAGGCTCTTTGACAATGAGTTTTTTTTAGGACTGAGTTAGAGATATATGTGAGTTAGAGGTATAAGCTTCTTTATTTATTTTTTGGTGTAGCAATTAATAAGCCAGTGTATTCCAAGCTGCCAGCTGGATTTTAATATTAAGGTCATGGGGATTTTTACAGAATAATATTTTGAGCTTTTGAAATACAGTGAAAAAACAGTCCAGACACACACACACACACACACACACACACACACACACACACACACACACACACACACACACACACACACACACACAGAATACTGAGAATCTGGAGGCTATTGAACATTTCAGGCTAGAGAAGGAGGTGGCCCTCCACTGCCCCAGGCTGTTTGAGTGCTCCAATCAGACGGGACAGTTCCGTATGACAGAGGTGGATGACTTTGCCCAGGACGACCTGGACGAGGATGATGTCATGCTGCTGGACACCTGGGATGAGGTGAGAAGTAACCTGGTGCTCATGAGGCGTTCCCAAACACATGCATCCACCACTCAGAAAATCACCAAGGGGCTAAAAAACTAAAACAAATTAACGTGGTTGTATTGGGTTTATAGTAGATCCTCTCTATCCTGTTCAATTAGATCTTCCTGTGGATTGGGAGATCGGCCAACGATTATGAAACCCAGGAGTCCCTCACCTGCGCAGTTGAATACCTCAGAACTCATCCAGCTGGACGGGATCCTGACACCCCTATTATCTCTGTCAAACAAGGCTATGAACCACCCACCTTCACCGGTTGGTTCAATGCCTGGGACCCCCACAAGTGGAGCGTGAGTCCTTTCACTTGCTGTTGGTGGCCACTGGAGGGCGTTGGTGCTCTAGTGGTTTTTACTAACAGAACAACAAAACAATGAGAGCTCTGCATGCACAGACGTTTTAATACAGGAGTACTTCAAGTTACGAAAATATCCAGTTCATTGTTTTGATGTCTTGAACCTTTTGATCCACTTATTATGAATTGGACTTACTAACGCAGCCCACTCTTTGCTGGCACACTATTATTACTAATGCTCAGACTTGCTGATATTTTCCTCTCAACAGGGAGGTAACTCCTATGAGGAGATGAAAAAACAGTTGGGTGATGCTTCATCTATTTCACAGTTTACTGTTGTAAGTGACTAACACCTGTCCACTAACACACATACTAATAACCAACTCACTCACTGTCACTCACTGTCACGTCAAATACTAACAGACGACAAAACAACACGTTATCGTTTTGTATCTCCACATGTGTTAAGTCTTGTGAATCTCACGTGTGTTAATGTCCCTTGAACTCCAGGACCTGACCAACAAAGATCTGAATAAAACCAGGGGTGCTTTCAGGGAGAACGGTGCCCCAGGAGGCCCCGGCGGCTCCCCTCCCATGTCCAAACTCCAAACAGGAGGCCCCGGCAGCTCCTCTCCAATGTCCAAACTCCAAACCGGAGGCCCTGGCGGCTCCTCTCCCGTGTCCAAACTCCAAACGGGAGGCCAGTCCCCGGGCCTGTCCAGCCCACTGAGCGGTCAGACCCAGACCAGCGTGTCCGTCGCCGTGTCCCCCTCCAACTCGCCTGGGGGCTGGAATGGAGCTTACCTGGCTCCTGAGCTCCTTCTCAATAAGCGCCACAACGAGCTGCCTGATGGAGTAGACCCTGGCAACAGAGAGGTGGGCACAGTAGCATTCCTTTCTTGACACATTCTGTTTCAACATGCAACTGTGTGTGTGTGTTTGTGTGAGAGAGCATGAGAGAGAGAGAGAGAGAGAGAGAGAGAGAGAGAGAGAGACAGAGAGCGAGAGAGAGAGAGACAGAGAGCGAGAGAGAGAGAGACAGAGAGACAGAGAGACAGAGAGAGTCCGATATTCAGAGTTCTAACCCCATCCTCTTTGTCTCTCAATCTACCTGATTTGTTCATTTGTTACTTTGTTTATGCCCCTAGAACTATTTGTCTGATGTGGACTTTGAGAACCTGCTTGGTTCCACTCGCGCAAATTTTCAACGCTTGCCAAAGTGGCGGCAGACTGACCTGAAGAAGAAGGCAGGGCTCTTTTAATGGAGAGAACTATTTAGATGGGAAGAGTATCAATGACTGGAGTTGTCCTGCCTACACTGACTCTTCTCAATGGTTAAGCCAAAGCATAGTCATATATATAAGTATATATATATATATATATATATATATATATATATATATATATATATATATATAAGAAAATCTTTAAACTCCCTTAATAGCAAAAGAAAAGCTCCTATGCTTAAAAAAAAAAAATCATACTCTCAATAATGTTATAATTTTCAAGATTTTGAAAAAACGTAGATGTTTCATGTGTGCATGCAAGTGTTAATTTAATGAATATACTTTGAATGTAAAGTTCTGAATGTTTCTTCATGTTAAATTATACAAACTGATTCATGCATTATAAGATGTTATATAAACTTGTAATCGAAATGTTAATAATAATCTTTCAAAATATTGTAATGATGTGCTACTGATCACTTCTCATGAACCACTACAAATCACTACTACCATATGTACTACAAATAAACAAGCCAATAAGTCTATAACTCTTTTATTTGTTTATTTGAGAGATATAGTGCAAATTCTATTCAATAAAATTCCATGGGAAGCCCTCTCTGTCTCCTGTAGTATTTGACCAATCAGAAACAACACAGTGTCTTTCAAAGTTTCCTTTCTGTAAACATATCCTCCAAAAACAGAAAAGCCTTGATATGCTATTTGTATCAGCGGTCAACCAGAAAACAAATGCATAATAATTATCTTTTATGAAAAAAACATTGTAACATCGTACACTACAAAATTGCATTTTAAGAAACCTGTAATAAGAGTCTTTGTCTAAAAGTACTTTACCTCTTTTTAATTCTACTATCCCCCTTTATATAAAATAAATTCTGCAGTATCAACCAGGATGAGTTATCATCAGAGGAACTGTCTGCAGTGTCTGTCCATAATATATGATGCTGGATTATTTACCCATAGAGACTGCACATACACACATAGAGACTGCACATACACACATAGAGACTGCACATACACACATAGAGACTGTACATACACACATATAGACTGTACATACACACATAGAGACTGCACATACACACATAGAGACTGCACATACATACATAGAGACTGCACATACACACATAGAGACTGTACATACACACATAGAGACTGTACATACAATGGATCTATTGTCTTTGTTTTGCTTCCCAACAGGGAAAAGGATGGCTTTGAAAAAACATGCCTGACAACATTCCTTAGACTCCAGTGGGAAACCTTATAGCGTAAAAAACCCCCGTAAATAAGCAAAATTGCAGACAAATGTTGGTTTGACAGGTATGCACAGCTGTATTGATACACACTTTTTAAACTTTAAATACATATTTTCTATCTATTATCTATTGAGTTCAGCTACTTTGAGGCCCCAACGCAAAATATGTCCGTCTCTGCACAGACCAGTGGATCAGTAAAGAACCTAAAGTATGACCTAATTTGAAATAACTTCATTTAGGAGACTAATGACTAAATTCGTTCCTGACACACTAAGTGGCAATGCATCCCTATTTGTGTTCACATAGGCTTGGCCACCACCTAAACCAGTATCCCCAAATATATACAGTATATACACAGAATTTTGGTGAGGATCTAGTGCATGTATATTGTTCATATACTGTTATTTCTTTCAGGGACCTCACTCTTTCCTACGTTCACAAGTATAGCCCATAGTCTTACATACAGCAGGCATGAATAACAAACATACTAGGAACTCATTCACATCATGTCAGTTACAGTTAAGCACTGTAGATTTGGTCCAGGTTTTACATATAAAACTTTCAGTAAAGTGATTAAAATGTTCTGAGTTGAACAATATCATAATAACTTGTGTACATAAACTGTATAGTTTCCCAAGTCCCTTAGATACTCATTTCCATGTCTGATGTCTGGGGTAGTTTACTGAATATCAAGAATCATGAGATGTACAAACAGTCCTGCAGAGGGGATGGCAGCACCTCTCTTAGTGAACAGAGGGATGTTACGGTACCCTGTAACACAGGACGACAGAACACATCCAAAAGAGAGAACAGAGGTTAAAGCAGACTCAACAGCTTAAATAGTAAAAACACATTTCTTATGCTTACATAGAAAAGTAGCAATGCATTCAATATATTTAAGAATAAAACAATTACAGCCCCAACATGTGCCTTTTTGGCGTGATCTGGAGGTGACTGGGAGGCCTTACCGCTCTGTATGCTGGTGAATGGCAGAGAATACTGTCCTATGAAATCATTAGGAGACGTGGGGTCATAGTCCTCCACCTTAAAGCGCACCATGGCCAGCTCAGGCACTCGAACGGTAAAGGAGAAGTTCTCATTCCACATTGGATTGAACCCTGTGGAGAAAACAGGCAGTACGGTTAGTGCCATTGATCATACACGTGTGTGCGTGTGGGTTTATACTTGCAAATGCACATGTATGTAGAATGTAACTGTGTTTCTGTGTGTCTTTGATATGATACTCACCATTGTTTGTGATGTAGTGGGTTTCTTTGTTGGCAGTGTCTGATGGCACACCATAGATCTCAATTTTTACAAGAGGGTCAA
The DNA here is from genome assembly GCA_026901105.3 of Galaxias olidus. NCBI lineage: Eukaryota > Metazoa > Chordata > Actinopteri > Galaxiiformes > Galaxiidae > Galaxias > Galaxias olidus. The sequence goes on from JAPMUY010009025.1 coordinate 64,952, forward strand.
CAATGGCCTTGTCTTTGGCCTTGATTTTGGGTAACTGCTGCGCTGAGATGACCTAAGCAGACACACCGAAACAACAGCTAAGGCAGAGCATAGAGTAGTGCACAGCAACGTATTCGATTAATCCTAGTCAACATATTAGCTATGCATATTACATTTCTGACTTTCAATGTAAGTACATTTCCATTGCATGAATGTGAAAACATGCGTGTTGGCTTGTCTTAAACATATCAATTGCCAACATTCCTGGTAGAAACAGCTTCATTTTCATTGCTTCATGTTCATGACCTTTAGCAAAAAGTACAAACACTAATAGCCAACTGCTGTTCACCTTAAGCAGCTATTTCCGGCTAGATTTAGTCTCAGTTTCATTCAAATATCTAAAGTCCTACAGTGTGTGCTAGTGTAATTTTAGTCCTTTTAAATATTTTGTTCTTATGAGTTTTATTTATTTATGCAATTATTTATTAATTGTTCCTTTATCCTAATCTATTCAACTTGAATCTGTTATTTTCTTTTTTTTTATGTTTTATGACTGTCTTGTTTTCGGGTTGTAAATTACGTTACACTCCATTCCACAGTCTTTTTCACTTTTCATATTCGTTAATTTCTGCATGTTTTATGACAGGTTGCTGTAGGTAAACTCATTGGGGCTTCCTGTACAAATAATGAATAATCGATTAAATACATGTGTCATAAGCTTTTTCCTCACCATAACATTGAAGGCTTTAGGCTTCAACCAGGGGCCGCTGGTCACATTGGTGGGGTCAAAAGGTGAGGCAGGGTCCCTCATGAACGGCGGCTTCAGTCTGTAACCACACTGGCCGTTAGGAAGGAAGAGGCCCCTGTTAAGATCCATCTCCTTGCATGGTGTTTGGAAATTAAGCGCCACTGTGGAATTAAAAGTAGAGGAAAGAAATGATTGCACAAAAACACTCCACGGGATAATGATTATTGGAAATCACAGCAAAAATAAAGTAGATTTGCATATTTCATTATATGTATTTTAATTAATTATATACAGTGACATAAAAATATAGAAACACATAAAGGTCCAGACTGTCCGTTTCCTCAATGTTCAGTGAAGAGTAAGTGTTCATACCGATCTGGCAGCCTGCGTTCCACATGGTCATTGGGTTGTAGTTGGAGGAATCTGTTCTGGACCCAGCAGGGTAAATCCTACTGAGTTTGTCTATGTTGTGATGTATGTAGCCATTGGCTGCAACAGGACATTGAAAAAGACAAAATTATCATACTTACTTAAAAAAAAAGCATAATACAGTATTTCTAACTACCTGTAAAGAAAGCATTTTTTTCTATTGGATTGCGTGTAAGGCCTTAAATGCTGGGAGTTCCAGTTATACTAGACATGTTGAGACAAGAAACACAAAGTCTGTATGTACCACTTGTTTCAGCCAGGTGAAGCGCTTTACTCTCTTTAAAGGAGGCCATCTCATAAAAGCTTTGGTTGTTCTTTGCATGCTCAAAGCTGTTGAAGTGCACACTCTTGCAATAGATGACCAAGTCTGAGAGGCCCTTGGCCAATTTCATCTTCGATTTCTGCATGAAGGGACATCATTCAAAATAAACCAAGAAAATAGAAGTTACTTACTTAAATAAAGAGGAAGATCTTATTTTTGAATTTGAAATCATTAAAGTAGTGATTATTTCCCTGAAACATTATCAATTCTTATTGATCTGTAATGGCAGCTTTTCTCTATCCACACCTTCGATTTAGATTTATTTCCACTCTCCTTCGTAGTGTCTGCAGCCTCGTCTTCCTCGGACACACAGTCATCCTCCACGGTGTTGTTGTTGTTGTTGAACACAGCGTCCAGCTTGTTCAACCGTTTCCCCTTCACAAGAACCTTCCCCTTCAGCTCCTACACAGACAGAGTTACAGACTGGGGCTTCAGCTCCTACACAGACAGAGTTACAGACTGGGGCTTCAGCTCCTACACAGACAGAGTTACAGACTGGGGCTTCAGCTCCTACACAGACAGAGTTACAGACTGGGGCTTAAGCTCCTAGACAGACAGAGTTACAGATTGGGTCTTCAGCTCCTACACAGACAGAGTTATAGATTGGGTCTTCAGCTCCTACACAGACAGAGTTACAGACTGGGTCTTAAGGCATTGGAGATGTTTCCCTATGAAATAATGTATTCTAAAAAAACAGCAAAGAAAGCATCATGTGTTACGAAGGGCATTCCTAGCTTTAGTCTCCACCCCGTCACTCAGTGGTTACCTGGCTGGTCAGATGATGTGCTCCAAACCCACAGCCCTAAATGAGCCTCCTCTGGTCAGTAGATGTGCTCTAGACCCACACCCCTAAATGTGCCTCCTCTGGCTGCATAGTTGTTTACTCCCTCAGTGGATCCAGCAGCCAAAGGCAACCCGGTCCCAGCTTTTCCTCTGTACTGGCCTTTCAGTGGTAAAATGATCTCCTCACTAGTGTCAAGACAGCGTACTACTAAACTCTGGTTATTCTTTTTTTCCACATACTGTTTGTTTATATATTCACAAAACAGAGAAAATGTAAGGGGCACATGCCCCTAACTGAATTATTGTGATTAGGTTGCTCTAGTTTTACAAATAGATTTTTGGTTTCCTTTTGCTTGGACACAGAGGTGGGAAAAAATGGTGTAATCAATCATTACACATCATTTTTGAGATGTAAGACACAAGAGAGATTCGTAAAAAAAAAACAATTCAATACACACAAATCAATCCAATTTAGAGAGAAAAAATGGGCCTCTTTGAAACGAATAAGATGAAAAACAGCTGCTATAATTAAGTGTGTGCTTGGGGTACAAACACTAATAGTCAACTGCTGTTCACCTTAAGCAGATATTTCCAGCTGGTTTTAGTCTCAGTTTCATTCAAACATCTATAGGCCTACAGTGTGTGCTAGTGTAATTTTAGTCCTTTTAAATATTTTGATCTTATGAGTTTTATTAATTTATGCAATTATTTACTAATTGCTCTTTTATCCTAATCTATTCAACTTTAATTGCAAACTTTATGAATAGCCAATGGAATACTATTCCACACAAACAATTGTACTATAACAGAATATCGGTAAGAGATTTTGTAAAAATACTGTCTGCATGTTTTGTTCATTTATGGTCAAGTAAAAAAATTCTAGTATTACAATTATCAATGTTTCACACACTGTAGCTAACTCTGCTCAGGTGAAAACATTTTTTTTCCACACACGCATAAAACTAATAAGATCTTAGTCCGCAAAATAAGTCATGTGCAAGTACCACTAGAAAGATATCAGAAGGGGGCAAATTGGTGGAATCTGTTACAGAGTTCTCGGATAAATCATTAAATCAATGAATATCCATTGCAGATGTAAATTAGGTAGGAGGTACTTGGCGATTGGCCAGTTGAATTCTGCAGTCCCCAACTAGGAATGTCTGCTTGTGGTCAACAGCTACTCTCAACAGAGTCTATGTTCAAGCTGGCAATTCATGGATGTTTGACAAGAAAATTGGCAATCTTAGCAAGGGGTTCCAAATACCACTGCCCCCGTTTGCATGTCAATTAAATTCCCGTTGGCAATGTCCTTATTGCACAGAAAGAGCATTCCCTCACACAGCATATCTTGTGGAGACTTGCATGTATCCTGAAAGACTGGCTGCCAGATGCCAAAACATGACATTAAAACCAAATTAAATAATGCATCTGAATGCTGTATATCTGTCTTAGTTTTGCAGAATGTCAGCCTCAAGAGGCTTAATATATAAAAAAACTATGAAATCTTAAAATTATTGTATGCATTAAAATATTTCTTTGCATATGGGTATTAAGGAAAATGCATTACTTATTTTGAGCTTGTTATGGGAATTGACAATTCAGTTGCCCTTGGCTGTGACTGTTTGTCAAAGTAAGCAAACAGGATCTTCACAACTGGTTCCTCATAATTGAATGGATAGGTTGAGGCTCTTATTGGTATCTGTTTCTGGTAAAGGGAGATGCAATGTCGTAATCAGAGTTTGAATAACATTTGCTAATAAAAGTGTTTTGCTATGGAAGTGACCTGTCCTTCTCTATAACGTGCTACATTGTGTCTGATGGAAGGTGGGCAGCAGACAAACCCTATGGTCTGACCTCTGGTGAGGGAAAGCAGGTGGGCATGGTCTTCCCCAGGGGCTCTGTGAGGAGAGCGCTGCCCAGGATGGTCCTCATATGCTGGGCCATCAGCTTCTGCTGCGGCACGGTGCAGTGGTTCTCCAGGGACAGGATGACTGGGTACTGTGAGGCCTGCCAAACACAGCACAACCACATGGGATGTGGTCAGAACGAGCATGTCCATAATTTAGTAAAAGTGCATCACTGATTCAGGCCTTGTAGCTCACACACTTTGAAGGCATACTCCTTGATGGCCTTGATGACGTCTCTGAACAGCACTTTGGAGGTGAGGGTGTAACCGTGGTAGACGACAGGCTCTCCGTTAGCGCCGTCCCAACAGTCCAGCTCCACACAGCGACAGCTCTGCATCAGAGCTCTGCACGGGCACAGCAACGCCATTGAAAAGTCATACCTCGGTATACATGGTTATTATTCACTTGTGTTGTTCTAAGGTTAGGCTAGTGCTTAGCCATCATAGTGCTACTACAATAGGCCACTATGGTGGGCTCAGCTACTACTTGCCGTATGTAGGCCTCGGTGCTGCTGGGTCCTTTGAGCTGGTCCTCCATCAGGTATGTGTTGTGTGAGGAGGAGATGAAGTAGTGGTTGAGGGGCTGGTTCATGTCCTGGTACATGTCCTTGTGCGCCAGGTTGAGGACAGCGCAATCTTCGCCTTGCGTGTACATAAGGAAGCCATCTTTGGTCATGCTGTTCATCTGCTTAGCTAAGAAAACAAACGTAATCATCAGTACAGTCACCCGATAGTGGGGAAGCAGCGCAGGATTTGAATAGTACTTGATTTACCATTGCTAGATCTATAGAGAAACCGCACTATAATTTGGAACACATCAAAATAACAGATGTGGAATATAAACGCCATGATCACCTCTTTCATCCAGCTCGTATGTCTGGATGAGGTGGACAGCCCCATCCACAGTGGCCACCTCACGCTGCTCGTTGGCCAGGAAGTCCACCAGGTCTGTGGTGCTCATCTGGCCCTCTGTCTTAGCATACTTCTTATAGATGACGTCTATCTCTGCACGGTGTGTAAGCAGGTCGTAGAACTCCTTGATCTCCTCGTCCTCCAGCGTGCCTGACCGGGACGTGTCGCATTTCTACGGGATGCAATAAACAAACAAGCAACAAGATGTCTAAGGATTGATGTCTCTCTCAACAATACAGTACGTATTGTTTATAGGTTTATAATATGAGGTATGCTATAAATGTCAGTGTGTCCTTAATGTTTCAACTTATTTCCCCAGATGCTTATGAAACAATAGTAATTGTGTTGTAGTGACAGGATTCACCATTTATTACATAGTTCCTAAAACTGTAACTCACATTAAACAAGTCTGCAGCATAGGCGTCGTCGACTGAAATATTCATATTCTTCAGGAATTTTTTGATTTCCTTCAAGGTCATCTTGTTGTCACGGTTCTTATCCGCTTTCCGCATGCAGGTGAAAATCCAGCTGACTCGCTAATGTAAGGGCATGTCATTTTTGATTTGACCACAAACTGATATTACAAACTTACATGACAGAATACATAATTGACATAATGCAAAGTGATCATTCAGTCATTCACAAAAAAGATACTGCTCACTCTTCTGCTGGGGGTTGAGTTTGCGCATGTTGATGATGACCTTATCCAGGCCCCTGACCCATTGCTGGGCCTCCTGTGCAGACACAGCGACCAGGTCCAGATTCTTTTTGCGTTCCTTGAAGATGATGGAGAAACAGCGCTCCTCTATACCTGGACTTGTGTACTTCCGGAAACCCTCGGACTGACGGCCAGAACGCACGGTGTCAATGTCGTCGAGAGAGACTGTGAAAATAGATGTGCATATTAGAATTTTCTTTTTTTTCATTACTTGTAGTTGTTTATTCCTTATTGATTAGTCCTGTTGTCTTACTTGTTGTTGGTTTTAGTGATATAGTCTCAAGCTATAATCTTAGTTTGTGCTGTTTGTTTGTGAATTTTATCTTCACCTTCTTTGTTCCCTTTTTGAAATACAACTCAAGCGTGTTTGAACTTTAAAGCCCTATACTGGATTTTTGGACTATCAGCCCTTATGAGAACCAGGGTCCTAGTCTATCTAAGCACAACCAGCCACTCTGGAAACGTGTTTTTTTTCACAGTATGCCCCCACTATCTATAAGGACACCCCGAGACAGAGGGAGATAATGGGGGGCCAGACACTGATTCACTTATCAACAGGAAGGCTCTGTGTCTCCAAGTGGCGGCACATTTCTAAGACATCTACCACAAGCAGGGGTGTGCCCCAATCCCAATATCTTATTCAGGAACACCCAAATAGTGCCTTTTAAACATACACAGATAGTTTCTCAATCGGATTGTGATTATTTGGGTAGAAATATTAACATGGTAAATTTTACGTTTTCTTCTCTTTTGGTCCTGCACATACTTTTGATTGCTACAAATTGGTATGGGAAAGCGTAGGTGTTAAAGTTGATATGCAGAACTCATGTGACGATTTCGCAGCGCAGAGAAGACTGGACAACAGGCTCACTTATGCTACTCTTCCACTCGGGGCGGGGCGGGAGACTTAGAAATGCAGGACGTAACTCAAATAATGACATCTCTGCATACCCCCCACACACAAGAAGCCCCGTGGCAGAAATATTTGTAAAACAGCAAATTATCTGAAGAGTCACCTTCTTAAAACTTGGAAAACCCAATATACTGTTCAATACACAAGTAAACATGTGTAATAATCCAAGATAGTAGCTCTTCTTTTATGTACAGTGCTTATTTGAAGTCGTGAAATCTCGGTAGGAATAATGTATCTAAATGTCTAAATATATTGTTATTATTAAATAATTTAGTTAGCAAACAAAATGCTATGCTATGTGACCATGCCTAAGCTAAATGAAAGAGCTACTCACTTTACCAGTTATGGCTCACACTATGACATTTCCCCAGAATTAAAGTTAGAAGAATTAAATGTTTTGGGAGAAAACAGCAGTATGTATTTCTATACTTGAAATGCCTGGGAAAAGAACCTTTGATTTACTATACTTTTGGGCCACCCTCCTGCTGAGATGCTTAATTTCCCTAAGTGTATGCATTTATTGCCATGGATGTAGAAATCCTACTCAATGACAACAAACCCTCATCTTACCCAAAGAGCATAGCCTGTAGTTTTAGCTATGTGGCCATACATATTGTCTTTGGTGAATAAAATAATAATTCAGCTGTTTACACATCTACGTTAATTACTTAATACGTTAATACGCTATTAATCTGAGGCCATGGTTCTCAGCAGGAAACCGATGGATTGTCTACTCCAAGTAGGGAATGAGTCTTTACCCCAAGTGAAGGAGTTCAAGTATCTCGGGGTCTTGTTCTCGAGTGAGGGGAAAATGGAACGAGAGATGGGCCGGAGAATTGGAGCAACGGGTGCGGTGTTGCAGTCGCTTTATCGCACCGTTGTGACGAATAGAGAGCTGAGCCAGAAGGCAAAGCTCTCAATCTACCGGTCTATCTTCGTTCCTACTCTCACCTATGGTCATGAAGGGTGGGTCATGACCGAAAGAACGAGATCGCGGATACAAGCGGCGGAAATGAGTTTCCCCCGGAGGGTGGCTGGCATCTCCCTTAGGGATAGGGTGAGAAGTTCAGTCATTCGTAAGGGACTCGGAGTAGAGCCGCTGCTTCTTTGCGTAGAAAGGAGCCAGTTGAGGTGGTTCGGGCATCTAGTAAGGATGCCACCTGGCCGCCTCCGTAGGGGGGTGTTCCAGGCAAGTCCAGCTGGGCGGAGGCCGCGGGGCAGACCGAGGACCAGGTGGAGGGATTATATCTCCACACTGGCCTGGGAACGCCTTGGAATCCCCCAGTCAGAGCTGGGCCCGGGAAAGGGAAGTTTGGGATGCCCTGCTGGAACTGCTACCTCCGCGACCCGACCCCGGACAAAGCGGATGAAGATGATGATGATGATGACACATCTACGTAACATGTATTTATAGATGCTAAAATGAGAATCATAAATGGTCATCTATGAAGAGCTTTTACGTGTAATAGTCCAACATTGTTTCATTAGTCAGAGGCCTAAAGGCTATCAGAAGGGTAAATTAGACGATGAATGACTATTTTGATATTAATGCTTGTCTCTCTGCATTCAATTTTGGCAGACCACAGTCTATGTTTTGTACTTGGTGTGTCACGCTAGAATTCCTTTAATAGCAGATTAAATGAACAAAGAAAGAATTCATTGTGCACCTTCATCACTTTACCTATGTGTTCCTAAAGCCTCAGACAATCCCGAAGACAAAAAGTGAAATTTGAGAGGTGAGGGCAGGGAAGGCAAATAAGGGTAAACCCTTCCCTTACATATTATGTATATTTATTATTTTTTTACTTCTCATATATTGTAGTTGTATCTATAAAGGCATATGGGATTGAAAAAAATATCAAACTTGATCAATCTTGGAATCCAACTTGATCCAACAAGACATCACAAGTAAGTAGCGGTAATATTAACCACCTAACCGCACATCCGTGTGACTGCTTTGAATACGGGCCTAACAGCTTTATATGCAAATGTTCAAATTGCCTTAAAACTGAAGCAAATCAGAGTGGATCATTCTGGATGGATCATTCTGGATCACTCTCTGATTTATTTGACTTGGATTTGAAAGTTGAGATAGGGAATGTCATAAACAGAATCTACCAGTTAGCTGGACATTGTGTATGCAGTAGGTTTGAATCACACAATGGAGTCTACCTTATAAACTGGCTTCTTGATGCGTGTATGCTGTTATCAGAGAGAATGACTATCAGAGAGACTCTCCTAGTGTGGGAATAAGGGTGTGGATGGTAAACAAGGGCTAGCCATTGTAAACCAGGGCTAAACCTTTGAAACTGGATTTTCTTCCTCTACAGTGCAATTAGTGTAGACTACGTCACTATTTATTTTGTGAGTGAATGGTATTGGGCCTTGTGTTTGGGATTCATGTTACCAATGAACACCATTCTATAAATTTACAGGATGAATAAATGATAATTAAGGCCTAATAATTCCGCTGAAGTATATGTCAAATCAAGGGATGGGAACATACAAATTTACCTAACAAAGCATACCATGCCAATACAAACTATTATCTGAACAACAAATCTTCTGTTACCACATCCTTTTTTATCAAGGGACTTTCTCAAAAAGAAAATGTATTGAAATTAATAAATACGCACTCAATAAGGGAATACAACATATTCCTTATACTTGAAAAGCTATATTTTCTTATTAGCAAACTTTTCCCATCTCAAAAGCAGAGTCCAGTAGACCCTTCACACAGACACCACTTTCTCTGCCTGGCCTCAGCTGAGTGTGTGTGTGTGTGTGTGTGTGTGTGTGTGTGTGTGTGTGTGTGTGTGTGTGTGTGTGTGTGTGTGTGTGTGTGTGTGTGTGTGTGTGTGTGTGTGTGTGTGTGTGTGTGAATGTTGGAGCCACGGGTCCACCCTCCAGTGTTTGTTCAGGTCTCAGGGAGGGGACCATGGCTGTGTGTCCCCGTAGCGGCAGATAAAAAGAAATTCCCTAATGGAAGCTGGGTTGACACACGCACAGAAAAGGTTCTGTCTGTGGGAAAAGACAGAGATCAGACTTGTTGGCCGGCACAATCTGGGAGGGATGTTTTCCACACCTCCAAAATATCCCTCTGCTCCATTAGACCATTAGTAGATTGAACTTGTTTTTAAGTCGTTTTGTTGTTGTTTTTATAATGAAACTGTTAGTACGCACAGATAAAATAGTTAGATTTACAACTGGTTCTTTCTCCGTCACGCACAAACACACACAAGCCAATGAGACTCACAGGTCTGGCTGCTTTTGAAGGTCTTTTGTGACTCGTAGCACATGGTCTTGCAGTCCTCCTGCAGTTTGTAGTAGCGACGCCTCTGCCAGGATGTGGAGCGCACCTTCATCAGCTCACCGCCCACGAGGAGGAACTGCAGGTCAGGATCTCCCTCCAAACCTTGAGACACAGAAAAATGATTTGAGCATTTTGTTTTGCTTAGTATGCATTTCCTACTATGCCCAATCAGTAAGTGATTAGTAACACAAAGACAATGTCTCATTCTTTAAACTCAAATGTCACAGACTTGAAGGTGGAAAGACAAAAGTGTAGAAATACAGCCACACAATATTCCAGATGGTGCAATTTAGTGGTGGGATTTTGTAAGAGGGTGTGGCAGTAGAACAGCTGGAATGTTGATTTGTAAACACATGTGCCGTGCAGTCATTCGAAGCAGTTACTTCCGTCAATATGTGTGTTAAGAGAAAGAGTAGGCAACACAGAGCTAACAGAGCAAAAGAAAAGGGAAGAAAAGGAGAGAGATAATAAATTGAAAGAAGGAGAAATAAAGAGAGAGAGCTTTTTCTGACGGCATGAGTCGGTGGGCTCCTGATAGTGATGTACTAGCCCCACTACCTAAGTACCATGAGCAAGCCAGCATTGCAAACATTTTTGCAAGGTCCCCCACAGACTCAAACAGACTGCATGTATCAGGCAACATTGGATTCAAGGAGGAGGACTGAGTTTGGCCGACATTGACTCCAGACCTACCCAAGGCTAGGGCTGGGCTGTAGCCTGGAGGCCCTCTTTGTCTTTCAACAAAACATTTTCTTTGTTATCTTTCTAGGTAAATGCCCAGATTACACAAAGGAACAGTTGTGTGTGTGCTAAGTCTATATTGAGCACTGTAAAGTGAACTGTTTTTCAGGGAATTTGTTCTTAACCCTTGATATGACCCTTATTGTCATGCATTCACCGAAACTGCATTGTCAGCTTCTAATGCAGCGAGGTAGAGGAACATAAATGAGAACTACATTAAGTGCAAACAATTGATGCAATCTAGCAAGTTCCTAAATTACCCAGTTTCCAACAAAGCAATTTAGTAGTGTGGTATTACAGTGTAATTGTTCAAACAAGATGTGTTGCAGTATTACATATTTTCCCACATTAGCGGTTCGTCTGACTTGTCCTGTTGGAGATAACTACTGTAGGAAAGCGGAGAAGAAAATGAACAGGGAGTAAATACAGCCACCTCCCTGTATCTTCTTAGTTTTAACCAGCAATCTGTGATTGCAAAAGAAAAACTTGCCAAACATGCTTGAAAATCTTTTTCATGTAACACGATCTGTGAGTGGTGGGCAAGTAGGGACACAATGGTTATAAGTTCAAGTTGTAACCCACTCCCAACCAGGCGTCGTCAACTCCCTCACAGCCTGAATAATGAATTGCCCCAAGCAATGAACCACACTGTACAGCTATATTGGATGCATGTTCTCAATTTCTCCTTTAATATAACCCATGAATATGAGACATGAACTAAATAATGGCCACGAATTCCCACAAATGTAAAAAACAATTATCAGTACAAGTAATAAAAGGTTTAACGTAGGCTACTGTAGCCTACATAAAGATATGACTAACTTGACATCAACGTATGATCGGTGGTGGTTTACCTGAAATTACCCAGTTATTACAATGTTACAATCATTCTTAGCATCAGCAATTATATTAAGAAAGTTTACTTATTAGTTTTAGTATTATTGTAGTGTTAATGGTCCAGTGTTTTGTTTATGCTTTTGTAATTTATCTTTAAATTATGAGACTTAAGTTTCAGTCTTAAATAAACATTTCAGTCGACTTGTTTTAGACTAGTAATAGACTTAAAAATGGTAGTTTACGAATAGTTTTAGTCATGGCAATAGTTGACTAAATTAATTATTGTAGAACAGCAATGTTATGGACAGTGAACAACATTGTGTCACCATGTTTACATCTACGTAGATACGTTATCAAACATCCAGAAAATGCCATTCCTGAGCTGGCATGCGTACAACTATTTCTTTGGAAAACTTACCAATCAATTTCCCATTTTGTTGGCCTACTTTGGCGTACTGCTCTCCAGATTTAAACTTTTCCCGAGATTTTTGCATGCAAGACATACCTAACTGATTCGTGAACGACACTAATTCACTCCCGTCGCATTGGAAAGAATTACACTTGGACATTTACAGAGGTAGGCTAGTACTCTAAATTGGGGGCGTAGTCTTAATCTGGTGCAGATCTGAGGCAAAATGTTATATATAGTCAGTCACACAGGCTTGTGCACACAAAAACCAGTAGGTTAAAGCTCTCATATGCCTACCAGGATGTTATAACAATATATTCTTACTCCACCACATGCGTACCAATTTTATAAAAATACAGAGGTTATAAAGCGGTAAAAATTGTGATGAAAGGGCGCCCTCTTATGGTACAATATATTGTGGTGGGTGGAATAGGCTGATTTACATGGAGAATTATACTTTGATTTAATGCATGAGCGGTATATAATGTGTTTGTGCTTTCTCTTTAGATAAATAAAACTGGTCATTTCACACAAAAATTACAAATTTATAGTTTTCCCTGTTCAATCTTAAACCTGAAAACCAATCTTACATCACAATAGACGCTTTTTCTCTAGGAAAGCAAAAAGAGCTAAATATATATCCATAATTTGTCCATTAGGTTACAATGTTAATTGTTGTCATTAAGTGGGAAACACTTTATAATAACTTTCAGTAATAACCAGTTATTAGACCATCAATAAACTATTTTCTCATTATTAGTAAATGTGTGATAATGATTTATAAATAATTTCTAAAAGATGAGTTATTGTATTTAGGCTTTATTAAATTATGAATTGGAAGCTGATCATTATCATCTGATTAGACAAATAATCAATGCAGAGTAACAGGAAAAACCTGCAGAATGCAGGCTGAACCAACCACTAATGTCAATGCAAAATTCTCAATCCCAAGAAAATAAACGAAATAACAGTTATTAATCTTTTAGAAATTATTTATTGATAATTCACACATTTACCAATAATAAGATTCTAGTTTATTGATGATCTAATAACTTCTTATTAATGAAAGTTATTATAAAGTGTTACCATTAAGTGCACTCATTTAAATATGTATTTATACGCGTAAAACGTCATCATTAAACTCACCATGTTTCCCTGCTTTGCCGTTTTCCATTATTTTTATTGTGGCCGATCAAATGTCACCATCCGTCTCAACGATTTTTCTGATACATTCAGAAATAAAAGGCACATGAATGTCCAACCTAGTCTAGCTGTCGATTTAATGACAAACTAAACGCGGACCGCCTCAAGATGGGTGTACAGAAAACATAAAACAGGCCGACTCTCTGAGTCACACCCAAAAAGGCTTACACCAGTTGAACAAGTAATTTCACTGTAATTCAAAGCCTGGCTATGGCTGCACCTTCGGATGGAATCCTGTAGGCAACACAGATTTTCCATTTGTTTCCTGATCGCAGTGAGACTTATTGGGCACCAGTTTGAAAATAAAATGGGCTAATCAAAAGACAGATGGCCAGTTAAAGTCTATTACAACCTTTTCAATCGAATTATAATTTCCCGCCACGTTTCTGTCTATTTGCAGAGTGAATCACTTCAACATCAAATATTGAATCTATCAATCGAATAGTGAAGTGTTATAAACAAACTGGGGTTTCAGTACTATATTGGTCATAATTTTCCCTGCTGATGTTCATTTCATCATGTTAAATTTCCCACTACACCTTTGAGAAGTTATGTAGAACAGAAGATCTTGAAATAGTTGACAGAAATGAATATTAGAATATCATTCGAATTCTACAACTTCTATCACTGTCATGCAGAACTACATAACCCTTGTACTGTTCAATGCCAACCAGATAGTGTGAATGATTAGGTAGAATGATATAAGGCAGTGTGTTTGTTCATGAGAAATTGGGGATTCTGTTCTTCGTTAGAATGCATGAAACGAGGTCCCCCTTTTTCCTTCTTCATGCAATAAATCTATTGTTTTTGCAAAATATGTCCCATGAACTCTCTTGTCGGTTCAGAAAAAACACAGGGAATGACTTAAACAATGATTTAAACAATCCCCTCTCGATATTCACACTCAGTGTTTTTCATTTGGAAAGACTTTTATCCAAACAATATGCACCAGCCAAAAATTTATATAATATAATATAATATAATATAACATAATAAAATACAATACAATACAATACAATACAATATAATATAATACAATAGAACTCGCCAAGGTAGAGAAATTGTCTTTACGCTGACCAATTGAAACATCATTCACATGAACGGGCTGCATCTGCAGCATCATCAACATAAAAATGTGCATTGTAGTTAATTCATACCTGATACAAAGGCTTTTTTTTTTATTAACTAATTCATTGGCTAATGATATTTTGGTTACTTGACTTAAAAAAAAAAAAAAAAAAGCTTTTTTTAAAAGCTCTTTCTTGACTTTCCAGGTACTTCTCCATTGGACTGTTACTAGTATGAAGATAGCTGTCCAATATATTTGTACACAAACTGCACTTTTTGCAGGGGGGTTACCTCTCCCAAATAACGGTTTACTGCATCTTAATCTATGCATTTGTAATTTCATGCATTTGTAACTTTTATGTGGTCAAATGACAAAATCATATTCTTTTTATCTTTCATCATTGGTTGACTTTCTGAAAAAAAGTTAGGATGTGTTTCAATAGAGACAACATAGAAATGGTTTCTCTATGTTCATCCTAACATTTTAAATTTAGATCAGACTTTGACCCTTAAGATTTTTTGTTCGTTGGTATGCAATTAACTAGCCTAATTAAACGGAGATGTATGCAATTAAGTGAAGTAGCCAAATTTAACTAGGCTATATTTATATGGAGATAACTTTCTGCGTTTTATATAATTGGTTTAATACTATATCTGCATCGAATATGTTGTTCTGCGGCGCCTACATCCTTTGATTTTGTTTAGTTTAGTGACGTAGGCCTACCATTGAGGCATGCCGTTTCTATGGCTACTAGTGGACACAAAGATGGCGGTCTAAAATAAAGCCCTTGACAGAAGTTGGGGCAGTTTTGTCAGATATGTGTTTAAAATAGGTAACTACCGGCAGCTGCGTGTCCTTCATAAGTAGCTAGATCGTTTACACATCCCACTAAAACATGTTTGCCAGTTTTATCTTTCCGTTCAATTTTAAATTAGTTTCTTAAACTGATTCTGCTGCAACCATGTCGATGATGCCTGATGAGTCCGAGGTCGTGGACGATTCTAAACAGGATTCCGATCCTTCCATCAACCGTCACAGACCGACATCAGAAAAATCACAGGTATGAAACACATCAGAGGTCTTAGAAACATGATAGACACTGTATTTAGTCAGCCACCTACTACTACTATGTACTTTAGCTAACAGACGTTAATCATGTGGTGAAGAAGGCTATCATCAACCGTCTGTTATTCATCAAGGTGTTTGACTAATGTCATCTGACTCACTTAGTTAACTTTATATACAAACCGTTTAATTTCAGGATATTTCTCATGTGTTGGCCAACATCTTCAAAGATATATACACAAGGGAGATAATAGGAAATGACACAGTGTGTAATCTAAGCAAAACAAAAAGGGGTGGAAAGAACTACCATGACAAATATGTTGAAGAGCTTCAACAGGTAATACTACTGACACAAACACAGCTATGTATGAAAATATTCCTTTTACTTTGACAATGAATTGCTTGTATTTAACCCTTACTTTGGCATGTGGATTAAGGTCCACGCAGAGTACAGTCGGCGAATAAGAGAAGCAGACATGTTGGAGAACCATATTATTCAAGCCAGGCTCCAGGCCACGGTCACAGAGAGTGAAGCCTATGCAAGTGTGGTAGAGGAGGTGGGAGAGGCATACCATCAGCTTGGCCTTCCTCAAGGTGAGCTCCTTTCTTTTTTTTTTCTTTTTTCATTTGTTGCTTTTCTGATTTTGGATCGGGCCAACGCTGTCTATCAGGCAGACTAAGCTTGTAATAATTGTATGAAAACACATGCATTAAGTCATGCTGAATCTAGACGGTGATTAGCTGATGTCCCCCAGGAAAATCAACCTTCATGTGGTGTGTGGACAATGGGCTTCTCAAGAGCAACAACCTTATCAGCCCGCAGGACTACATAATTAAAGAAGCCCCACTGGCAAAAGCTCCAATAGGTACATTTGACACTCTTTAAAATGAGTCAATACAAATGTGGATTAAGAGAAAACAACAATCGATATCTGATATCGATATCCCTTACATTTAAAATTCTTTTCAGCCAAGTCCCTCCCTGGATTTGTTGTTCTGACCATTGCCAGCAATAAACATGTGAGTGAGCAGGAGGATGACCAGACAGTAGTTCCACCTCAGGCCCACATCCGGCCAACGCTGTCAGAGACAGACCTGACCCGGGCCAGCAGCTTAGAATCATGGACCACCAGGAACACACCCACTGAGGTAAACCATTTGAGACTGAAACGCTAAATGTCATTGTTCTCTAATACTGTAGGCGCTCATGTTTGATCAAACAGCAGTTGTGTCCGGTATTGCAGAGGGAAAATTACATTAGATTAGTGACTTGACCATTTAATACAATAAAGTGATTTGTATGTTGTTTTAAACAGATACCTAATGCAGTCTATATCGCACACTCTATTTTACCTGTGTTTTAGAAAACCTGCCAGTTACCAAGACCAAAGTGGAAGGATGAGCCCAACGCGGAAAGTCGGGCAGACGCAAGAGACACCCTGCAGAAAATGAACGAGCGACGCAACTTCCTGCGCAACCCCAGATTTCTTCCCCCAAACGCCCCCAAGGGTGGAAGATCACTGATTCTCCCAAGAAAGAGAGTGGAGAATGTAGCACAGGGAATGGAAGTGGACGGCTGGTATGTTAAAATGTCCAACACGTGTCCTGTACAAATAAGGTCAGCTTCCTCTGAGGAGTTCCTCACTCTGTCAAGAGAGGGAGTGGGGGGTTCAAGCTCTGCCTTTTATTTACTGATTTAATTATTCCATGTTATGGCATCTTATTTGAGCCGTCTATTCTCATTTTGACTTGACACTGTCAAAACAGATGCTTTAGGGCTGTATGAATATAAAATATTGTCGATAATGTCTCCTCAGTATTCGTTTAAGGACGGTTTCTCTTAGTTTGAAAAGCAGGGCAGCTTTTGTACTAACCTAGGCATATTAAACATGACAGGTGATACGTTCTGTGTTGTGTTAATGTCACTTAATGTCACATGCTCAGGATATTCCCCTAAAATGTGCTCACCAGTACAAAAAATAAAAGTGAAAATGTCAGAATTGCACATTCCCAACCTTTCTATATGGGAGAAAAGTGTTGATGAAGACACTATAATAATTCAGTGTTACCACCTGACACCTTGCCAGCACTGAACTGAATCAAGTCGTGACTAAACACTCCCTGATGGAATGAAGCTCCAGTGAAAGTGCGCTGCTGTGTAAGTGGCCATGTGTGTGCTTCACACACGAATCACACATCTGTTCACTGTCAAATGTCCATGTCAGTGAGGGAGGTGGAGGTATTTATATGACCTGAAGTCAAGCTAAGGTTCCGTGCTTGTGGGAAATTGTTCCCACCTCCACCCCAACTGCCACCTTGGTTCTGCTAATCAGTTCCAAAGGGGGATCGGTGTGTGTGTGCTCCCTGCCCCTGAGAGCCGTCCCAGGCATGTCATGCCAGGGAGCTTCAACATACCTAGCAGACCCAACCGTGCCAAACTCTATTGTATTCACATTTAATAAACGTTTTAAGACGGATGAGTTTGTCTGACTGACATGAGGTCATGGTTTTTATGAATGCAAGTCAATCTGTAACACTACCTGTTTCAGGCCTATAGGACTGTTGGTACCAAAATAGTCTTACCTTAAAAATATATTATCATCTGGATGCCACATTACTATCCATTTAGTACCTTTCCTGAATGTAGGACAACACATTTCAAAATGCTCTGCTAAACACGACACATAAATGATATGGCTTGTTAGAATATTGTGGTTATGGTTAGGATTGCCACTATTAACCACCTGCTCTTCTTTCTACCAAGGTTTTGTCAGCGAATCTTAAAATCATTAAGATTTAGATTTAATTGGTTAAATTAAAAATTTCTCTTACTAACTATTGCCGTTGCAATATAGAAGCAGCTTTGAGGTTGTATTCTATGTGTAAAGCAAATGTAGTTAAACCTGATTACGGTGAGTAAGAATCCTTGCCAGCTTTTTAGTGTTCTATGTGTCAGGTGGGGACATCAACTGACTGAATGTTTGTGTGTGAGTGTCTAATTATACGTTGGTTCACACATAGGGGTGTGTGTTCGAGCACAGCCGTAATCTGTCAATGGACTACGTCCATCCAGCTACTGTATTTTTGGGGGCACAAAATGACATATGAACTTTTTAGCTATTAAAACTTACACTTACAAGAACTAAATAGATTAAAAAATCGCAGCATTTGATGAACTATTATTTTCTGCCCCCATTCCATAGTCTTCCTGACACGCCTGTACCAGTCTTTCTGGCCAATCCACCTGTTGTGATCTTTACTGACTATGAAGTTGGAAAGGTTTATGAGGTTTGTTTTGAACACAATTTGAGTTTTGCTTTACTATTTCTATAACTAGTAGTCTGTCGTACTTTATCTAGGCAGAAACCACTGTATATAGTGTTTGTGTGCGGAATGCACATGTGAAGATGTGTACGTATATTTGAACATATTTTTGACTCCTTCGACCTTTACCTCAGACTACAGTGGAGCTGAGAAACCTGACCTCAAGCAGCCGTCATGTCCGTGTCATACCCCCCACCACACACTACTTTTCCATTGGACTGGGTGAGCACTTCCTTTGATGCTTATTGGATCATCAGCTTGCTTGCCCAATCTGAAACAGGAAATTAAGTGTCCGTAAAATTCTCACTACTATATATTAACGCATAAATGCAATTCCAGAGCCTGATTTCACAAACTATCAACTAATTGATCTCAACTAGGTGAAACTACTGCTGCGCTGCCCCATCTACATCAGCACTAGAATATTTCTTTAATTACCAATTAGGAGGTTAACCAGATTCCGATATAATGTTATTGACGTGTCTGTGTCTTCAGGCAAGTTTCCTGGTGAGGGGGGCACAGTGGCCCCTGGCATGTGCTGCCACTACACTGTACGCTTCGCCCCCGACTCCCTGGCAAACTACCAAGACTTCCTGGTGGTGGAGACCCAGACTCAGTACTCTCTCATTGTGCCCATCAACGCCAGCAGACCCCCGCCCATACTCACCTGTCAGTGTCACCACAAACCTCAGATTTTCTCATATTTTTATTAAACTTATACAAATTTGAGAATTATGTTTAGAATATATATATAGGATTATTTGTATTATTTGATTATTTGTGCTTTTGCAGTACCCAGTGTTTTGGACTGTGGCTATTGTCTGGTGGGAGGAGTGAAGTTTGTTGAATTTCTGTGCCGCAACGAAGGAGAAAGTGCTGGAACCTTTTGCGTAATCCCCAAGAGCAAATGGCCAGCTTCCAACCTACGGGTGAATCCTTTAACCCTGACCCTAACCACCTTGTCATAATATCAAATTGCCAATGGTTTGCTAAACCAGTGATGTTATATCATTGTCGTCTGGTGTGTCCTTTCCATTTCTGTATACATGCTCTTCACTGTACTTCAACTCTCCCTCTTACTTCCAGTGCATACTAGCAGCCAGCTATAGCGAGCAGCCCCCCTTTGGAGTCTGTCCGTCTCTGTTTGAACTAGACCCTGGTCAGGGCACTGTGGTGGAGGTGAGTCAGACCCATAAGGAAGGTGACTTCTGCTAGTATTACCAGTATTTGAATTGAATAAATAGATAGTAAGGAGAGAAATTGGGAGAGGTTATGTTTGTTTTATCCAGGTTGTTTTCTTTCCTGCCGTGGCTGGGAGGTTCACTGAGGTCTTCACCATCGTGTGTGATAACTGCCAGGTGAAAGATGTCACCATTCAAGGTAAAGCCTTTTAGGAAGTATACTTCCTGAGAAACGATTTCGTTTCACAATCTGAATTAATTGTGAACACAGAGAACTTGTTCTGATGAGACATTCATTACATGTCGCATGGCTCCTACAGTAGAGCCATTGTAATTGCGTGAGGTGTGTGGGTCACTGACCGCTACGTGTGTGCATACCAGGTGATGCCCAGCTGATTCATGTGGAGCTGGTGTCAGTTTCGGGCGAGGTGGAGCTGGAACGGCCTGCCCTAGGGGAGATGTGTGACCTCACCGCTGGGCACTTTGTCAGGTTTGACCCAGGCAACCTTTACGCCGAGCAGCAACAGAACCTCACCATAAGGAACAATGCGTATGTGTTTTTTTGTGTGTGTGTCTCCACTAGAGAATCTGCAAATATATGAACATAAAAAATATACAGTACTGTGAAAAAGTTTTAGGCAGGTGTGAAATCTTTAAAGTTATAAAAAATACCACCTAAAAATCTAAATGTTAATTGTTTATTTTTTTTATCAATTCATAAAATACAAAGTGAGAGAAAAGCAAATCTGTATAAAATCAACATTTGGTGTGACCACCCTTCGCCTTTAAAACAGCATCCCCTGCCTAAAACCTATGCACAGTGTATATATGTGTGAGCTGAAACTGAGCTGAATGGACAGAGAGCTGGGAACCATTTCATCATCATGGAGTGGGACACCTGATGACTGGCCCATTGCGAACTAGCATGTTGTCAAGGGAAACAGCTTACAAATGTTCTGTTCCTCTTTACTGGGCTTTGTTTGGAAGGCAGAAGGACACCTCAAGTTGCTTGTGACCGTTGTTCTAATCCTTTCTATCCTTCTCTCTCTCTCTCTCTCTCTCTCTCTCTCTCTCTCTCTCTCTCTCTCCCCGGGGATTGAAGGCATTTGGAGATGGCTTTCTGTTGGCAGATAATGATGCCCAACCTGCAGCCCCTGCTTCCTGGGGAGACCCCAGACCCCGGGCGTATCTTGTACCACCTGGCCACTGACGAGGTGTTCCGTGTTAGCCCCTCCACTGGCGTGCTAGCCCCACTCCAAGAACGAGACTTCCTGGTTACCTACTGCCCCAAGAAGGTCATGTACAGATTCAACACACATCCACACACCCTTAGTGACCATTTGGAACTGTGCAAAGGCATGTTTTCAATGCGTAGAACTTCTCTATATAAAAACTGTTTTCTTTAAATGAAACACATTTCTGTTAGGATTTAACGTGCTATTGACTGCGGGCTGTCTCTGACTAAACAATGTAATTTGATTGCTGTTCAGTTGAGGGATTACCACAGTGTATGCCACCTAGTCTTCAGGGGTATTCCAGACATGCACAAGGAGCCCAGCGCTGAAGGGTAAAGCTTCCAAACCTTGTTGACTCCTCAACATTTTCTCTTGGAAAACCAAAGCACCCTTTATCTACTGTAAACAAAACAATATGTCTCCTACAAATATTACAGCGTTCACTGTTGTCTTTAGGCTGCCGAGGTCCCTTGAAGGGGTTTTGAATGTGCCTGTCAAGGTGGGTGATGTCATTGTCATGGAGATCGAGGTCAAAGGGTCGACCGAGCCCTACCAGATCCTCCTGGAACCCTATTCCATCCATGTCCCGGGGGAGACATTCATAGGCACAACCCTCCGCAGGAGGTTCAAGGTAAGGGGTTAACATGGTAACAGGATGACAGTATCTGTATTTGGACCACATTTTCACTCCCACACTGTCCTTTGCCTTTTTGTGTAAGATGTGGAACAACAGCAGATCCACGATCCGGTTCCAGTGGGAGAAGATAAGTGACACTCACATAGTTGAAGTGGAGCCCTCTACTGGTGAATTAGGTATGAGCTACAATAATACGTCTTGCTTGTATTATCTTGCTCGAGTTTGAACAAAGTGTTGCCAAATCCTTGACTGACTGATCCTTGGTTCAGTATATCATTACCCGCTGTGTTTGGGTCCAGAGGTGAACGAGTGCTTTGATCTGGAGCTTTTCCTGACGGGAGGGAAGCCAGAGAAGGTAGTGACCAGTCTGCTGTGCCACATACAGCACCACGACCAACCAGTCTCTCTGTCTATAGAGGCCACCTTCAAGGTAACATCTGACCACTGGGACTTTCAGTACAGTATACATGGAAGGTCTCAAAAAGTCATTGTGCTTCTATGGTTTGCAATATTAGGATGTTTCTTATATGAAATGCCATAGTGAAAATGAAAATGTTTGACCTCTGGTCTCTCCTGGAAGACCCTAATCTAAAGTTGAAAATGTATTAAAGTAGGATATTTTTATTTTTCAATGCCCAGTTTTGCTTGAAGTATAATCAAAAAAGTGCCGGTAATTTAAAATTACACACTAACTCGATCACATGTGCAAACATGCTTGAATCATGCAATTATGGTACTGAAGGCTTGTGCAGGTGCACACCGCCCTAACACAAATCATTCCAACCTCAGTCTGAAAGACTATCAGTATTAAGAGGCTAGAGTCATTAACTGCCGGCGCTTTCTCAACAGTAAAGCTATGTGCTCCTGTTTCTAATCCCACAATTGAACAATTATTAGCATGTAGTCATAGTGTTCTCATCACTGCTATTATAGGCTAGCAAACTGGTGCAACTGCATACCAGTAAGTTGGTGGCAGAGACCATCTGATCTAAGTAGGAGTGTTACTGTGACTGTAGTAACTGTGAGCTAATCAAGGTGTAATTTGGCATTGTTCCAGGGTCCTTGTGTGTCCATCAATGTACCCAGCCTAGACCTGGGGCTATTGAGGCTTGGGGACCAGGCACTTTGCACTGTGCTGCTGACAAACACAACCGAGTTAGAAGCCTCCTGGAGCCTGCTGGAGAGGGCTGACAGCCAGCGCCTCCACCTCTCACAGGTGCTGTACCACAAGCTTAGTCTTTTCCATCCAAACTCATTTGAATGTGGCAAATTTAGCAACACGCTAACCTCAACACACAGTTGGTTACTCGGCTTAGAAAATGGCCGTCATGGTGATGGGGATGACTGGGTGGCTGACAGTGTGTCACACTGCACCTCCTGTTGTAGGGCTGGGTTCACACCGCGTGTTGTCCCTCCTGGGAGGCCTGTGGTAGCACCGTGTTAGCGTGGCCTGTCTGTTGGCAGGTGGCAGTGGAGCCGTGCAGCGGGGTGCTGAGCCCTCGGGCTTCCTGCAGTGTGGACGTGCTGTTCAGACCCCAATTCTGCCAGCACTTTGAGACCCTGCTGGAGCTGGCTGTGGAGAATGGACCTGGACGGTAAGGAGCAGCCAGACGCTGGGCGTGACGTGAAGATGCCTGGCTCTAACCCTGCAGGCAGCATGCTGAGGCAGGGTTAGAGGGGATGTTCTTTAATGCTGTGGTTTCGTCCCTCTTCTCTTTGATGATAATGTATAATGATGAGCTTATATCATGAGGTATATCGTCCTGACCCGCACAAGCAGTCACATAACATGTATTAGGACATCGTGGATGAGGAGACAAAGTAAAGGTGTCTCTTTGTGTCCCAGTCACCTGTCCGTGCAGGCTGACGTGCAGTCTACCCAGGTGTGCCTGCTCAACTGTGAGCTCGTATTCCCAGAGCTGTACTTGGGGATTCCCACTAGGGGCGCTGTGACCCTGTATAACCAGACTCTGCTGCCTGCACACTTCACCTGGAACCAGGTCAGTCACAGACAAAGCCACTGAATGCCATACGTTCAACCTTCCATTTGAAACGGTGAGTAGATTTAATCAAAAGAATAAAAATGTTGATTTATTGTTGTCTGTTCTTTTACACTAGTTCCATCTTGAGGGTAGTCAGGCACCTATGTGCACGGCAAGTTTCAGCCCCTCTTCTGGATCTCTGGGGCCCAATGATAAGATGGAGATTATGGTGACCTTTACCGCCATGCTGCTGATCAGATGTATGTATGTCCACTACACAGCGTAGCGTTAACGTACTGTAAGCCACCTTATCCAGAACAGGAACACCTATAGACAACACAATGCTGCTGATCATGAACGGCACTGTAAATACGACCACAGCGGTTCGTTCCCTCTATTGAACTATACGGGCTAATGTTGTTCACGCTTACAACGGGCCAAGGATTTGATGGTAATAAATTCTCCTTTGTAGCTGGAGCTAACAGAGGTAGCAGCTCTCTGCGAGGTCCAGGGGATGAAAGATCCACTCGTACTCTCCTTCTCCTCCAAAGCCAGGACGCTCAGTGTGTCCTATGCTATACCCCACAGATGGTACACTCACACTCCACAGCTCTATGGGTTAAGGAAAATACATGTATACCAACCCTTTTGAGTGCAAGAATCTCTCTAAAATCTGCCTGGCAGTTGTAGCACAATATCACAGGCCCATTTCACTAGTCAGCCTTTGACCTCTGCAGCCCTGCGTCAGAGGACCAGGACCACGCATCATTGGTGCTGGACTTTGGAGAGGATATCATATTGAAGAGAGAGAGGACCAAGCAATTAGAAATAAGGAATAATACAGCTATCCCTGCCTTCTTCACCATGACAGCCGAGTACTTCACTGGCCATACTCCCCGACAACCGTCTGACGAGAGGTACGTGCTGCTGTAGTACATGCTCTGCAGTCTGAGACTGGTAGGTTAACTTTGGCACAATGAAACAAGAATCAGTTTGATAAGCTTTATCCTGTCTCAGTAGCACACGTGTGAGGAGACCGATCCACTCTGTTCAAGCTAGGAAATTGGTGGAGAAAGCCCACGAAGGTATTCCAAATTGTTCGGTTTAAATCCAAAAGTTATCTGATGTAATTCTACCCGCTTTAAAGCCCAAATGTAGACAGTTGAGTGTGAATGTGTTGGTAGGTTTTGTGAGCAGGCTGCTGGCGCATGGGAAAGGAGCAGCATTCTTTGTCCAGCCAGACTCCGGGATGCTGGGACCCTTTGAGACCCAGACCATAGACATCACCGTTCACACTGACATGTGGGGGGAATACAGAGATCTGCTTATCTGCAAAGTAATTCCCAGGCCCACAACCTGTCCATTGTCTCAAATGATCATGCGTCATCTAGTCACTACCTGAAAGATGAACATTTCAATATTTCCCTCGTAACAGGTGGGGGATCTACAGCCCAAGCTCATCCCAATGAAGGTGACGGTGAAGGGCTGTCCTTTGTACTTCCAAATGATTGGTCCACAGCCAGACAACCAAACCCAGGGACCAGTCGTGCGGTCAGATTCCCGGGCAGCTTTCCATGTCCAGTTCATGTCACCTCCATGTTATTTTGAGCCGTATTTGAGAAACGTGAAAGTGTCACGTGAACTTGTAAAAGTTGTTTAATATGCTGGTATTAATTGGTGACTGATGAATGAATGTGTTCTATCACCAGGTTTGGTACGCATGTATCCGGAGGAGACACAGTGTCCCGTTCGCTTCGCATAAACAACCCCAGCCCTTACGGTAAAGCCACCGCTGCTTTGTATTGTCATTGAAAGCGTCCCCTCCTTTTGGAATGAGTGCCCTGAGGTTGTGTGTCCTCTGGCAGACATACGTTTGGACTGGGAGACCTATAACGTAGAGCAGGAGGACAGGAAGCTAGTAGACCTGGTGGTGGCGTATGGCGAGGCCTTCCCACTCAAGGACGTTGATGGCAACGAGATGGTGGGCGGGGTTCTGTCCGATGGGGATGCCCCCCACACCTGGGACAGAAGTGGCAGGACCAGCGTGGATAGAGCTAGCTCCCTCCTAACAAGCACCTATGGGAGTACAGTGTCAATACAAAAAGTACGGAAGCAACTTGGCTGTTCACAATTTAGTCTCAGCATAACAGTAATACAAATGAACACGACATACATTTTCAGTGTGTTGTTACATTTCTTCTAGGACATAGAAAGGGAAGAAGACACAGGGTTTGAGGAGGAAGAGCCTCTCTGTCTGAAAGCTCCGACAAAAAGGCTTTTCTCTGTCTACATCAGACCTCACAAGGGCTACGCTGCCGACTACCCATACTGCATCACTCCACAACAAATGGTGTGTAGCTTAACACTCTGACAAGGCGGTTGGTGGTGTGACGGTGTATCGATTGTGTAGCTGCTGTGTTTTATGTGTCTGCCATGTATCCTGTCTGCTTCCAGGTGGTTCCAGCGTGGGGCAGCAGCACCATGCACGTGTCTTTCACCCCTCTGACCCTGTCTGGCCCCACAGACCACTCCTCTTGTGTGGGCTTTGCGCACGGTTTTATGAGCCTGGACTCCAAGGTGTCAACTCCTCCCTGCACATGCAACACACCGTAACACATACAAGCAAGCCTGTAGTTAGCACGAAGACTCACAGGGGGCTGTAAATACATTTCTTTTAATGTGTTTATGTGTCTGTTCCAGATGGCTTCCTGTGTCCCTGGCAAGGTGGTGAGAGCCCATGGTCTGGATCTAGAGCCCTTGCGCATTAATCTACAAGCCACTGTCAAGCCTGCTCTGTAAGGAAGACGACCATATACGGCTCCAAACTCTACTTATATCTCAAAGGCTGTGACTATGGCCTGAATGTAACCTTGAGTGTGACACAAATCAAACTGTAAATCAACCAAACGTGAAGGACCATCCTGCAGGCTTCAAAGTGGTCTGAGTCTGAGACGTGTGCCTCTAACAGTTCCATGCTGTTCTAGGCTCCTAGTGCAGATGGAGGAGGACGAGGACGTGTTGCAATTCCACGCTGCTGCCAGTGATACACTACAAGGAGAAGCAAAGGAGGTGAGAGGTGACTGCTTCAGAAATGAATTATGAGCACTGTTCCCCAGCACACTGTTCCCCAGCATACGTCAGTCTGGGTTGAGTGGAGTGTATTCATGTAAGTAGTCTGGGTTGAGTGTTAGGTGGAGGAGTTATGAATTATGAGCACACTGTTCCCCAGCATACATCAGTCTGGGTTGAGTGTATTCATGTGTATCTGTTAGGTGGAGGAGTTATGAATTATGAGCACACTGTTCCTGACTCTCCATATCTTATACGTGTGCGTGTTCGACAGAACACTGTTGCCGTGACGCAGACCTTCCAACTGAAGAACACCACCGAGGTGCCCCTGAGTTTCAGGCTGAGCATCCAGCCTCCCTTTTCTGTGGTCCAGACCCCGGTTAAGGCCAGGGCCAGGACCAGAACAGGCACCCCCGGCCCCCTGCCCATCGGGGAGAGTCCGCCACTGGTGCTTCAGCCACAACATAACATGCAGGTTGGATACAGGGACTACTTCAAAACACTATATTCAGATTATTCATAATGGAAACAAGAGTTGATGCTACAGACAGACCTGTCTCTGGGCCACCTCTCTGTTTGTTGGTCTACTGTGATGTGGAGTGTTTTCCATAGGCTCACCCTTTGCTACTTTTGTGTGATGTCATTGGCACTATCCTGTAATTGGCAGGTGAAGGTGGCATTCCACAACTCCATGTCCCTGCTGTCCTATCTGAGCCAGCCTGCAGAGGAAGACCCTCCCACTGTGTCCCTGGTACACGGTGACAGTGGGGAGAGGAAGCTGCGGTTCCAGCAGAGCCTTCTGGTGCAGTACAGCAACAACAGCCTTCAGGTCAGGACACACCCACTCTTATCAATGCACTGCCATGAGCAGTGGAAGTTTCACAGTAATCAAGTCCATGAAGTTCAATGGTCATTTGCCCTTAAGATAAAATGTGTGCTTGAAAAGAACTATCGTTCATCATTAGAGCTAATAATATACAGCTCCAATTAAAAACATTTTGTGCGAATGCTTGTCTCGTTTGCCCTCTGCCCAGACTGTGCCTGTTTGTGCCCATCTGGACTTGCCCTCAGTGCACCTGTCCTGTGAAAGTGTAGACTTTGGCACTTGCCTTGTGGGGCAGACGCATGTCCAAGAGGTTCATTTCTACAGTCGGGGTGGCTGTGGCTTTTGGAAAGCTCTTGTAGGTAAGAAGGGTTTTGTCTTGACCACATTCACTGTGCTGCTTGACTTCCTGTCCATAATCCAATACCATATTTGTTCAACACAAAGTTGGATTTCAAGATGGCCACTGGAATCATTTATCTTTGGTATAGTGAGCTTAGTTATAAGGTTCCATCTCCGTTTAGGCTACTTAAGAGATATTGAGGATCAAAGTTTTCACATCTAAGCTGGCAAAATGGATATGTAGTTTTTATTTCATGATTTACCGACCCCAAAAAAATAAATAAAATAAAAATAACACCACAGAGTTATTAAGAAACACCCAAATGTTCAAAATGTGCTAAAACTCAAATTTCGACAAAAATGGAGATGGAACCTTATAACTCTAAGCTCACGTAATTTCTTTGCTGTTTATAGAGTCTGATGAAATGGAGAGCCAGGCATTCAGAGTTTTCCCAGATTGTGGGGTCCTTGTGCCCCAGGAGGTCTCTGTCTTGACCTGCAGGCAGCCTCTACAGATCAGCTTCACAGCCAGGTACCACACCCCATTTCATGTTTAAACCACCTTTTGTTTTGGATAAACGCAACGTGTATGAAGTTATCTGAGGCTCCTTGAATATGTGTTCTGCAGTAACGAGATGGAGTTCAGCGCCAGGGTGGTGCTGCAGGGAGTCCTACTGGAGCCTTCCCCCTCTTTCCAGGTTTGGGGGAGGGGCTCCTTTGATGAGAGATATGGGTCTCCACAGGCGGACGTGCAACCAGCACATCACGACGCCAGCTCCTCAAATTGAGAAAAGCATTGACTCTTTAATACAACATAGTGCAGGCACAAATAAAATTGCTAAATTCACTCTTAAAGGAAAGGAAACAACTTATATAACAAATCTGTTAGAATGATCTGATTGTGGATTTGCTACTGTATGTAACGTTTCACTCCAGTTATTTTGTTTATTAGATGAGTAAAGTTTTTTTACTAAAGCAATACTGAAAATAATACATCTCTTGGTCCACAAAGATTAATTACATACATTAAATTTACACTAACAATCTTATTCGTCATGTTATAACGTATCAAAGCACAGAGATTCTAAATTACATATTTACAAATTAGTGGATAATTTGCACAGTGGCGATCACAACATTTGATGAGTGATAATGGAAGGCATTTAAGGCTAATCACCGCTGTATAATCTGAAGAATAATTAACCACCTGTTCAGGTAAACCAAAACGCTTGTGTAGGGGTGCAGTTTTCCTGCAAGATAATCAGGAGCTGCATGATCATTAAATCGTTGAAAGACCAAAAAAGGCTATCTACATGGCGTAGGCCCTCCTAAGGCCCAGGGTACTCAAAGACAGCTGCAGCTCCCATCCCGGTCCCAATACACATGGACACCACGCCATAAGCTCTACGGAAAGACAATAAATCCATGCAAATTACCCAGAATTGGGAGGAAACATTGTTGACCTTGTTCAAATGTGTGCCTGCTGAGGTTTTGATCAATTCTAATCACACATTAAACAAATGCCAACCAGTTGCACAAGAAGTTAATAGGATTAGAACAGGTCTGGTTAGGAGAAACATGTATCGGTCTGTTCTCACCTCCGGCCCCTGCGTTTCAGCTCGTTGAGCAGGGTGACCACTTGACGAGCCCCTGTACAGCCCAGAGGATGACCCAGGGCTATGGCTCCTCCGTTGGGGTTCACCTTTTCAACAGGGATTCCCAGTTTCTCCACACAGTACACAGCCTGAGACACACAGAAAACACGTCTTTGATTTGTCAACTATGCCTCTGATTTGATTAGATTAGATTCAACTGTATTGTCATTGAGCAGAGTACAGGTACAGAGCCCATGAAATACAGTTAGCATCTAACCAGAAGTGCAAAGAATCAGTGCCAAGGAACAATGGGAGAATAAGGCTTGTGAGAATCTGCACCTTCAGTGTATCTAGTGCGTCTCAACTCACCTGGCTTGCAAATGCCTCATTGATTTCAAACACATCAATATCAGCCACGGTAAGACCTAGGAGCAAAAACAAAACCAACAAAAAGATTTCTATAAAAGACTTGTTTGACAGAGAAGAACAAATGTTGAGGTGACTGAACACACACGTGCACTCACCAGCCTGTTTCAGTGCTGCGGGGATGGCGTAGGCCGGGCCAATGCCCATGACATCAGGGGGGACCCCCACCACTGCACTGGCCCTCAGAACCCCCAGGACCGGCAGGCTGGAGGCCTCCACCACAGAACGGCGGCCGAGCAGCACTGCAGCCGCACCGTCACTCACCTGGCTGGAGTTACCTGTGGATACACACACGTACATCAGTCAAAGTGTGTGTGCATCCACAACGGCCGAATGTGTGCATGCGTAAAGCACTTGGAATCCAAAACTGATCCAGGACTGCTGGACTACTGGTCCTGAGCTCTGACCTATCTGTGGATAAGTCTTGTGGATGTGTCGGGTAGGTTATGAAAAAGTACTATTTGACAATAAACTGTAGAACGTTTTCATTAGGCGTGTGTGGGGTCATGAGATGTTTTATTTCACCTGCTGTGGTGCTGCCATCAGGTTTGAAGGCTGCTCGGAGTTTAGTTAAACCCTCCAATGTTGTACTTGAGCGAACCCCTTCATCTTTGGTTACTGTGACATTTTGTTCCGTGCCATCCTCGGCCACGATCTTGGTAGTGACTGGCACAATCTCCTGAGCAAACAGACCCATCTCCTGTGCTCTACTTGCCCTGCAGAAATTCAGTTAGACCATGGAAAACAAAAGCCTCACAGCGTTTAAATCCAACCACTAAACCAGGACAATATCATATTGTCTGTAGCTCTTACTTTTGCTGGGAGCTGAAAGCAAAAGCATCCTGCTTCTCTCTGGAGACTCCATATCTCTCTGCCACGTTCTCCGAGGTAATACTGCAACAGAGAGAATAAATAATGAAACAAGCTGACACTGCCTCAACTGCTTTGTTCATTTTCTGCACAGGTTAGAGCCACAGACCATGCTATGCAAACCTTACCCAAAGAGACCCAGTGATATTCACAGGTTATTCTAGGTCTCATAGGACATAAGTCTCACCCCATTGGGATAATGCAGTCCCTGGCTTTTTCATTGTCCATGAGCCTTGAGCTCACATCTCCTGGGTTACTGGCAGAACGCAGTGACATGCTCTCCACACTGCCACCGAGAGAAACGAAAGCACACACACACACACACACACACACACACACACACACACACACACACACACACACACACACACACACACACACACACACACACACACACACACACACACACACACACGGGTTTAGATTAGACTGTATTACTAAACTAAAGAACAAAACCCATTACACAGAACACTTACCCACAAGCCAGGCCCATATCAATTGACCCACTTCTGATAGCTCCTGTCAATTGAATAAGGAAGGCATGAGTTACAGGAAAAGGGTTTAGCACCTCAGAAAATACCACAAGGGTCTTTAGGGCTAAATTACCTGCAATGTTAAACAGGGCCTGTAGACCAGAGGAGCACATTCTATTCACAGTGTAGATGGGAACAGACTCTGGAAATTCACTGAAAAATAAATATGGCACGAAACACACTGATATGAGATGGACCAAACATAACAACTTTAAACTACCTTTAATTATTTTCGTTAGCAAAACAATTCATACCAACCTGAGAAAGTGGGCCACTCTAGCCATGAGTGCACCTGCTCCGGGCTGCAGAACATTACCTACATTTTACACATGTAGACAACAAAGAACGATACAAACAACAATAGGCTTTTTTTGTGTGCACTTTTTCAACACAGCTTAGCAAATGTTGATAGCAACACAGTTTCACTTTGCAAGTCTGACAGTCTTTCATCAACTAGATCACTTGCTTACCAACACAAATATCGCCGAGCCTGTCAGGTGACAGGCCCACATCTGCTAGTACAGCTGGCATCACTGCACTCAGCAGCTCGTCTGGTGTTGTATCCTAGTACAAGCACATTGAGGAAGAAAACCGACCCAGCGTCGCACAACTGATTCAATCTACAGACAATATAATAACACAGATTTATATGGTTGAATTTTTACCTTAAACGAGCCTCTCTTAGCTTTGCCGATGGCCGTTCTGAGACCATGGACAATAACAACGTCATCGTGGCTGGTTGAAGGAAATGCACGACATTCATTAGCGGACAAGTAACGACTGGGTTGAAACGTTTTTTCAGGCAACAAATGACCAAAAACCACTTTTACTCTGTGCATCTTGGTAGGCACCGACGAAGTATCGCTATAAACTCTAGGAGAGTAAAGTATGCATATACCAAAATAAAACAAAAAATCTGGAAATTGTTCTTATTAGCTTGCAGAATTAAAGGTAGACCTTCTATCACAGCAATTATGTAACAACGATATTGATTTGTCAACTTTGATACTACTTTTAATGGTGGGACAGCGGACGGGTAGTAAAGAGGGACATACTTTTACAACTGGCGCTTGTTACGCGCTTGTACAAGCCTTAACCCTGTGATGTGAGCCACACTTTTTGGACCTTTAAAATCTTTGGTTTCAGCATGTTGCCGTTGCTCGTAGTTATATTGTTTAACCAAATGAATGTAACTGAACAGTAAAACCAACTAAAATATAGCCTTTAAAAAGTTGCCTCCATAAATTAATGAGAATTATTATAGGCTCCCAGTCAAAGTCCTAAAGAAGATTCCTGCACAGCCTAATATGTAATATAATCTAAATTAGCAATAGTTACATTTCTTCGATCGTTCTATAACAATTTGTGTAATATTTATTCTTTTTAAACTAGATAGTTTCCTCCCAAGACCAGAGGAGGGCAGCAAATGATTCAGTTTAAGGAGAAGCCTTCACAGTACACCCAAAGAGCGTCACCATTTCCTGAAGCTCACGTTATTGCTGACATCAGAACCCATGTCAGAACCGATGCTGTATGGAAAAAACTCACAGCTACTCTGTTGAGAACAAGAGAAGATTGGCTAACTGGACACATACGGAGACGCCAAGAACTTTATTCACAATAAGAACAGCTTTACTTACCTCCACGACAGGGACATTTGTCACATCTGGAGTACTTACATTCTTGGGTGGACAGAGAACATCAATTGTTATTGTGGATAGTATTATTCCATTTTACATACTCCGTTATTGAGTGCAGTTCCCGGATATACTGTTTTGGGAAGGCTTTGGTCTGCAACTATTGGTCTCAGTTGTACGTTTTTTTGCTGCACTGATTTTTTCACCATAACAAGTTCTGAATCAATATTTTCCAAAAATGAAAACTCACAGGTAACAAGGTGAGATGATACTTCATAAACAGACTTTTATTGGCTTGTTCATACTATGTTGCCTGAATCATCATGGACATGAACATGTTTGTCAGAATATGGCTTATTATGCACATAAATGGTAAAAATGCCGTATACTAGATGTATACAGTTCCGATGTAAATTGTACAATAACGTATTCAGTAATTAGACGATTATATACATTTTTATTGAACTTTAATTAAAGTAACTAAACACTTCATAAAAACAATAATTTCCTTACTAAGTTGTCTGGTTTTACAAATGACAGTGATCTAAAATAAACACCCAGTAAAGTTAGAACTAATCTTAATATAAAAGATTACTTAGAGTGATCAATTTATGATTGACATAGGCATTATTACATAATTACACAAGTGATTTGTGGAGCCACTTTGTAGTAGAAACTACTAAATGAAACAAACTGAACCTTTAATCCTGCTGACTGTATAGGCACATAGTGAGGCCCTGGACAGTAGACACTGTGTTTTCATTTGGGGAAAGATTTCCAACTCCTGCTCTGCACAGTCCCTTTCAAGTGTTCCACTCGTTTTTCCAAGTATAAAAAAGCATGGTTCCAGCCAATACCCAGCCCATCCCAAATTATATAGTGTTCACTATTTTCAGTCCTAAACCCTTCACTCAAAATACAGCGCAAATGTCTTAAACAACTCACCAAAAAGCCTCCAGTTACTCTGCAACTTAGAGGAGGCTGCTAGCCAGTGGAGGAAGACTAGAGAGGAAGTCAAGAAGCAGAACACCCACAGATATGACTGCCATGTTCAAATAAGTCTCTTTTGCTGGTGATTGTGGAATTCCACTTGATGACTGAATTCGTTTTTTTACATTTATTTTTATCATACTGGATATCAATTGTTAAGTGACACCAGAGTTTCCTGTGCCAAGTCTAACATACCAAGTTGGCTGAAAGACAATTTGTTCGGGTTTTGTTTATTGAAATAAATCGTGTTTTATTTATTTTTTATTTTTTACAGTGGTTGTTCACAGGGTTTGATATTGTTTTTACATATGTTGTTTTTATCTGAAAGTGTCCACTGAGATATACCGTTTAGAAATCCTCATTATCACCAGATTAGCTGATCTCCAAGAAAAGGGACTAGCCTGTTCTTACAATGACAATGGAATCATGAGCTGGAGTGTTTGGGGAATGTTGTCAATGGCAACGACTTTGGTGCTACACTGTGTTTGTGTGTGTGTGTGTGTGTGTGTGTGTGTGTGTGTGTGCCAGCTGTCCCCAGGAGCTGCTGCAGAAATCACAGCAGTCTGATGGCTCCTTTCCCAGGTGACTAGACGCCCACTCACCAGAGGGTTCTGTGGGTCAAAGGTCACTATGACTCACACAGCCACAGTGTTTACATGTAGCCTAGCTACTTTTGGAAACAACTGAGGTGTGTCATAGCTGTCGGAAGATCGTGAATGCTGGGGTCTGTGGTGCAGAAGAGGTATTGGAGGTATAGAATACAGGGGATAGACATGCTTGTTTCAGCAAGCACAGCAGTATCTTTAATCTGAGTCCTTCCCTGCCTCGGAAACCCCTTTCCACCCCTCACCTCCCCTCACAAACGAAGAGGAAGTGCCCTGACTGAGCTGGGTCAGTGCACGTCTGGTACTGCAGGGATGACACTAGCTCATTAGCAGCCCTGCAGGGCAGCAAGCCCAGGACAGCCAGGAAACGCACTCCCCGAGGAGTGGCACATGTAGCAGGTAAACACACCGCAACAGCGTGTCTTCTGATAAGAGATATCTGTCTCTTAAGTTGTCAGCTGAAATGAACGAGGAAAAAAAAGCTGGGGATGTTTTCCAGCTAACAGTACTGGTTAGTGTACTACCAAAACCATGAACAACTCATTTACCTAAATAAATAAATCCTGTTACTCTTTCTCAGAATTATACACTCAGCATTTAAAGACACTACATGAATAAGACTTAACATAAGTTAACTGAGCGACATCATGACTAAAACCAGGCACATCCAGTGGATGGAGGTCAATGCGGGGTTGTCTTTGCTGAAAGTGGGTGTATACGCACATTGAGATGATTCTGAATCTAAGGGCTTGTAAAGTCATGCCACAGCGTAATGGAAAGAACAGCTTACTTTGCAGACGGCACTCAGGATTGTATCCATGGGAAATATGTTTCTCTTTAGCCAGTAAGATGATAGATTGCGGACAGCAGGGGAGCAGTTCCATCATGAGGCTATTTATAGAGCCCCCCTGTGTGATAGATGATAATGGACAACAGATCTACTTAACTGTGATCTACAAGGCCTCGCTCTGGCCCTCAAGGATATCCACTTACTATTGTGTCGTTCTTTTCGTTATCAGTGAATCCCTTTTGATTGAGTGTCTCTCTATCTGTTTATAGACCCATGGAGGTGGAGTAGTCCTGAGGTAGAGGTTCTGTCTCATTGTGTGTTTGCATTTTGAGGATTGTTTATGTGTCTGTCTACTCGTCGTTCGTCCACCCATCCATCTAGCTATCGTTGATGTGAGGGGCTTTGTTATTTTACACTTTTTAATTAACAGTGATACACGGAAACCTGCAGGCAATTGTTTTTACTTTGTGTTTCCCTACACAAAACATGTAGAGGTTGATTTGTTTTTCAAAGCATCTGCTCAGGACTGCTCGAGTGTGCTGGCAGTACCCAACCCTATACATCCTTTTGGTAACGGCGTCATATTCATTTTAAGGTGGTTTCTGCACTCACTATGCTCACAGTAAGACGTCCCCACCCACGTCCTACCAAACCTGGCGAGTCCTCCTTAAGGATCTCCATTCAAAGAACCTCAAAGAAACGGGGCCGGAGAGTATGTCTAATTTCCCAGCAGCCAGGGGTTAACCCTGTGACTCATATGGAGTGTCTGCTGTTTGGCCTGACCCGCGCCCCTGACCTTTAAAAGAGGCAGTCACCTTAGTAAGCAGGGAACACATATCAGCCTGACTTCCTCTCCGTGTCTCTGGCCAAACACTGAGCCTGCCAGCTATTGTGACCAGCAAGCGGTTTTCTGATGATGTCATGATCTGAGGGGCGGTGTGTTGAGTGTGATATGATGTCATTTCCACTGCAACACGGGAAGGTGAAGTGACGTGCTCATGGATGGCGTTGCACGTTTTCTGCTTTGCGACCCGTCCAGAACTGGCAGGTGGCTTCAGTATGTACATTCAGATGGTCTGGCTGCCCCCTTATTGGAGCAGCATCGCTGCACTCTGCGCTAGCTGAGCTTCATTGATCAAGCTGACGGCTCTCTCTCTGCTCTGGCCCCTCTATTGATCTCCGCGTGTCTCTGTTTGTGTTGGTTGGCGTTCCACAGCCGGTGCTGCTCTACCAGGGAATGGAAACCTGCTGAGCATGACGGCGGTGTTGCCCAATTTAAATTAGAGCCATGAAATGTCTTTGGGTTTCAGCGTAAATAAATAGAATTTATTATTGTTACTTTTCCTATTATGTTTCTTCCTCTTGGGCCCTGCAGGAGTGATGTCAGGCATATCTAAACATGAGGTCATGCAGGCAGCTGGGGAGCAGTCCTTATCTTTTATGCTCTGGCTGGGGGGGTACCCTCAGTGATCAACAGCTTGTTTAGAAAGTGACACAAGAGTGCTGAAATAAAGCGTGTGTGTGTCTGTTGGTGTGTGTGTGTCTAGCTGCCTTGTGTGTTTAGAAAACTTTTTTTTGGGTTGGGGGGGGGGGGGGGGGGGGGCTGTTTTACAGTTTCTCAGAATCCTCTACTCCCTTCATGATTCAGTATCTCTCCTTTTAGAGGACTATCGTCCAAGCTAGTTTAAGGCTGATTGGCCTCAGAACCGGAGGTATTTTTTCTATGTATCTAGCGCTGTAGATTCTACATTTAAAAGAGTTTTAATGTTTTTTCCCCCCATGATATTCTAGGCCTTATCTGCTAGAAAGACAGGAGGAAATGAGGATTGGCAAGTGTAGTGGCGATTACCAACTAATCAATGTTGAACTGGGCTGTCAAGCTGCCCGCATGCCTGGAATAGTGTGCAGAGTCTGGCTGGCAGTCAATAGGCACCGCTAGCCTGGCATCACGCTGGGCAGAGTGGCTAAACAGATGGGCCATCTGGTGATTCGCTGGCACAAGACAAGACACTCCTCTCCACAGTGTGATGGTGTGTGTGTGTGTGTGTGTGCAAGTGAGACTGCACAGTCGTGGCCAAGTAACGTTCGAAAACCACCTGTCTTGTGGCTGTGTGGTTTTCTCTTTCATGTGCGGTCAACGGCAGCCAACCCAATAACAGTGTA
>JAPMUY010009025.1:107500-207500 GCA_026901105.3 Galaxias olidus
GACTTGAACCCGATTGAACATCTTTGGAGAGATCTGAAAATGGCTGTGCACCGACGCTCCCCATCCAACCTGATGGAGCTTGAGAAGATCTGCAAAGAAGAATGGGAGAAACTGCCCCAAAATAGGTGTGGGAAGCTTGTAGCATCATACTCAAGAAGACTTGAGGCTGTAATTGCTGCCAAAGGTGCTTCAACAAAGTATTGAGTAAAGGGTGTGAATACTTATGTACATGTGATATTTTATTTTTTTATTTTTAATACATTTGCAAAAAATTCAAAAAAACGTTTTTCACTTTGTCATTATGCGGAATTGAGTGTAGAATGTTGAGAATTTTTTTTTATTTAATCCATTTTGGAATTAGGCTGTAACATAATAAAATGTGGATAAAGTGAAGGGGTATGAATAATTTCAGGATGCACTGTAGGTGTGTATATCTGTGTATCTGTGTGTATATCTGTGTGTATATCTGTGTATATCTGTGTGTGTATCTGTATGCATATGTGTGTGGTTTCTTGTGCACTGAGGAGCTGTTTGACCTTTCACCTAATTCCAATGGATGCCTTTGCCATGATGTGTCTCTCAGCACCAGGAAATCCCCTCAATGTCTTCATTCATTGGGTCTAACAGCAAGGCAGGCAACCTCCTGACTCAGAGACAGCCAATGCCTTCCCGTTAGATACAACTTGAATGTTCTATTTTGAGGAGAAAACACCTCACAGCTTCTTCCCTTTTTTATGTAGAATTATCCTATTTCTTACTTACATTCCTGGGGTTAATCCCAGCTGCGGTTTATACAGAAAGCACATTGTCAGCTGTAGTCACAGATCCACTGTTCCACTCCTCATTTTAGCCACAGCCTAATAATGGCAGCAGCACAATGATGCAATGCTGAGCAATCGGCACTGTCATTGTTAAGCTTACCCAGCGTAACGCCCCACACGCATGCTGTTCCTATGCTGGTCACACCTGACCTGTGGCAGCCTTTACTCATAAAAGGCCTATCTTATCCTAAAAACTGCCTTATATATTAATCTTATGGTTGTAGACTGTAACAAAAACACATTCAAAGCTCTGTAGTTAGGGTTTGGTTTTGGATAGGAGGTTTTGCTGTCAGTCTAAGGTTCAGTGTGATGTCATACCTCAATTAACAGGAAGTCGTTACAGCCGACTGGAAGCAGTAAACATGTCCCGCAAACTTACTCTCTCTTTCTCCCTCTCTCGCTCTCCCTCTCTCTCTCTCTCTCGCTCTCTCTCTCTCTCCCTCTCTCTCTCTCTCTCCCTCTCTCTCCCTCTCTCTGTCTCTCTCTCTCTCTCTCTCTCTCGCATACTAGACATGCAAGTACCCCGCACACACACACACACACACACACACACACACACACACACAGACAAAGCACCAAGAAACGGACTGTTGCTTTTGTATCCTTGGCTGCCGGGTTTCAGGGCAGCCCGAGGCTTATAGCCTGGAGGAATGAGAGTGATGTCACCCCTCACACTAGTCACCAGAGAGAAAGAGCAAGAGAGAAGGAGAGAAAAAACAGAGGATGGGAGTCCTGAAGAAGAGAGAAACTTGCTGTTTGAGTCTGCTGAGGTTTTATGACTTTGTTATTCCCTTTCCATTGTTTCTGCTATGATAAGTTTGACTAGAGCTTAGACCCAGACTCCAACGTGGACAGAGGTTTGTTAGAGTAGCTTCTTTTGAGACCCAATTTTCTATGGCTATACAAAGATGAAATATCACTTGCTCTGGCTTTTTGTCCCGGGTTATGTTTTAATGTGCTGAGCAGTAATAGAATGCGTTCAGTGAATGATTCACCTAAACAGTGCCACTAAGACACATTCCTTCACGCTCCGTCTGGAGTATTGGACAAGGTCATTCATTTGTTAGAAGGATCCAGCCAATCACGTTGAGACAGTGACTGACTTCCTGCCGGTTGCCCCTAACGAGCCTAGTTAAACATGTCACAAAGTCATGTTTTGTTGATTCAAATCCTTAAGTTGAAAGCCAGAGGAGGGGAGGTATGACCTGTGTTAGAAAGTATGTGAAATATTTTCTTGCCTCCGAGCATTCCTGTGCTGGGAACATGGTTGAGTAATTGACAGTGGTGTGAGTAAGGTTTTAGTTTTTTCATGTAGCCAACAGAGGATGTGAGTGTCTCGTATGGCTCCTCACCTTGTTCTGCCTGCTGCACTGATCCCCCTGAGCTCGTGTACAGGTGCCTCGGACGATGACAGGCTGATTCAATTCAGCAGTGGCTCTGGGCCTGTCCATTCCTGTCTGTCACCAGTGTGGGCTGAGACCGCGGGCGTGGCTGGAAGCGCTTAGCGACTTTTCTTATCCACCTCCCTCCCTCGCTCACCTGCCCCTCCTAGTGAATGGAGGGAGTGCGTGGGTCAAAACAGGAGTGACATTTTGTCTCTTCACCTGTTTTTCTTGAAGCTCCCCTCTGGAAACCAGACTGAGGCTTCCCCGTAGGCAGTTTCCCACTTTGGCAGATAATAGAATGAATGACTGCCACAGCCTGTAAGAGCTTCTGTTGTTATCTGGGTTAGGTGTCACTGGAAAATAGCTAGCTAAGTGTGTCAGGGGCCTAACGCCAGATGGATGAAAGGAATACCAGGTACTGTGTCAAAGCAGGCGGCAAACCATTCAGGAACGAGGAAGAGGAATCTGAAATTGAACTGTGCTCTCCATGCTCCACAGTTAGCCAAATGAATTGCAGCATCAATGGCCACAGGCCATGTGTTCAGCGTTCTGACCTGCTGACTGTGTGACGCGGCTGGGGCTGGCCATCTTGTTCTCTATAAACAGCTGGCCGTTGGATAACATTGTGGGAGCAGGATCAAACGGCATCCCCCTAGACCGCCTCTTATCTGTGTTTAACACACACACACACACACACACACTTTATTGCGCGTGCCATGGCTTGGAGCCTACCTCGTTCTCTGGTAAAGCCTGGTGGAGAATGTATCTCTGAGAGCTTCATTCAGCAACAGCTGATAGCTGAGGTCAACAGCCTCTTCTTTCACCTGTGATTATCAAAAGACCCATAATTGGGCCAGTTAGAGTCTCTTGATATGTTAATGTCTGGCACACACATCCTCGTTCTCTCCTCTCTGATAGGCAGAGGAGGCTGTGAGAGAGGGTGTGTTTAAGAGAGACTGGCAGTTCTCTCCCCTCTGATAGACAGAGGAGGCTGTGAGAGAGGGTGTGTTCAAGAGAGACTGGCACACACATCCTCGTTCTCTCCACTCTGATAGGCAGAGGAGGCTGTGAGAGAGGGTGTGTTCAAGAGAGACTGGCTCGTCTATATCAAAGTCAGTGGAATCTCCACACGGAGTAAAACATGGTGCCCAGCCACAGTGACTTTTATCCTGCATGTGTCTGTTTCCCAACGAGAGCACCAAAATGAGGAGTAGTGGAGTACTGTGCTTCAGAATTAGAATGAATATATCAGCGATATATCAGCGTCTTATCATGTGTAGCTCTGGTTAGTGTGATGATCGGCCCAGAGGGGTGGATCCTCAGTATTCCTCCCCCAGTAAAACTCAGTATGGACAGTTGTCATCAGGAAACAGAAAATGCTGGAGGTCAGGTGTTACCACACTGCTGGATTAACCCAGCACGCTTTTCAACGCTATTGCTACATCGGGGCCACATGTTCAGACAGAGTTGCTTTGGCCTCTATTGTTGCCTAATGCTAAATCCCAGTATCTCTCATAATGTCAGTGTGAATTGTTAATGCTTAACAATCTTAATAATAGCAATAATTAGTTATGTAGTTATAATTCCTGATTGGTAAATAATAGATACTTAATCATTTATGTGCCCAATGAATGAAAATACATGATTACTGTTATGGTGCCTAACACATGTATTATTTAAATGTAATAATTTTACATGTACTATTATTGTGCAGATGACGAAGAGGCGCTCCACTCCATCATGAAGGACCTGGCAGCGCTGGGTCGCTACTCCACCCAGAAACACAGCCACCGCAGCCACAAGCCCAAGAGCAGGACACTGCTCTACAAACAGGTACACCCACTAGCTGAGAGGTTCATGTTAGGCAATGTGTTCAGAAAGACATGATGAAGTCCATTAAAGAACCCTGACACGCTTCTAGATCAATGAAAAACCCAGTGTCTGAGGTTGATCTGACACTTTTCTTGATCAATTAAGCCTGTTGTATGTAAATAACTATGCCCACAAGCAAACAGGAACACACTGCGCCTACCCGGGCTCTGCTTGCATGCACACACACACACACACACACACACACACACACACACACACACCCAAAGAGAAAAAGAGACATGTACAGACACTCAATGTGTTTTTGTACAACAACATGGAAACGTATCTCTCCACCACCTCATCTCTCTTTCAACTCTTTTGCTCATGTTTTCATTAGCTCTTTGTTTTGATTACAAAACATAAACAGTCATAAAAGAGAGTTTCCATTCGAGCAGCTCGTGCTCATGACATGGGCCAAACATGTGATAAACTCAACCTTAGATATTACCGTAGGTTTCAAAGGATGGAGGAGGATGAGGAGGAGGAGGATGATGAGGAGGAGGATGAGGAGGAGGAGGATGAGGAGGAGGAGGAGGAGGATGAGGAGGAGGATGAGGAGGAGGAGGATGAGGAGCAGGATGTGGTAAAAAAAAAAAAGAATGACTATGGGCGATTGTTAACTTTAGAACAGTATTCAATTGGGTATTTATTAATAATTTGTCTGAGTACTGTATGAACGAGGACTCTCTCACAGCTGTCCAAAGACTTCTGCAGCCGTAAATCCCAGATTTAGGAGCGGCCACCGTGAACTTTCCAAAGCTCTAATTCCTCTCTGTTGTTATTGTTTCCCTTCAACAGGATTTAAGAGTCAAGCTGGAGCATGAGAGAGAGAAACGGTACGTTGGTACATCCTTATTGTTTTTCATCTTGTCATTCCAAGTCTGAATTCCTCTGCTAGGGAGCTTCTGTTCTGTTCTGCCATGCATGGAGATTTTGTGTCATTGGAAAGCACAAAAACATGCCAGACTACCATAAAGAGGGGAGACATCCTGACATTTAGCCACCACTTGTGTCTCAGACACAGATGGGCTGTTAGAGAGCGAAAGAAATAGCCTGAGCTCAATGTCAAGTCTACCAGGCACGCCCCATATTAATATTCTGTATGTGGACTTGGTCTGCCTCAGTCACATGCTCACAACACACCATCATGTAGCTCCCTTTGCTCCCTCATAAGCCTTACTCTACAACAGGTCTGCAGGAGAGGGAGATGAACACCACATGTGTCCTATGAACCTTCAGATAGACGTTTACTGAAAGTCATTTTCCACTGTGGCAACTGAAAGTCTGCTTACCATGTAGCTGCACTTTGACTGACCTGTTTACTGGACAGCCTTCATTTGGGCTACGTCTGGTTTTTGACCTTGACATTACTGGTAACACTGGTCCCTGTCAATGGGTGCGCTCTGCTTCAAGGTGGGCAAACCCCTGATGGGAGGAGTCCCGTTGCAGACTGGCTATCCACCAACGTTCCCTCCTTCCAAGGTAGACAGCACTAAATACTGTAGCTGTTTTGTTTTGTTAGTGTCTGGGGTAAGACACTAACAAAAAACACAACTCCCAAACAATATAAACTCAAATTATTTTGCAGGATTCAGCAAAACCGCTCAAAATAAGTAAAGTGAGATAGGATTGATCAAGCATGGAGTTTACCAGCATGTGAAGGAGGTAAAAAAATTAAATAAAAACGTATTCAGCAACTACTCTACAGTCCCCACAACTCTATCCTCCACTTCACACATATAATTGGCTGCTGTGTTGTTGTGATTCTTTATGTGCACATGTCTCCGTTCTCCTCCTGTGAATCTGCGTTCCACAATGTTAACTAAGAGAGACGGAGAGGGGACTTTCTTCTAGGACGTGCCACTGGCAGAATTCAAAGCCAAGAATGTTTTGTTCCCTTCACTCTCAGACTCCTTCCCTTCTGGTTTTTTATTTTTCCATGCCGTAGATTATAATCAGCAAACAATGTTCAAGTGTCCGCCCACCTTCATATTGACTTTGGCATTTTGTTGGATGATGATGATGATGATGATGATGATATTCTGTTGGATTCAGACATATTTGTTTTGTCTGTTCTCCGACGGTGTTCACAGTGGAATCACATTGGACAGGCTCACTTTTTACAGTGCGCAGTGTGTGGGACAGAATGTAGGAGACTGCCTTTCTCTCTTACCCCATTCTCAGCCTGGGCCCCTTTCCAGAGTTCAGCATTTATCTGTGTGTGTGTGTGTGTGTGTGTGTGTGTGTGTGTGTGTGTGTGTGTGTGTGTGTGTGTGTGTCTCCGCGTGTGCAGAGGAAGGAAAGCCATGTCATTTAGCGTAGCGTTCCCCAGCCCTGCTCTTCCTCGTCCCATCTCCAGCTATTTATCGGCTCATCATTGCTGGGTATAAACTGAGGCTACAGTCCACTTAGACAGGCTGCTGCTCTCCCTCTGATCCCCAGGCCTCCCCCTTCCCTAAACCCCATCCGAAATGGTGAGCTAGGAGCCCTCATTAAGATAGGGAGTGTTTGGGCCTCCGCTGAGGACATGATGGTACAAAACAAAGCCTCTTATCAGGATACTCTGAGCTGATAGACGGGCCCTGATTCTTTAAAATCACAGAGGGAGATTGTGGGATAGTTCCAGAGAGAGAGAGAGAGAGAGAGAGAGAGAGAGAGGCTTAGAGATTGTGTGCGTGTGTGTGTGCGTGTGTGTGTGTGTGGGGGGGGGGGGGGGGTTACTCACTCTTTCCGGTCCTCGCTTCCTCTATTTTTCTTATCCCTCTCCCTCTTTTTCCCTTCAATGTCTTTTCTTTCAAAGCCCTCTTTCATTTTAGAGAGGACGGTAAAAAGCCACTTCCTGCTTCTTTTACTGCTGATCCAGAATTCCATCTCTTTCCTCACAGGACGTTTCCCATCTGCCTTTGTGGTGGCTTAGATGAGAGCCCCAGTGGAGTTAGGACAGCGGTCTAATTAGCTTGGCGACGTGCACATATACAGACACTTACAGATAAGCTCAGGCAGACCAGAATGCGCCCCCGTGCACACGTACACATTTATACGTCCATGCGAGATAAGCATTGGTTGAGATGAATCCACAGACATCTGAGAGGCTGCCATGGC
Organism: Galaxias olidus; assembly: GCA_026901105.3. Lineage (NCBI taxonomy): Eukaryota > Metazoa > Chordata > Actinopteri > Galaxiiformes > Galaxiidae > Galaxias > Galaxias olidus. The sequence continues at coordinate 114,681 of JAPMUY010009025.1, forward strand.
CCCTCCTTTTCCTCCAGCTGATTAACGCCCCGTCATCGTCCCAGTTTGGGCTCCCTGCAGTCCAGCCGACCTGTCCCTCATCACCCCCGTTGCCATGGAGAGATGGAGTGTGCTGTAATGAACACTGGCACCAAGAGGCCTTGATCTTTACCTTCTCCTTGTACCTGGCTCATTCCTTCCCTCTCCTACAGCTCCGCAAATCCTTTTTCTTAGTTTTTCCTCTCTCCGCCATATGACCAGTGTGGCTGCCTGGGTATATGATATAATACCACACGGCGACAGTAAGCACCAGAATAGTTTTATTAATGAGAGCATTTCAGGAGACTAAGAGATGGCCTGCATATTAGCCAACTGAGGATCTTGCCAGTTCATGACTAAACCACTAGCGAGAACTGAACCACAGCACGCCGGGCTGTCATCTAGGCATCAAGCCTATTCACACTGACCCTAAGGATGACCTCTGACCCCTGCCTATGCTCTCTCTCTCCTTCCCAGAATCATCCCGTTCCAGAGGCCTCTGAAGATCAAAGAGCTGCTCCAGAAGGTGTCCGAGGCCTTCGGCCAGCAGCTGGACCTCTTCTATCCTGACAAGGAGGTAGACACCCACTGCAGACCCACCGCCATGATGGGGGTTATATCAGGAAACATTTCAGAACAGAGTGAAACGTTCATGTTGGTGAGATGTATTGAGAGTTTCTGGTTGTGTTGCCAGCTGCTGGTGCCTCTGAAGACCCAGGAGGATCTGGACCGGGCTGTTCAGACGCTGGGCTGCAGCACAGGGATCAACAGCTTGCTGAGAATATTGCTGAAAACCCCCAAGAACAACCATGTAAGGCCCGAGGCAGCACCACCAAGCACTGCACAGACAAAGGTTAAGCGCACACTGTAGAGACACTAAAATGTGTCTAGAGTCAGGACCATTGAGTTACACTGCATCACGAAAAAAAGGTTATATGTTGTTGTTGGGTCTTTCACTTCCATTTTGTGTACGCCTTCAGGCTGAACTAAATGGCGAGGTCGGCCTTGAATAGACTGAACCGGACCTATACTCACTGTTGCTGCTACAATGGAACCACAATTCCATTACAAGACCTATGCTCACTGTTGCTGCTACAATGGAACTACAATTCCATTACAATTGAGCCAGTGTTTGAAATGTATGATGTGATGTTAGTTTGATAACTGTGCTGGATTACGGAAAATAAGGAGCTGATTAAAAACGTCATGGAGGTTGAGGTCATTTGTGACTGGTTTGGAATCGCGTCCAGTTTGTCCAAATTAGTGACTTATAGTCGAGCACCTTCCTCCGTCAATGGACGTGATGATCTAATTGTATGATCTAATGCTTCTCTTACTTCCTTTTTTGTTGCCTGCTTCTGTCTTGCGGCACGCACATCCCCTGTGTCACTTCCTGTTTGGCTGGTGCAGTTCCTTCAAGTGAACGGCAGGGACAAGCAAAGCGAGCTGAGGTCTGCCCGTTCGCTGGGAGATCTGAAGGGCTCTCTGCTCAAGAGCTCAGAGAGGGTACGCAAGCACTCTACAGGTGAGTCAGCTCACACACACAGATACACACACACACACACACACACACACACACACACACACACACACACACACACACACACGCACACACACACACACACACACACACACACACACACACACACACACACACACACACACACACACAGACACACACACACACACACACACACACCCACACACACACACACACACACACACACACACACACTCAGCCTTCTCCCACTGCCCTATGTAGTGCTGCCCCCGTCACACCCATCAGCGTTCCTTTACAGCTCTGCTAGAAAGTCACTGGCCTCTGGTTCTGCTGTTCTGTTTGCCTATGTCGGCCTGGGCAGGGCAGGGCCAAGAGGCGCGGTTAAAACCCTAGAACGGAAAAGAGAGAGAGCAAATTAAACAGAGCAGGTAGCAGAGTGACTGCCAAGGCCCGCTGACGTCAAGGCCTTTTGTTAAGGTGGGAGATTGTCCTACAAAGGCGTAGTGTCAGTGTTCATTTAAGACACACTCAAACTGAGTCAATGGCGATATGAATATTAATGACAGATTATTTTTGTTTTATCTCACTGAGCATTATGCAGCTGGAGAAGGCTGTGTCAGGTTTGACAGATAGGAAAAAGACAGGGCAAGGGCATATGTGACCTCTCATACCAAGTAACTCTGCCACCGGACTGAAGAGGAAGCAGAATGAGCTTCAGGACCTGTGTGTCAGTAACTGTTGAATGACAGAAGTTGGGTGTGAGGCTAAATGGGTTTGGTTAAGGTTAAGTCGTAGCGTGTGTCCAGACGAAGGTTATGTCCCACAGACATACGGTACAAACCACAGACCATCTCTCCTATCTCACACTGACTGTTCATTTCCCATCACCAGCAGACACAAGGACTCTAAGAAATCATTTAGTTCAACATTAGAGAGATATTAGACGGAGCTACTTTTAGTCCTTAAATTGTCTGGGTTATCTGGACTCCATTCACCTCCACCTTCCGTCCTCTCCCCTCTCCAGGCTCTCTGCACACGGGCCGCACATCGCCCCCTCCTGGCAGCGTGCCAGACGAGCAGCAGCTCATCGCTCGGCAGGGCTCCTACACCAGCATCAACAGCGAGGGCGAGTTCATCCCGGAGATACTGGACCAGAATGTGAGGGGCAAACGGCTGTTTATAACCTCTTTGATTCTCCGCTTTACCACTGTCAAAATGCATCGATTGCATTCTTTCTTTCTTTCTTTTTTGAAATGAGAATTGACACATTTGCCTAGCATGTTTTCACACAGCTCACACAGAGCTTTAATGGTGTGTGTGTGTGTGTGTGTGTGTGTGTGAACTGCTCTGTGACCAGTCGTTCCTCTTTCTAATCATATCTGTTAGATGCTGGAGCCTTTTAGGAGTGCAGATAACTCACTGTCAAGCAGCTGTCAGTCCATAGACCAGGCGCTGGACAGGTAATTCTACCTCCCCTGATATTTATGTCCTAACCACTGTGTGGATGTGTTCAGGTACCCATGACGTGTGTTTGTGTGTGAGTTTGTGTTGATGTCTTATGTGTTGTTCAAATTTACCTTCACATTTTTATTGTATTAATTTCTGGTTGTCACACGAACGCAAGCACGCATAGAAAGAAAGAGAAGTTCATGAACAGTGTTAAAGGCCAACGGAGCTGACCGACCCTGCCTGCCCGCCTGCCGCCTCAGAGGAAATGGAATCAGGTCGTTTTACTGTTACCATGGAGACGGAGCCCTTATCTGGATGCCTGGATTCCACTGTTATCACCCTCCATGGAGAGAGAGAGATAGGGAGCGAGGGAGAGGAGTAGAGTGAAGAGGGGTACTACTAATAAAAAGAAAGTGAGTGTGAGGAGGGATGAAGTAGTAATAAAAAGTATATTGAAAACAATGTTAGGGTGAAAGAAAGTAGGAGGGCTGGAGAAAGCGAGTGAGAGTTAGTATAATTAACAAAGGGAGGCGAGAGAGAGAAAGAGAGAGAGGGGTGAAAACAACGCTACCTGGAGAAGGCTTATCTGGGCTGCGGAGCACCAAACAATGCCAGGAAACAAGAGCCTGGAACTTTTCCCTGAGCGGGCATGTGTGCCCCTTATCCTGGGCCTTGTGCGTCCCGTCGCCCTGTGGTCAACAGAGACGTCACTCTCGCCAGGGTCAAGGGTCAGGGCTAGCCAAAGTCTCAGAGGGAGGGGAGAGGGTCTTCTTTAACACACAAACACACACACACATTTGTGCGGTAGAGCTGTACATGAATTGCCACACAAACACACACACACACACACACACACACACACACACACGCACACACACACACACACACACTCTGTTAAGTTTGTCTGACACTCGTTTCAAGTTAGTTCTTCTACACGGTAGTTACCAAGTACTGTTTTCTTTCAATTGTGCTAACATTGGCATTGTTCCAGTCAGACGAAAATGCTTTACATGCTAGAATTCATGTTCTGCATCAAGCAAAATGGAAATTCTTATTTGCGTATGCTGTTTAAGTGTATTTTTTGTTAACTCTGTGGTGCTATCTCAGCAAGGATCTTGATCCAGGTTTAGATTGCAGATAGAATCACTACAGACAGAAATGCCGTTAATCAACACGTTTTACATTTTTCATTTCAGCCCTCCTTTTGCCCAGAACAACCGAAACAACAACTACCAGAACGTGAACTATGACTACAAAGGTAAGACAGGACCTACAAGCACCCCTTCATCTGGCCATGTTTAAGGAGTGGTGCAGTCTGGGAGTACAGCAGACTGAAAAGGTTCTGTTTAAGGAGTGGTGCAGTCTGGGAATACAGCAGACTGAAAAGGTTATATTTAATGAGTGGTGCAGTCTGGGTATACAGCAGACTGAAAAGGTTCTGTTTAATGAGTGGTGCAGTTTGGGTATACAGCAGACTGAAAAGGTTCTGTTTAATGAGTGGTGCAGTCTAGGAATACAGCAGACTGAAAAGGTTCTGGTTAATGAGTGGTGCAGTCTAGGAATACAGCAGACTGAAAAGGTTCTGTTTAATGAGTGGTGCAGTCTAGAAATACAGCAGACGGAAAAGGTTCTGTTTAATGAGTGGTGCAGTCTGGGAATACAGCAGACTGAAAATGTTCTGTTTAAATGAGTGGTGCAGTCTGAGTATACAGCAGACTGAAAATTTTCTGTTTAATGAGTGGTGCAGTCTAGGAATACAGCAGACTGAAAAGGTTCTATTTAATGAGTGGTGCAGTCTGGGTATACAGCAGACTGAAAATTTTCTGTTTAATGAGTGGTGCAGTCTGGGAATACAGCAGACTGAAAAGGTTCTATTTAATGAGTGGTGCAGTCTGGGTATACAGCAGACTGAAAATTTTCTGTTTAAGGAGTGGTGCAGTCTGGGAATACAGCAGACTGAAAATGTTCTGTTTAATGAGTGGTGCAGTCTGGGAATACAGCAGACTGAAAAGGTTCTATTTAATGAGTGGTGCAGTCTGGGTATACAGCAGACTGAAAAGGTTCTATTTAATGAGTGGTGTAGTCTGGGAATACAGCAGACTGAAAGGGTTCTGTTTAATGAGTGGTGCAGTCTGGGAATACAGCAGAACGAGGGTTCTGTTCAGTCTAAACTGTGTAGAGTGTAATAGTTAGAGTTGAGGACTTCAGGGAGGGTAAAAGAGGATCTCTATGATGAAACCCATTGTTTACCAGTGACCCTATTGCATTGTAGCCTTCCCATCTATACAATACATTTTGCTTTTGATATTCAACTGGTTACTCCGCACACGTCTCTAACCATCTATGTCCGGGCTGCCCATCTGCTTCTGCCTCAGTTCCAACCCCCCCCCCACCCTCCTTCCTCAACAACTTCGTCTCAGTTCCAACTCTGTAGATCCTCTGATCCAATAGAGCAGCCTCTCAGACAGTGATATAGTAGTTCTTCTGATCCAATAGAGCAGCCTCTCAGGCAGTGATATAGTAGTTCCTCTGATCCAATAGAGCAGCCTCTCAGACAGTGAGATAGTAGTTTCTCTGACCAGAGAGGATCTGCTCCACAGCGAGGGCTGCACACTCCTCCCAATCTGGTCACATTGTCTCTCCACTCCTACACGCAGCCTATAGCCTATGTCCGTTGTGTACACATTAAATACCCCTATATTCAATGTGAAAATAATCCCACACCGTCCATGTAGACATACAGATATGCATGCACTCATCCCTGATCTTAAGCTGTGTGGCCCTTCCTTCTGAAGGCTGCAGTATTTGTTTACCATTCCCTGTGAGGAGATTTTTCCTCTTTATTCTGCACGACCAAACACAGAAAATAACCCTCGTCTCCCTGGGATACAGCTACAAAAACAACGCAAGGGGAGGCAGTCATCTGACCGAACAGCTGCTTTCAATTGCATGTGGCTCTGCTGCGCTTGTCTGTCTGTGTGTGTGTTTGTGTGTGTGTGTGTGTGTGTGTGTGTGTGTGTGTGTGTGTGTGTGTGTGTGTGTGTGTGCGAGTGTGTGTGTGTGTCTGTGCGTGTGCGTGTGCGTGTGCGTCTGTGTGCATGTGCGTCTGTGTGTGTGTGTGTGTGTGTGTGTGTGTGTGTGCAGACAGAAAGCCAGCAATGACCTGCGTCAGCAGTGCTCCCCACCTGCCTTTAGTTACTACTCTGCTGTGTTCATGGTTAGGTGGAGATACGATATACTCTCAGTCATTAATATATATTATACTCTCAGTTCTTGGCAACGTGAGGACTTTAAGACTTTTAGGGAACTGAAGACTTGCAAGAGCAGAATGAAGATCTATATGTTTAAATTGAAGATTGCTAACTCGCGTGAGACAATTCGTTATACTTTCCGTAAAGTGCATTCTTTTGGCAAACAGAAATAAGTTGCAAATCTTTTCTTTTTTTTAACAACATTAAAGTCACTAAATGAACTCCATGCAAGCTAAACTAGTCTACATGCTCACTGACAAGTATGCCTTCATGCTCCCTCTACAGGCCGACATGGGAAAGGAGGGACTTTCCCTCGCCAGTTCCAGTTGCCCAATCGCAGCAAAGACTACTCTGACGGTAAGAACCCATTGGCAGAGCAATGCGTTTATCATTGTGCAGATAAAGTATGATAGGTTCACATGATGCTGTCTGCGGTAGCTATGTACACACACTAACATGCACCACTCCCAAATGGAAGACAGATATAATTCATTATATGGTTGCTCATTTTAAATAACTATCTGTAGTATTACTAGTGTCTAGACTAACTGATATTTGTCAGATATTTTACAGTAATGATCTGCTTGACTGAGTGGGTTAAAGACTACCATGGGCTGGTGTCTCACTGTCCTTATAAAGGCATTCACTTACTCACAGGCTTGGTTAGCAGTTGCTTACTCAGAGGCTAACCTTGGCAAGCAGAGATTTTGTAGCACTCGGAATTGCATTATAACACTGTTTCCTGTTGGAGAGGAAGTGGAGTGAGAAGCTCTCCGCTCGGCTGGCCCTCAGACTGGGATTCTCTGATTGGTCAAGCCTGGACGTGTGTGTTCTCTAAGGGCGTGGAGAGATAGTTTACACACACACACACACACACACACACACACACATTTTTCCTACAACCGTGAAGGTTTTACAGACAGTACATCACCCTCTTAGAGTAACATTAGTGCCTTGCACTTTGCTTGTTTTGGTTGATTAATGTACTTATGTGTGTGCTTTGTCGGTCTGTTGTTGTGTGTCTGTGTGTGCAAATACATGTTGTCTTTAAGGTCGCAGAACCTTTCCACGGAGCTTCATGCCTCAGGAGAACCTGTTCCAGTTGGTTCCATCCAGTCGTACCCGCAGCTACAACGGGGACAGCACACTGCAATACAGTGACAAAAGCTGCCCGCGTAGCGCACCTAAATGTGAGTTCAGGGACCGCCTGGGTCAAGGGTCGGGTACTCTTAATACCCTGTCATAAGCCAGAGTTGATGAAGGCCGATGGCAGGCTATATTTTACATTCTGTAGATCTCATATAATGCAGCACTATCCTTTTGCTGATGGGGATTGACGGGGAACGTCTATTTTCAGATCCAAATGGAAGAAAACAAAAGAGTTAGTGGAAAGAATGGACAAAGAGCTGGCCCTTTGCCAAGCTTATCTATGTGCACTGCCCCCTTGTGGTAGACCCTTAGCAGTGTTAAACCACAATAAGTACACTTAAATTCCTTACTATTTCAACAGTGATTTGTTGGAAAGCATAAACACAGCCCACTTTGACATTAGTGGGTTGGTTTTATCTTGATAGAAATAATGAATATTTTGAGATAGATACCTGTTAAAATGCATTGCCATTAAATATTTTACTATTGTTTACCTAAATTAAGGGTACAATATTGAAACCTTGTACTCTGAAAACAAGTCAACCCACTTGTAGGTTACGTTCCCAAGAATAAAAAAATTCTACTCTTCCATGTTGCTAAGCTAAGTAGTACTGTAAAAGATTCAGACCAACTTTGCATTTGTGTCCATTCAAACAGCTAAACTTGACCACAGCGTTTTAGGGTTCCTATTGTATCTACGTTATGCTAGGTGTAATCTTATGTTTGACCTGACTACATTTATTTGTGATCTTCCTTGCCTGTTTCCCACATACAAACACATACATACACGCACGCACAAAAACAGATTAGTTACTGCTGTAGCAACATTTATGATTTATATTTAAAGTTTTTTAAGTTTCATTCTTGCTATCTATTTTCTGAATTGTACATATTTTTTTTATTTAGCACAGTCTCCAATTTTCAAAGGAAAACTTTGACTGTGTGTTGTGCCTCCCTGTTGTTTGGGTTAGGGTTAGGGTTGACTGTGTTGTGCCTTCCTGTTGTTTGGGCGGTCCCTTTCTTCACTTCGTGAGCGGCTCCGTCTAGCTAGGATTAAACACAAGCCTGTGGTGGAGCTGACGTCTGGGTGAAGCTACTCTTTGAGTAATAGTTGTGCTTGTGGTCATTTTTGACGCCTGGCCAGGGTTTCGTGTTTGTTTAAGACGTGTCAGCACAGCATCTCAATGCGGTTTGAAATGTATGGGTCCAATTGAAGTATGTTTTCTTTTTTCTGTTTCGTTAGCCCCGCGGGCACCGGCCAACTGGCGACAAGGGAAGCTCCTTGGGCGAGGGGCATTTGGAGAAGTCTATCTCTGCTATGATGTAGACACGGGCCGTGAGCTGGCTGCCAAACAGGTGCCCTTTGACCCTGACTGCCAGGACACTAGCAAGGTACAATTACAGTTTCATAGACCACCATGATTCATGGTTTGTGCTGGGAAAATAGCCCAAAAAACGACACAGATATTGAACATGAAAGGTTTGAAGCACAGGCTGGATTAAGTTATAAAACCATAACCTGTTGCTCGGCTGGAAACGATATTTTTATTTCGTAAAGACTGCTCAGCACGCCATCAACTATCATCAATGTATGTGATTCTAAATGATCTTGAATACTATTATGTAAGTTCTACTGCTACCTATTCTCCCTTTAGTGCATTCCAAATGCCCATGTCTGTCTTTATGTTAATCTAGTCCCTTCCTCTCTGTCTGTCTATCTCTGAATGTCCCCCGAGCAGGAGGTGAATGCTCTTGAGTGTGAAATCCAACTCCTAAAGAATCTTCATCATGAGCGGATTGTTCAGTACTATGGTTGTCTGCGAGACCACGAACAGAGGAAGCTCACCATCTTTGTAGAGTTCATGCCGGGGGTATGTTTTGGACACAATGCCTTTAAAGACTACAACTGAATTTAAAGTTTAGATATTTTTAATATAAAAAAATCTTGTTATTTCTGATCTGACAAATGAAGTCGATTCTACCTTGTGCAAAGTTAGCACTAGACATGAGACATACTAGATACTAGACAGCGTTTTTATAAGCTGGACCTTCCTTTCCCAACCCAGCTGTTAAAAACAGTGTGGAATTTTCCCTAGTTCTTAACAAACATCTTTGTAGTCACCCATGCCAGCAAACAGCTCGACTTTATGAGATAATTGTTTTCTTTAACGACTTGCTGTCGGCGAAAGGCCCCTAACCCTGGGTCTGTTTTAAATACTTTACTGGCTTCTCGTAAAGCCTCTGTTGAGTGTTTTAGTCACACATTGTCTGGAAATTGGCCTTGTTTATATTTCGTTGGTTTGCTGGCAGTGGTAAGCAGGGGAGGACAGGAACCTTAGCCAAGTCTGTGTTCCGCTATGAGGCTAGCTGAGCCCAGGACCGGGCTACAATGCTGGGGCCAACCCATAAGGACAGGAACCCTGGAGGTGTGCCTAACAACCCTCCTGTAGCCAGCCCGTAGGAGTAACTGAGCTGTCTTACCAGGAGTTCAATGTACTGTATGAGCGGAGATGGGAAAGGGGGAAGCGACCCTCTCATGTTTCAGCTAGGCCCAGGCGTGCGTCACAGGTGCTACTAGCCAAAGTCTCGGCACTTCCAGTTTAGTGTTCCAAGGATAGTGTTCCAGTTTCCTAAGGATAGTGTGCAGAAACAGGAGCAGGAAAAACGGTCAGTTGAAGGTGTTTGTGATTGAAAATGTAATTACAGTTTCAGGTGTGTGTAGAGTGTTTTTGAGTATTTTGTTTTGAAACCCAAAATATGGCTAAGAACTTACAACATCTGATCCAAATAGAAACATTGCTAATGTGCAAGCAATTTATGGTCAAAACATTCAACCTTTCATCAAAATGTATTTTCTAACAGGGGGCCAGGCTCTTGAGGATAACCAAAGCAGGGAACCTTCTTAAAGAGCAGAACCTTAACTGCTTTGCCATCAAATAGTTAAACCAAATGCAGTATGTGTTCCATAATGTCCTTATGAGGTCCAGATACAGTTTTATGAGTGTCAGAGTATACTACATATAACATGACAAAAATGTGATAATGTGACATGCATAAGTGATGTAGTGGAGCAATTGTCTTTCTAACCTACGTGTGTGTGTGTGTGTGTGTGTGTGTGTGTGTGTGGGTGTGTGTGTGTGTGTGTGTATCTCTGTGGGTTTGTGTGTGTGTGTGTGTGTGTGTGTGTGTGTGTGTGTGTTTGTGTGTCTGTGTGTGTCTCTCTGTGTGTGTGTGTGTGTGTGTGTGTGTGTGTGTGTGTGTGTCTCTCTGTGTGTGTGTGTCTCTCTGTGTGTGTGTGTGTGTGTGTGTGTGTGTGCTTGCGTGCGTGCGTGCTTGCTTGCGTGCGTGCGTGCGTGCGTGCGTGCGTGTGTGTGTGTGTGTGTGTGTGTGTTTCTGTGTGTGTGTATATGCAGGGCTCCATTAAAGATCAGTTGAAGGCCTACGGTGCTCTTACAGAGAAAGTGACGAGAAGGTACACCAGACAGATACTCCAAGGGGTGTTCTATCTCCACAGCAACATGATCGTTCACCGGGATATAAAGGGTAACTCCACCAACACACAGCTAAATAAACCATTGCCTTGACAAGGGGACAAGTTATCCTAATCATTACTCTGGATTTTACAGAAATGAATAGAAAACATAATTTTCTATTCTTTATTTTTATTTTTATTTATTGTGGTACATTGTATGTTCGTGCTCAAGTTTTGTTCTGTAGAAGAAAATAGAGCGGAACTGAAACTATTCTAAGCTTTCACTTGAAACATATATTATTAGACTGTATGAGGAAATGGACTGCTTTGAACACTTTTTTTTACCGGTTAGAATAGCTTTGGTTTGGCTGTCAAAAAGGTTGGTCAGCACAGCTCAGTTTAGCCACAGCCTGGGAGGGGGAAATGCCTTGTCTGTACGGGGACTTAGAGGTCTTCAAACCACAGTCAACTATGAGTCTCTGTTCGGGGATTTCCACAAAAATAAAAAGCTCTTTCTCCAAGAAAATCCCACTTAACAAATGTTTGTAGGTACAGGTTTAAACCTCTGTCAGCACTTACTTTGTTTGGATAGCACTAAAGGTTGCTCGTATGACGTCGACTCTCGTATGTGTGAGGAAGCTTGAATGAGACGTCGCTTTCTTCCCTTGTTTTGTTTTCCCCTGGATTTGACCCTTTCCACCTCCCCCCTCTCTCTAATGCTGTCTGCCTTTTCCCATTCCACCTCCCCCCTCTCTCTAATCCTGTCTGCCTTTTCCCGTCTTGTGAAGGATGTGGAGGTTGAGTGGCTGGTGTGAATTACTCACTGTTCAAACCACAACAGGTCCTGAAGGTAACAGGATTGAAAGGTCTAATGACAGTGTGTTATTATATTTGGACAAAATCAAACCCTTCTTTTGTCTTCCAGGTGCTAACATACTGAGGGATTCCTCTGGTAACGTGAAGCTGGGAGATTTTGGAGCCAGCAAACGCATCCAAACTATCTGCATGTCTGGCACTGGGATCAAGTCAGTCACAGGCACCCCCTACTGGATGAGTCCGGAAGTGATTAATGGAGAGGGCTATGGGCGGAAAGCTGACGTCTGGTAAGAGAACCTAATAATTGAATCAATCTAAAAACTGTATCGTTTTTAAATACTATAAATTACAGTATTTAGTATGTAGACTTTGGGGGTTTTCTGTAAAGCTCATAATTCTCTGTGTTTAATTTTTTTTACCAGGAGTGTTGCCTGCACTGTGGTGGAAATGCTGACTCAGAAACCCCCTTGGGCTGAATATGAAGCCATGGCAGCCATCTTTAAAATAGCAACACAGCCTACAAAACCCGCACTTCCTGATAGCACGTCGGACGCTTGCAGAGACTTCCTGCGGCAGGTGTTTATAGAAGAAAAGTGGCGCCCTACATCGGAAGGACTGCTCAGCCACCCCTTTGTTCAGGGCGGCTTCTGAAACCTTCAAGACATTCCTCTCTTTGGTCCCACTGGCCCTGTGTCTCCCCTCCCCTCCACCCTGCCCGTCCCCAGAGCCCAACACACACTCCCCTCCACCCTGCCCGTCCCCAGGGCAACCACACACTCCCCTCCACCCTGCCCGTCCCCAGAGCCCACCACACACTCCCCTCCACCCTGCCCGTCCCCAGAGCCCAACACACACTCCCCTCCACCCTGCCCGTCCCCAGGGCAACCACACACTCCCCTCCACCCTGCCCGTCCCCAGAGCCCACCACACACTCCTCTTCACCCTGCCTGTCCCCAGAGCCCACCACACACTCCCCTCCACCCTGCCCGTACCCAGGGTCACCACACACTCCCCTCCACCCTGCCATCCCAGAGCCCACCACACACTCCCCTCCACCCTGCCTGTCCCCACTACACACTCCCCTCCACCCTGCCCGTCCCCACTACACACTCCCCTCCACCCTGCCCGTCCCCAAAGCCCACTACACACTCCTGGCACAAGAGCCCGGTGGTACTTCATCTTCCTGCTTGTCAAGAATCCTAAATCCATGCCATCCACAACCATAGCTAGCGCCTCCATAACCAGCCAGCTAAACAGTGATCCAATATAAAAGGAGGCAAAGCTGGTCTTTCTAAGACATGAAATGGTGATAGGTGGGCTTACAAATATGACAAGCAAGCAAGCCTATGAGAGATTGTTGTCATATTCCCCCATATAGCAAGTAGGCCAAGCCAGAGGGGCTGCCTACACTGTCCAAATCGTTTTCTTCAACATGCATCTACTGCCACAGAATAATGTCTAGAGGATGGATTTGTCTCTATATATTTTACTAATTGTTACACTGAAAGTAATCGCAAATTGAAGTACTGTGTACTACTAATTACATGTTCCTGTTGGCAATGACTGGTAAAAATACTTTTGTATTAAGTAGACCGAGTATACAAAGTCACCTTAAAGTAGGTTCAGTTTGATATGAAATATGTAAATGTGTTTAGTCAACGCCTTACAATGAAAATTTGTGAGTGAGATTTTTTTATGCCCTTATCCTAGCACTCACATACCCCTTTTGAATGATTGTAAGCTATAGCACTTTTTATACAACAATTAAAGATAATTCTCGCAGGATAATCAAATAAATAAATATTTTTCTATGCCATTTTTCATAATTAGACAAGCAGGGTTAATCTAAATGTTTAGAAAAAAATGCTAGACTTTGATAAAAGAGATAGATAAAAAGCTAACGTGTATAAGCAATATATTCATCAACTGTCATATATGTTTTGTGGTTCTGAAATTAATCTTAAGATCATGTTCAGCTTCCTTCTTGTGGCCAAAGATAAACTGAGTATGAAATGGTAAGTACCGAAACAAAACAGTATTTTTTTTACCCATTGTTTTTGGGAACAAACAAGTAGACATCATGTTTTTCTTAAATGCTGTACATTTACATTGATCTTTATGGCTCCATGATACTGCAGTTTTTCCGACCGCTTGGTGCACAGTAGGCTCAGTCCAAATGTAGTGCTATATGCAGTCTATTGTTCCAAATAGAATGGTTAAGACAACAAGCAAATGGCATTTGCTTTCCTTTGATGTTATGTACGTCAAACCACTTCAACATCAATACAGAGATTTCTTTTCCTTATTTTCAGAAGAGGAAAATCGTATTGATTTAAGACTTGATATAGCTAATTGTTCGCATGTGTAGTCTACATGTGCAAATACATGTCTTTAACTGGGGCTAAATTTGACAATGTAGTATTCAATTCAAAAAGTGTTGTAGTAGACCGTGGCAGTGCAAAATCAACTGTGCAGGATTTGATAAGGGGAGCGCTTTATCAGTCTGCATCAGCAACAAATAACAGACAAAATATCAACTTGATTAGACCCCGGTCAGTGCCTTACCTGATGATCTAACATGTTCACCTGCAAAGGAAAAGCATTAGCAAACAAGGTGAATCACTGTTCTGTAAAGAGCACAGCACATGGGCTCTGCTGAGGTTCAAATATTGATTGTACTGTAAATACATATTGTACTGCACTTTTGTATTACATTTCATTATATTATATCCTAACTCCTTTCAGAATGCTATTGTACAGGCATGGGGTTTGTCCTGCCATCCAGCAGACAGGATAATATTCATCCTCTCTCCAATAGCTGAAAAGCAGTATACTTGTTCATTAATGGGTTTCTGATTGGGGCTGAATTTTTTTTTGCCTTAATGACAAAGCCCAATGACTTCAAAAATGTATTAGTATAGATATTTTGTACATTAATAAATCAAGTTGAAAAATAAATTCTTGTCCTATTAATGATTTATATTTATCAGTTTGTAGAAAAGACTAAACCATGCTAACATATTTAAACTGTTGCCTACCAAGGCTAAACCTTATTTTGTATTATTGTTTATTATTGTATTGATAATTGAGTTTACCGTAAATTCAGCATGATAATTGTTTACAAAAATTCTAGTTCATGCAGTTTGTCGATGATACCTAAAGCCCCTTCAGAAATTAAACGAATGAAAAAAAAATAGATGAATAAGAAAAAAAAAAAAAGTTTATACAAGCTATGCGTTGCAAGACTGGAATGTATTTGAAAGAAGTAAGCAGCAGGCAGTGATGTAGCCAGCCACGTACGAAGAGAGGGGCGACAGCAAAACAACGAAATAACCACATACGCTTGAATGTAATTGAATTGGCCTGCAACCTTCTGATATTAATTTGGAACATAATAACTAAGTGGGAACTTGGTAACAACACGAAAGCATGTCGAACGCACGGGTTGTAATATGTTTACTGAGAAACGATTTACGTATTTACGACAATGAGGTTAGTAAACGTTCATTTACAGTAGGTCTTTTCCTCTTTCATTTAATGTTCAATATTGTTTATGTCCAAACTCAAAAGAAATTGTATCATTTTACACTTCTTGTGTTATTAATATGCTTAGTGAATTGCATTCAATAAAGTAAAAAAATGTAAACTTGTGTAAGACCATTCGTTCCGGAAGTGTTCATACCTTACGTAAATATATGTAGTTTTCAATAGTTGTAGTTTTCCATATTTGTAGTTTTATTGTCTTTTTTTTTTTAAGTGTCAATTTAAGGACATCTATTAAACACCACAGTTTACTTGTACTCACTTTTTAACAGACTTAACATGTTCTGCATTAATATCCCATTTTACATGAAGGTTTTCTACTGGGCTGAGAGGAACGCTGAGTACATCGTCCCAATCTATTGCTTTGACCCTCGACATTACATGGGCACCTACAAATACAACCTGCCCAAGACTGGTCCCTTCCGCCTTCGCTTCCTATTGGATAGCATAAAGGACCTACGTTCCTCACTATTCAAGAGGGGCAGGTGAGATGCAACCTATATAAGTCTGTCATATGGAAAACAATTTAGTTATTAAATAAGAAAATACCATAGGTTCAATTTGAGAACTCGTTTACATATACTTCCTAGCTCGGACTTTCATAAAAATGTAACGATGGATGACAGACCAACTTGACTTCCAGTTCAAGCTGTGTTGTTATTAAAAACTGCAGAAATGTATAAATAACTTAGATTAGGATGTCCATGAATATACCCTTTATTATTGTTATTTAAAAAAAAGTATTATATTACTGATGAGTTACGTTCTGATGAGGATATAATTTCTACAATGATTCTTTAAAAAATAATGCAAACATGTAATAGAAAGCTCCTGTAATGTACGCTGTGAACAAACCTTCATCAAAATAGACTCTTCTAACTTTTGCATGGTAGAAATACACAGTTCAGATAATACTGGATCAGGACACAGCTGGACTTGGACAGGTCATGTTTACATTGACACAACGACTACATAGTCTGTTCCCACAATTTGGTCTGGTCAGCAAGGGGGAAATAATTGACCCCCCCCCCTTCCCAGGATGCAGCTTGCATTGTGTAACATGCACGGTGTTAACATTGCGATTGTGTGTGATTGGTGTGTGTGTGTCCAACAGTAACCTGTTGGTGAGGCGGGGGAAGCCAGAGGAGGTGGTTGCAGACCTCATAAAGCAGCTAGGTTCAGTCAGCGCTGTGACCTTCCATGAGGAGGTTGGTGAAATCACCCCTCTCTCCTACATTCTTTACCTGTATCTACCTACACCAGTTTAATGCTCCATCGTCAGGTGTTTAGGGTTTTAATCCTCATGGTTTAATTATTAAGGTAACATCTGAAGAGCTGAAAGTTGAGAAAGGAGTGAAGGATGTTTGTGCCCAGATGAAGGTCAAAGTTCATTCCTGCTGGGGTTCCACACTCTACCACAGAGATGACCTGCCATTTCCCCATGTATCCAGGTGAGAGTATGGGCTGGGCTGCTTAGTGTTCTATCCCAACTCGCATGCCTCATCTCATTAAAGTTAACATACATGTTCTGTAACTGTATAAGATAAGACATGTATTTAACAAGGATAGTGTTTATTATAGTACTACAGTGCCAGTCATATCTAGTGACTTTACTTTTACTGCTTTCTGGCTTGTTTGAGGCTGCCAGACGTGTACACCCAGTTCAGGAAGGCAGTGGAGACCCAGAGCAGGGTGAGGCCTGTGCTGCCTACCCCAGAGCAGCTCAAACCTTTGCCGTCAGGGCTAGAGGAAGGACCCATCCCCACCGCTGAGGATTTGGAACAACCAGGTGACAGGCTAAACAATAGGAATCATTAATATCTTTTTGGGGAATGGATTGTGAAGCTAAATTCAGCAATGGGGTAGAGAAAATTAAAGACAGTTTTGTTTTACGAATGGCACTAAGCATTTCCAAAGTGGAAGGTGCTTTAGTGCTGATGACATGTGAAGATAGGTGAAACATAGCAGAAATAGAACTTTTCAAAGTTAGCACAAAATGGCTATGATTCAAATTAATATTTAAATTTTCTAAAGACACAACATTATTTGATACTGACACACGTCCCTGTATTGCTGTTGATAGAGGCTGTGACAGATCACCGCTCAGCCTTCCCCTGCAGTGGAGGGGAGAGCCAAGCCCTGGCCAGACTTAAGCACTACTTCTGGGATACGGTAAGTGAGAATCCCTAGTTGAGACAGCCGTTTTTGGCTTATTTTGAAAATTCATTACTGAAAGTTGTGTGTAAGTTGTAGATCTATCCTTATCAATTATTGTAGTTCCTCAAATAAATAAATAATTTACAACGGATCATTACACGTTTTTTTATTGTCTAGGATGCCGTTGCTACCTACAAGGAAACTCGAAATGGCATGATTGGCACTGACTATTCCACAAAGTTTTCTCCCTGGTAAATAACAATGTCTAACACATTTTGACTTTTGTATAGCCATTAACTAAAGTACAGTATAGTCACAGTTAAAGTATATTGTCTTGTAATTCACTGTTCAAAATGTTTTGTTGGATGTCCTGCAGGCTGGCAATGGGGTGTATCTCCCCCAGGTATATCTATGAACAGATAAAGAAATATGAGAGCGATCGAACAGCCAACCAGAGCACATACTGGTGAGCTCAGTCAACAACATATCTAGCCAAATCCTTTATACTATGCAATTCATTTAAGTTTGAGCTTTACACATGGTAATGTTACCTGCAGGGTCATTTTTGAACTGCTCTGGAGAGACTACTTCAAGTTTGTTGGGGTGAAGTATGGAGACCGATTGTTTCATGTTAAAGGTAACAGAGCAAATAATTTGATAGAATGCAGTCCATGCTGGTTGGTTTTATAACTAACATAAGGGTTTTTTACATTTAGGTCTGCAAGACAAGTCTGTTCCTTGGAAGATTGATAAAAAGCTGTTTAATGCATGGAAAGGTCTGTATAATGCCCCTTCGTAATATGTTTTTAACCTTGCAAGCCTAAGATTAAATTCAGGTCCGTTCTTTATTAAGGGCGGTGCATAACAATTCCAATATAAAGTACGGAAATGGAGCCATATCACAATCACTCAGATCCCTAATTTCTCTGAGCAAGGACATAATACAATGTATACTTGAATGTATTTGTTGTCTTTAGTTCACATGAAGTCTAACTTGAGGACCAGAGGATAATGTGATTATGATATGACCATTTTTGTAATCTGTGTTTGTTTAAAGCTAAAGATAGAGATTCTGGTTGTGTGGATTGATGCATGTTTAATCTAACTTGCTAGTTTACCTATCTATGGAATGAACAGAGGGATGCACAGGTGTACCTTTCGTGGATGCAAATATGAGAGAGCTGGCTCTCACAGGATTCATGTCAAACAGAGGGCGCCAAAATGTTGCCAGCTTCCTTACCAAAGACCTGGGTTTGGACTGGAGGATGGGGGCCGAATGGTTTGAGTACCTTCTGGTAAATTTTCTGGTTGCTGGCCTTTAGTCCTAGAATTATGACATTAACTTTATATAATCAAAATGACACCATACATATGTATTATTTCGGTGAATTTGCATGTTAAAAGTTAATGAATGTCATGTTATTCAATTGCCTACACAGTCATAAATTTCAATCATATTTTCCATTAAGATTTAATTTACTTTACTGCAGCAACATATTTCTTTTCAGGTTGACCATGATGTTTGTAGTAACTATGGTAACTGGCTGTACAGCGCTGGGATAGGAAACGATCCCAGAGAAAACAGAAAGTTTAACATGGTCAAACAGGGGCTTGACTATGACACTAACGTAAGTGTAATTGTGACCAACATGAAAACACGTGTTTGTTATGGTTAGGAGACATAGTATTGCATCCTCAATTATTGCTTTGGGAAATTTCGGAACCTGGTAAGTCTTCACATTTAAGTTCATGTGATAATAATGTTGATGCCTCAGCTCACTCAAGTGCATTCTGGTATCTTCTCAGGGAGACTATGTGAGGCTGTGGGTTCCAGAGCTGCAGGGGATCAGAGGAGGAGATGTCCACACTCCATGGACTCTCAGTAGTTCCTCTTTGTCACATGCTCACGTGTCCCTTAACGAAACGTACCCCTCCCCCATTGTCATAGCCCCAGAATGGAGCAGGCATGCAAACAAGAAACCGGTGGGTGTACACAATGGAGTGAAAAGATTATATTTTTTTGCTCATCGCTAACGCTAATTGACTTTTCCGTTCATAAATAATCATACATTTTTTTTTTCTTTAACTACTCGTCAATTCAATTAAATTCAATTCACAATCAATTCACTTCTGCTTTTCAGAGAGGAACTGGACCTTCCACAAGAGGAAAGAAAGGGCCATCTCAAACTCCAAAACAACACAGGGACAGGGGCGTAGACTTTTATTTCTCCAAAAGCAAGAATCTTTGATCTAGCTTACTGAAAAGTTGTTCAAGAGAATGTGGATTGGATGTAAAAAGATTGGGCATTTTAGAGATGCAACATTGTAAGATTTTGGGTTGATTTGAATCAAACTGAGACCATGACATAAATGTATTTCTTTGCTGACAAGTTTATTTTTATTTCTATTCAACCAATAGAATTTTAGTCATGCAATATTTTTGGCCTCTCTAACTTTCCAGTTCTTTTATTTAATTTATTAAAAATGTGTTGGTGTTAGAAACTCCCAAAGTTTTGTTTATTATCTGCATGTGCAATATGGGTTTTCCTGGATATTTAAAAATGCAGTTTTGAAGCATTACATTTAAATGCTGATTAAAGCAACATTGCTTAGAATGTGGAAAATCCGTGAAATAAACTCTTTGATTATTAACAATTTGCTGGTGATTCCGTTCTATGAAGTGAAAACCGATCTTTCCCGTTTTTGGTATAGTGTTTTCCAGAAAGGGGAATAAAAACAAAGGTTTTATATTAACTGACTTTTGATTAACAAACTTCTTTCACAAAGTATCCGTACCTTAAAACGCATGCCGTAAATTAACCCAATAACCTCAAAGCTATATGCTGTTTAGCTGCCCTAGTTTAAACTTGATTTAACATTGACTATAAAATACTACAAAATAATTTTAGCAATACTGTACAATAAACAATTCTACAAATTCCCTGGATGGACTGGCGACCTGTCCAGGGTGTACCCCGCCTCTCGCCCTGTGTCCGCTGGGATAGGCTCCAGCCCCCCCCGTGACCCTGTACAGGATAAGCGGTAAAGTTAATGGATGGCTGGATGGATGGACAAATTCCCTGTTCACTCCTTCCTCTGAAACTAAAAACAACACCATGACCTACCAGTTTGTTTCAAGTGTGTCACTCAGAAGAAATGTAAAGGTAATGCTTTAATCATATCATTTTTAAGATTGCATGTTTTAGGAAAAAGTCAACAGTTGGCATAGGTTGGGGTTTTATTGTTAGGCCACTTGTTTTGTGTTCAAAAGAACCACAATTCTCTCCAAACATGTCAGACATGGAGATGTGGAATATAATATAATAATAATATAATATTTTACTGATTGCGCTGAACTTGACTGTAGGAAAACGTTTGAGGCTGTTTTGAAACCCAAAGAACACAGCTGCCGCAGACTGGATGTCTGTTGCTGAGAAAATGGGATTTTCATATTCAGAGATAAAGAATTATGACGATGCCAAAAACCCAACTTTGTAATTGTTAGATGGCTGGCAAACACAATATTCTGGCTCAACAGTTGGAAAGTTATTATCTATACTTGAAGAGGCTGAGAGAGAAGATATTGTGGAAGATCTTCTCATCCAGACTAGTGGGTTCCTAATATTTTGCTATTAACAAACTCACCTTACAGGATTTTGTATATTTTTTATACTACTAAACTGAACCATCTATCCTGAGTTAGAAAATAGACAGTGTGTTATAGGTTATATAGTAATTATATATAGAAACTATATACAGAAATTTGTCCATGCTGAAACACTGTTTTTGCATGGCATAGGTGTAAGAAGATGGTGGTAGTCATCTCAGATGAGTACCTGGACAGGGATGGCTGTGACTTCCAGACCAAATTTGCTCCTGGTAAGAACAGGGCAATACTTTATTTCAGCAACCCAACACGGTATCCAGCACATAAAGACGGACATGCAGACTGCATACAAAAATATATCTTACTACAGGATACTTCAAATTGTATTTTCATTTAAGTGCCTCTGCATATTTCAGATTGTTTAATAGGCTCTCAGCGAGATAGGCATTTCCAATATGTACTGTACAGTAGATGTGTAGGTTAATTCATTTAGTCTGTTTTTTTTTAACTGTAAGTTGCACCTATTTACAGGTGCTCATACTAAACGGCTGATTCCTGTCATGATCCTACAAACCCATGGAGAAGGATTTTCCAAGAATCCTGAGCTCCATAACTATTTGTGATTACACTGGACTGCTTTAGGCCAAAGCTTGCTGGGGCTCTCTCCCCTTCCTGAATAGACTGCAGTATCTACACAACCGGCCAAAACATTTAGAACACCTTATTTAACTTTTTATTGAAATGTACGCAGTTTAAGTCCAGTGAATAACCTGAAATGGTAAAAAGGTGAGCCGTAAACTGCTCGAGGTAAAAAAAAAAAAAAACGTTTTGGTTAGCAAAAACTGAAAATAAAGTAAATTTCAGTTATAAAATAAGGCAATTTTCAGGAAACAAGTATTGGGTTAAGAACATACAGCTGTTGTGCAGCAGTGGAAGTAAACTAAGCCCTGAAAGTTTATTGAACAATTACTACTGGTGTCCCAACTTTTGTCGATTACTTGATTACAAACCCCCTATCTGTATAAAAGCAGTATTGAAACAGACGGTTATTACACCCTCTGAAGCATTATTTGGACAATATTGCACTGCAGGAAGTATATTGCTATTATAATGGTGAGGCAATTACCAAAGGAAGACAGACAGACAGACAGACAGATAACCCTTAAAAGTGTAGGTCTTTCCTTAGAGAAATTGCAAAGGAAGCCAAGGCGTCAGTGAGCACAGTTTCATACACCGTGTAAAGGCACTTGGAAACCGGAGGAAACTCTGACAGGAAGAGGTCTAACAGACCCAAAGTCACAACAGAATCAGAAGTTTCTGAGAGTCAACAGCTTGCGTGGTAGGCGGCTCACAGGCCAACAGCGTAACACTGGTCGAGATATGCAAGTCTCAGTTTCAACTGTGAAGAGAAGACTTGGAGCTGCAGGTTTGACAGGCTGAGTGGCAGTAAAAAAGCTATTCCTAAGAAATGCTAAATAAGAAAAAGAGGCTTCCTTGGGCCATGAAGGACCTCCAGTGGACTACTGAGGACCGGTAGAAAGTCTTATATAGGCTACCGATTAATTAAGATTTGAAATCTTTAGTTCATTGCGGAGGGTTTTTGTACGTTGTCAAGTAGGCAAAAGGACACTTCCTTAGTGTGTGACACCAACTGTCAAACATGGAGGAGGAAGTGTGATGGTCTGGGGCTCTTTTGTTGGATCCAGAGTCGGCAACTTCAGAGTGACTGCCACCCTGAACCAAAAGGGCTATCACAGAACTTTGCAGCGCCATGCAATACCCTCTGGTCTACGCTTAGTTGGTCAGGGGTTCATCCTACAGCAAGATAATGAGACCAAAACATACCCCAGAACTACCTTTGAGGAAAAGAACAAGATGGTAAGCTTAAAAACATGGAGTGGCCAGCACAGTCACCAGACTTAAACCCCATTGAGCTGGTTTGGGATGAACTGGACAGAAAAGTGAAAGCAAAGCAACCTACAAGTGCCACACATTTATGGGAACTTCTGCAACAGAGTTGGGAAGAACTTTCTGAAGAATATTTGATTTCCATTGTAGAAAGAATGCCACGAGTGTGTTTGTCAGTTACTGTATATCAAAAGGTGGCTATTTTGATGAGTCAGAAAAAAATTTAGATAAAAAATGATTCTTCGATTTCTTTTTTATCTCCAATTGTTAATTTGTTCTATGCTTTAATTTCAGAGTACATTGAGACATTAAACTGCGTAAATATCAATGAAAAGTGAAAACATTAAGGTGTTCTAAAACTTTTGACCGGTAGTGTAGATACTTGAACTGAATCGATCGTATTAATGATGACATTGTCCCGTTTTTTTATTGCGTTGACCTGGAAAACCAAAAATAAAATTTAAATTCCATATGCAGGTTAAAGTACAGGATGACATGCGGTTTCTGTTGTTAAACCTTTTTCCTTTGCTATTTGAGTGGTTCTATTTGAACATTCAGGTTTAACATAATTGTTTTTTCACACCATTGAAATTTACTGCAAATTTTTGCGTGTACATAGCAGTCAGTTATTGATTAAATTACTGTGGGGCTGTCCTGGGGTCAAACTTTGGAATGACCCATGACCAAGAATCTTTGATATCATGGCTTACTGAAAGGTTATTCAGGGAATGTGAAGTGAATAGAACGGTTTAAAGATTACATATTGAAAGATTATTTGTTGATTTGAATTAAACTAAGATAATGACATCAAAGGGGTTAGGTTGATTTAAGACATGAAACCGTTTGCTTGAGCCCTATTGTTTGATGAGAATTGTGTTACTGTGTCTCTTCAATCATCAATACATCAGAAATGTAGAAAATGTGTCTATTAATCAGTTATTTTGTGTGATTTATAGAAAAAATGCTGTTGGAAACTAAACTTTTAGAAGTGTTGTGTATTTTGTGCATGTGCGGCTGCCTATTGTTTTTAGTTTTTTTCCCCTGCATGGACAATTGTATATGTCGTGTTTGAGTATTATGTTAAGATTTTTTATAAAAAGCTGCGTTATTTCCAACAATAAAAAAATAAAAATAAAAAATAAAACAAAAAAGGTTTGACGCGGTTGGTTATTCTCTTCCAGGAAGCAAAACGGATGCTTCACCTACACCATGCAGATTTTTCTGGAAAGAGGAATAGAAACGTCTTATTTTTAGATAAACTTACTTTAGTCGTGCAAAGTAAATTCTTTCCCACAGTAGCACACTGTAAATCAACCCAATCAATCAGTTGCAAACTCTCTACGCTGTGGTTTGGCTGCTTTCGTTTAAATCACAACCAAACACGATGTAGCGAAACAAAACGATGCAACAACTATTCGCTTCACTCCGTCCTCGATGACGCTAAACAGAACATGACTTCCCTGTTCTTGCCTAGCACGCGATGAAAAGTTATTGCTCGTATGATATGTTTTTACATTGCAGCTTGTATCGGGTAAACGAGGCCAGAAATTATACAACTTAACACAGGCCTGTCTATTTTACGGAACAGGATTTTGTGTAATTATAAAGGAACTTTTTACGTTTTCTACACAGGACAAAAAACTTCTCAAACATGTCCGAAAAGGACTCGTCGGATTCTCTAGATATGTGGAATATTCCATTGATCGCGCTAAATATGACTGTAAGAAAACATTTGGGGCTGTTTTTGAACCCAAAGAACACGGTTGCCGCAGACTGGATGTCTGTCGCAGAGAAAATGGGATTTTCATATTTAGAGATAAAAAATTATGCATGTGCCAATAATCCAACTCTGAAAATATTAGAGGACTGGGAAGTACGATGTTCAGATTCAACGGTTGGAAAGTTATTAGCTATCCTTCAGGAGGCCGAAAGAAACGATGCCGTGGAAGATCTTCTCAACCTGATTGGTGGGTTCCTAATATTATGTTATTTGCCTTACATGCATTAAAAAAAAGTGACTGAATTCTATTTACTATCCATTCAGTTATAAATACAGATTGGTCACTCTTCATAAGGTATGCAAATATATGGTAATATAAAATGTATATTTGTTCCTGTATACTGTGTTATAGAAACTGACTGCAGGAAGTACCTAGAGCGAAAAAAAGAGCCTCCACTTCAGGTACCTGTTGTTGACAGCTCCCCACCCCTCATTTCAGGAGGCGCTTCCATCACTGTGCGTGATGAAGGTCAGTATTACCAGATTTGGTGGACACGTAGTTGATTATGGGCCCTAATAACCCTGGCCTGTCACAAGTGGAACTGATTTAACAAGACCAAGAGAATGTAACCATTTTGAACCATTCTTTCTTTGATTACATTAAAATGCTCTACCAGTATTTAAGCACTCAAAATCACACTTTCAAGACATCCATTACATTTTACTTGTACGTTCACTAAACTGCCTATGTCCTTGAAACAGGAGGCATACCAGAGATGTTTGATGCCTTCATCTGCTACTGCCAGAGTGACTTTCCATTTGTCCATGAGATGATACAGCAGCTGGAGCATACGGATTACCGACTGAAATTGTGTGTGTTTGACCGGGACGTCCTTCCTGGATCCTGTGTGTGGAGCATCACCAGTGAACTCATTGAGATGAGGTACGGTTGTGTGACAACTTGACAATTTACATTTTCCTCTACTTGCAGCCAAATTTCTAATTGAAGGATATTCAGATCTTTAAGGTTCAAACATTTGTTTTTGGATTGCGTAGGTGTAAGAGAATGGTTGTAGTCATCTCAGATGAGTACCTGAGCAGTGATGCATGTGACTTCCAGACCAAGTTTGCCCTCAGCCTCTGTCCTGGTAAGAACAATACTTTTATTCAGAACAGTGTACACTACATACACACAGACTTTCACACAAGATACAATAATATATCTTACTACAGGATAAATGCACTCATATTTTCACTGATATAATTCTCAAACAGCTTATGAAGAAGTGTCTTTGCTTAGGAAATGGTTCATATCTGTTAACCAACAAGTTCCTCTGCATATAGGAAATGGTTTCATATTGTTTGTTAGATAGGCTGTTAGTGAGATTTTCGTTTCCAATGGGTAGATGTGTAGGTTCTATCCTATTAGTTTCTAAAATGTACTTTTCTCCTACTTATTACAGGCGCTCGCAGTAAACGGCTGATTCCTGTGATGTACAAACCCATGACAAAGCCTTTTCCAAGCATCCTACGCTTCCTTACCATTTGTGATTACACCCGGCCCTGCACACAGTCCTGGTTCTGGACAAGGTTGGCTAAGGCTCTCTCCCTGCCCTGAATAGACTATATAGACTTGAACCAAACCAATATTATTAACAACAAAAGTTCTCTGTTGTTGCATTGAACATATACAACCAAACTAATAAATGAAAAAAAAATATATATAATCCATTGTATTTAGTTTTTGCGCTTTTCCCAAGGAATCAAAGCGCTTTACAGATTGGTCGCCAATTAAGTATATGTGTGTATACTGTATATATGTACAGTTTGTGTTATTTAGCCTTTTACCTTCCTGGTTTTTGACAAATTTACTGAATCAATTTGATCATTCTAAGTTATATAATTTCAAATTTAAATCATACCATTGTAATCTTTTGTGATTTTTTTGATTGTACAACATTTCCGTCTGCAAAACGGAGTTTGATTCCATTTCACAAAACTTCAAATGTCGTCATACATTTCATGTTTATTAATTCAGCACACCGTGTTGCTAACTCCTTACCAATCAAAATGGGGTACTGGCCGCTTAAATGGTTGTCAGAAAGGCTGACGTTTTATGTTCTAATGTGTTATTTCCAAACAATCTAACCACCATTTTTCATGCAAAACACTTGTGTTTTAGTGTTGCCGTTGCATCTTATACTACAACAGCCCTACATGTGTAGTTGTGTAGTTCTTTATATATCACCCACTTCCTCTTGTTAACCAACCTGCTTGAGCTTGTGATGGAACCACATTATGTGCAGTAAAATGTCCTCGTTCAGTACTGTTATAGGAAGTTATCGTATGTACTTGTGTGTATGCATGCATGCATGCGTGAGAGTTATTGTTCCTTGTTACAGTTTTTTGTATGATTTACACTTTGATTATAATTTCATCTTCCGTTGCTTAGTTTAAGTCCAGGGTCAAAACACACTTTTATTCCTT
This sequence comes from Galaxias olidus, assembly GCA_026901105.3. Taxonomy (NCBI): domain Eukaryota; kingdom Metazoa; phylum Chordata; class Actinopteri; order Galaxiiformes; family Galaxiidae; genus Galaxias; species Galaxias olidus. The sequence continues at coordinate 141,759 of JAPMUY010009025.1, forward strand.
GGCTTTCGGTACGTCATGATATGGTGCCGGTATTTATGCACTGTGTATTGTTATGTTAATGGATCGATTTATATATTTAATGTGTTTATACCTGTACAGCACTTTGGTCAACGTGTGTTGTTTTTAAATGTGCTATATCAATAAATTTGATTTGATAAAATCTATTGTTGTTTATAGAAAGGTTAATGTACTAGGATTTTTTTAAATATATGAACTATTCTTATAAAACTGCATTACACAATTCTTGCAAAAGGTTTTGCAGCTCCATTTTGTTTATAATTAAACAGAAACTATTCACAAACCCTGTATCCTCAGAAACAAACACATTTCTCCTAAGCAGTTATGATGTTTTTTACGTAAATCACTGGCAAATATTTGTGTTGTTAGAATTATGCTAATTCATCTAAGTGGCATTACAAAGTGAACTGACCATTAAGGGGTAGACACCGAATGATAGTTTTAATAAACAAGCCACACCCATAACAGACAGGATAACTGGTGTGACCGCAATGGTATAATTTGTACTGCCTGGCTTACATAAGGGTCACTTATGCATACCAGTAATTCGGTGGATAGCGATATTCTAAAATTAACACCATCCCTTAGACAAATCATACCTGTGGAGGAGACATGGAGGGCTTGTAATAAATTTGAAGCTTGTTGTTTAATAAAATACCAGATAATTGATTAAATCCTGATTGCCCTGCTTTGGCCCATATTGGAAATCGGTATGTTGACTAACACGACATGTTTTAATTGTTGGCCACAGGTCCACATCATCCCTGCTCAAGTAAAAATCTAATTTGGTGTGAACATTAACATACTGTCACCAAAAGAGGTCACTACTCCGCTATTTTGAACACGGGAGCTGCCATTTGTTTTGTACAAAATTCAGATAGTTTTTAACTTTAACCGATGGTTAGTGTCGTGTCTTAATTTGCTGCGTTTACTTTATCTGTACTTAATGTGACTTTGATAAATAAGGTTTCCATTGGATAACTAGGCTTATGAGGGTGTCTTTTGCGCATTATTCGTTTCCACACCCAATATGGCGGCTATATAGGCCTATTTCCATTTTTTTTAAACTGGAATGTGTAGGCGGGGCTGTGCTGGTGTCAAACTTTAGGAATGACAGGAGTAGTGCAGCAAGGTTGCATAGAAAGGGAAGTAACGCTGCTGTTAGTCGTGTTTGGGAGGAAATAACTTGCATTTAAATTCCTAAATCTGAATACACCCCAGTCTTTGGATAAAAATATTTGTGTACATATAGCACGGTCAAAGTCTCAAGCCATGTCGGAGGACCTGAGCTCCCAACCCTGGTCCATCAACAAGGATGATTATGAGCTGCTGGAGGTGATTGGTATGTTCTTTACAGTGACGTGTGTTAGTGTTTAACAATGTGATACAGCCACACTGCTGTACATTGTCAGGGATGATTTAAACCTATTTTCCTGAGCAATAACTTTGCATACGAGCTGCATATGGCCCGGGCCATGGCACTTCGACCAGCCCCCCTTCAATGCAGTACTAGCTCGCATGTGCACGTTTTAACTTTGATTAGCGATAGCAGACATTATGCGTGTTAATGTTCCATATTCAAGGGGACCGTCCTTGTGCTGGAGTTACAAACCGCGTGTCGCATAACGTGATAAGTAACGCAGCCTCTGTTCAGTATAATTGCTGGAATAAAACATGTTTACGAAATAACCTCAAGCTTTAAATAATCGAATTCAACCAGCAGCCTTTCACATGGCTTTGTATGCATAAACATTTATGAATGCACCACCTTTACAAGTTCGAGAGTCAGACTGTTAAGGAAGTCTTGATGTCGACCCCTAGTGGCAAACCTTCATAAAATCTGAACATTTAACGTTAATGGTGTTGGGTTTAGGTTATCAAAACTTATCAAAAATTGATAGCATCAAAAACCTCTGCTCTACACACTCGCATGGATTGATACAGTTTTAATCAACGAACTTGGATATTGAAATAACAATAAATTTAGGTTACCATATTTGTTTAATTCTAAATCCATAATTTGTCATTTATATCAAAATACCTTTCTACAATGCAATGGATTTGATATAGGCCTACTTCCTACTTTAGTTTAAAGTTATATAGTTATTCCAATTGCTTTTCTATCCTACCAAATCTTTGTGAAGGAGAACATCTACAGTAGAAGTAAGCAACACTATAGCAGGAGGCTTTGTGCTCTAAAACCAGTTTCCTATTATAAGACAATAAATGTGCTTAAACAGGTTCTGATTTGCTTTGCCAAGTGGCTGGGCTGGTATGTTTAGAGAGGGTTAATTTTGCTGACTTTAAAATACCTCGTGTATTTTCAACGCTTATATCTGAACGTCCGGGACATTTCAGGTTCTTTTTACTGTAGGGAGCCCGCAAGATAACGCCTAGCTTTGTCACACTCAAGGATGTTATTATGCTGTAATTTGTATGGCATTGTCATTCTACTTGATTGACACATTTCTGATGATATTATATAACAGCTGTTATCGTATTCAAAACTGGATACTTTAATTTAGGGAGCCTTTGTCAGGATAATGTATGCCTGTGTTGTGTGTGTGCACTGTACAGTCAAGTAATTCAGAATTTCCATTCACTTTTTAACCTAAAACACACATTAGATTGCATGCTCTGAGCTGTTGTGAAATATAATTTCTTCTGGTCCCTTTGTGTCAGTGTAATTTTGATGCTGTCTCTGTGATGACATATGCTGACAACACACACACACACACACACACTGGTTCTACACAGCGTTATATTGCTGATCTTTCTTGAATTTCCTTATTGAGATTTTGCTTGCAACACAAATATAGGCAAATTCTAGGAGTCAACTCTCTTCAAATTTGTATTTTTTTCAACTTTCAAACCTCATTTTGCCCATTTAGAGCACTGCCCCTGGCTAATTGTGGAAAAACAGTATTTTTATATGTGGGCATCAGATTGCGATCAGGTGACTGTTTTCACATTTCCTTTGGACTATCTGGCTTCCCAGAGTTAGGCCCACATGTTGTTAAAACTTGAAAAAGGCATATAGACTGTTCAGAGCCAGGTGCTTGTAAACTGGACTTTGATTCTTCGTATTGCTAAGGCTCTCTTGCTGTCTATGGGTGTAGAGGTAGTTGGGGAATTAATTGGGGCACTTTGCCACCTTAAGCTTAAAAGGTCTCAAGATTGATCTCGTTTCTGGTTTTCTGAAATGGTTTTCGTAGCCATACTCCTTTATGAAGTGTAAAATGTATTGGTTTTTCCTTTAACGTTGACCTGTGCTGCTTTTAGCTGGAACGCTGGTGTTTCAAGGATGGCCGGGATGGAATCTCTGCATGCTTAGCAGAGCTATTGTTTAGGTAACGTCCCCAGCGAAAGAGGTCTTGTTATTGCTCGGGCCGGTTCACACCCTCTTTTTCCACCTCAGTGAGCGGTGGACCACATTGGTCAGAACCCGAGCCATGGAAAAAATGGGCAGTTCTTTCCCCCCCACTCACATGGTGGACCATTGTAGGGGGTCTGAACCGGACTGGAAACTTTCTCTTGTGTAGGATCCAGTAGCAATCGTGTTTGGTCTGCCTTTCATATTTGGCTCATTTTAGAAAATGTAGGCCTAACCCTAATGTAGGAATTGTGCATGCTCATGCCATAGCCAACAGTTACCAGTTCCCTCACTGGAGTGAACACAATAATTTAGCTTAATTCATCTGAAATGGATGCTTCCCTATAGGTGAACGTTTGATTCTTTAATTATTTGCCATGGTTACCCCCTTTTTCACTCAAGCCTACCCATGTTACCCATGGTTTGTAGATCTGTGTGGTGGCCCAGGCTTTTGGGGGATAAATTGAGCTTAGGTGACCACTGTTGATTGTTAACCACGTGTAACATTTCTCATTGTACCCTAGAAATCATTTTTGTAACGTGAGCAAGGCACGCAGAAGAAATCTAATATAGGTCCTGCTGGTGTCGGGATGAGGACTCTGTGACCTGATGAGGACAGGAAGAGTAAACAGAGAGCTGCCGCCATGCTGCTGGTTCCCATGAAGGATAGCATTGAGTAGGCCCCGGCAGGGAGGCAAGCCCTAATTAGCACATCTGATCAGATTATTTTGGGGGCACATTGCAGACCAACCCCTGAGGATATTTTGAAAACAGGAAAAAATGTCCAGAGAATTTATCACCGTACTTTTTCTTGGTTACTTTTTTTTACATTTTTTCAGTTTACTCAGGTCATGTAAGGCTATTTGAAACCGACACTGTGTGCTTTGGCCTTAGTATCGTGTGCCTGCCAGCTCTATCTTCAGGTAGTTTAGTTGTGAACAGATTTGTTCTTAAGGTAAACTGTGCCAAATTGTAAGGTAAAAGGCTAATTAAAGAGCTTACATTTCAACTTTCAGAAGGGTGCTTTGCTATGCTTATTAATTTAGCCAACTCCATCACGGCCTGGTTCCTGTAACAGCATACTAATCAGCTGTAAGTCTTTTCTTTATGTAAGACCTCACTGTTGTATCTAATCTTTGACTTCAAAGAGATCTAGCCTACCCAAAGTGGAGGAATTGGCCTTTTTCTCAACGGAAGCCAAGCACTCTATTCTGAATCTCCAGCTGCTTCTTGTACTTGCACAATATGGCTTAAATATTTAGGCTACTGATGGCAGTTCTCTGTTCAGAACTACTCTCTTAAGAGTAGAAGGCAAGTGTTTTCATGCCTTGGTTTGACTCGGGACAGAATAGTCACTAAGAAATGTATAAAGTGAAGTGCCCAGAAATAAACTCAATTGTCCGGCCACTTGAGATTGTGTTATTTTTTTTAACATATCAGTTGAATTGATGAACCTTCATGTGTGCAATCTTCATTCAATTTTAACAGAAAATGACTGTTTGTTCTTCACAATGGTCAGCCTCCCTGCTGGGAAGTAGGCCTAACCCAACCAAATCAGCTAGGCCTAGATGTTTTTTATTTTATGGTTTTCATCTTTATCCTGTAACCTGGTAACCTAACATTGAATTATAAGATCTGGATGTCTACAATCCAAACCAGCTGGCCATTAACTGTACATACAAAAATATCTTTTGTGTTTGAGTTTCATCTTTTGTAACACTCATATTTTACAGGAATGTTTTTTTCGTTTTCATTAGGATTGTTTGTCTTAACATAGGCTAATTAACATAGGAGAAGTGATAATATGTCTTGTTTTCAATCAACTTGGGTTGAACATCGGCTATTCCTTTTAGGTGATAATAGTAGACTAGCTGAAGAGGAAACTTCTGTTTCCATTTTACAATAATAAGATACTGTACGCACAAACGAAAATGCAATTCAATAAGTCTCTAACTAGGCCTACTCTCTACAGTGTGAGTATTCTAACTTGAAAAGGCTGTGTGTGGCCGGCTCAGTGATGTGAAAGTGCCCCCTGACCTGGATTGTTCCCTCTGTGGAGAGGACCCACTCAGCCTCAGCTCCCTCTGCTATCTCGTGGGTGCCCGTCCAGTCACCCCTGACTACAGCTTGTTTGTTTGTAAGGGAATTTACACTCCAGTGTGTACGGTGCAACTGAAACCCACGGAGCTCTGTCCCATCACAACCTCAGAATGGTTGGTAGTAGAGGTTATTACGGAAGCCTTGTCCAGTTTCTGGTTCGTACTGAAGGATCTGTGATCCATTTCTTGAGTGAATGCTGCACTGGACTCCCATGGAGTTATAATAAAACTCCCTAGTCATAATAAAACCATAGACCATGGTGTTCCCATCTAACAGCAATGCTGTCACAGCGTGGGAAAATGACATCAACAGTGTGCAGCGTTCTTCTTGAACAGAAAATGTGTCTTTAAACTAGAGGAAAAGGTGTTTTGTATTCCAAATGTATTCAATCTACTTTTAAGTATTTATGAAATATACATTTGTTATCGACAAATAAGTATGCAACAGTTCATCCAGAAAAATAAATGTCATGGTTGATCCATTCCAGTATCAATGGTGACTCCATAGCACACCCTTTTAACGTTAGCTTGAATGGTCGCCATCATTGATTTCGGCCCTGAAGGCCTTGTGTTGGCCATGTCATCTTGGCTTTTGGCCAACACATTATCTCTGTCAAGGAGACTGAAGCAGGTGGTGGATGTCTCAACATCTCTAAATAGATTGTAGTGACAAGGCATAGAACTCAACTAATAGAAATGCTAGCTGTTCATTCTCTCCTACTGTGATTGAGCAAGTCTTAATCCTTGGGAATGGGAATTGCAGACAAAAGTGTAATAATGTCTTTGGGGACTGCTGTTCTTTAATTAAAAATTAGGGGGGAACTGTTTTTTCTTTTTCTTTTTTATTCTAATCCATAGTGCCCCGATGGCTGAATGAAAAACTTCACAATAAAGACGTTTTTAGCTAATATTTGGGCGGTACAGTAACTGGTAATGTTTGGAGAAGCTTACTGTCAGGGCAAATGGCCCTGCAATCCTTAGCTCATTTACTGGAACAGACCAAAGCAATGCGTCCTGCCAAAAAGGAATGTAGTTCGGCTAGTACTGCACAGTGTCACATATACACCTGAGACCTTGTGGAAACAGTCTTATGTGTGAGCTTTAGTCATGAGCTTAATGGTTCTCGGTATTGAGAGGCCAATGACCACTGAAATCCAACTCACCCAAGCTTAGCATGGGAGAGTAGGCACAATGGTAAAGTGCAAACTCATATTGCTTAACTCCCCCAGCAGTCCCTCTGTACCCACGCAGGACAGTTCCAGGATACTTCTTAAACTAGGTGTTTAACCACAGCAGTGGAGGTTCCTCTAGTAATACTACAAACAGTCATAGGCTTTATCTTTACACTACGAACCTCATTGATATTTAAAATGCTGATTTTGGCATAAGAAAAGGAAAATAAAACTTTATTTCCAGAAAGAGATAAGAAATGAATCTGCAAAGATGGCATTTCAATGTGTTTGCCAAGACCTGTGATCTGTAGACCGCACCATACTAATGCGTTTTATTTTCCATTGCTGTCCTTCCCAGGGAGTGGAGCTACAGCAGTGGTCCAGGCCGCCTACTGCGTGCCCCGCAAGGAGAAGGTGGCCATCAAACGCATCAACCTGGAGAAATGCCAGACCAGCATGGATGAGCTTCTGGTGCGATTAAGACATTACTATTAATTACTGTTACACGGATCAGCATGGGGTCTAGTGCAAATTCTGCCCTAGTTATTTAGGTTACATCAAAACCAATGTTTATGATTTTGCCATGCTAGTCCCCCTGCTCTTTTCATTTTCTAATAACTATTTCTGTTATGAATGGCAAATTATAGAAGCCTAGATTATTGCAAATATATAGTATATGCAGTGGTTATAATAGTTTTTTTTCTGAATGACCAGTGTGTGTAGCTTTACCTTTCTACTCTGGTCATGGCAATTTTTCACTGTAGCTCCCCTCATTAAAAACTTCTGATTATGGAAGCAACAATTGGGGATTCTACTTTGTAGATCTAAAGAATCAGATATTTTTTGTTGTGATTAAAACAATGATAGATGGGTTTCTTTTGCTCTTGCCAGTTATTATTTAAATCTGACGGCCATATGTGATATATGACGTAACCGATGTCACATAACCTTTCAATAAAAAATGGGTCACTTTAGTTTAAAGGCTTAATGACTATTATAAACTAGTTTTATAATTTTTATATTAATTTGCTGGTTATTTGCCCACAGTGGCTTTGCAAATCAGAGGGGAGTGTCTGGAAACACTTTACTGCCCTGTGCATAGACCAGCTGGGTGTGTGTGTGTGCGCGTGTGCGTGTGCGCGTGTGTGTGTGTGTGTGTCAGCAGTGGGGCCTCCCAACAGTCAGCTGCTCTTTGATCCCTGGGTGACCCGCTGACACCAGATCTCAGTGGTCGGTGGGACTCAGGGGATGAGGACTCATTAGCTCAATGCCAAGATGGATGGATCTGTAGATGGAGGACACATGGCAGCTCTCCCCTTCTAACCGCTGTTGAATGCCAACAGACAGGGACACGTTTTTTAAAGGAATAGCTCTAGGAATACGGATAGAGAGCGTGATGGGAGCTTTGACACACACCCTCCTCCCTATACGTCGTACCAATCAGGAAGTATCCAGTATTTTCTGTGTAGAGTGGTTTCACAGGATCCAGCATGGTCAGGTTTCCTGCCTGTGGTTTTCCCTCGTTTTCCACAGCCTGCTGTGGACCCACTTAGATGTTAAGGAAGCGTTAAATTATACCCAGATCGCCGCCTCTAAGGTTTTAAGAGGATTGCTTCAAGGTTTGGACAGTGTTTTAAGAGAAAAGATTCCGTAGCGTAGAAAAGACCCATATTTTATCTGCATATTTTAAGTTACATGCCTAGGTTTTACTGACAGGCGCTTGAGGTTGGCCAAACTCACGGAGCTTTAAAGGAGCTTATAAGCGTCCCAGTGTTAAGATGCCAGTTTAAGGACGGCGGTTTTTGATCCCCTTGCACAGACAGTGTTTCTGTTCTTCAAGCCTGGGAAACCAAACGGTGTGGGTGTGTGTGTGCTTGCAGAGGGGTTGTGTCATGTGTTGTGTGTGAGGCACTGACTGACTGAGTGTCGTAAGGCTGGTTCCATAGTGGCCTCTGTTTGGAGCTTGTTCAGTTCCAATGCGTTACCAGCCTCCAACACTGGCTCTGACATCATCACAGTGTTATCAGCCAATGTGTCAGACCCTAACCTTTACTCATAGATCTTCTGTAAAGTTCAGCGTAGGAAGATGCACATCGTCTTAACGGCTGTAAGCATGCCTCGACCTGAATAGTCAGGGAACCTGTTGGGTGACATCTCTAGTCGATACAATGGGATTCTTCTTCAGGTTTCCTTTTTTCCCCCCAGCTTTTCTTTCTCCCAAGGGTCGTTGCACTATGTTAGGCTGCTATAGAAAATGTAAGACATTAATTGTTGAAGTACCTTTTGTGTCTCCCTACACTTTCAATGTTTTTGTATTTTGCTTATTTTATTCTTTTTATTTTTGCAGCCCTATATGCCCGAGATGCATACGCTGTTATTGAGGGATAACTTACATTCTATGTTGTCTGGTCATCCGCCATCTGCAACGTCTTGAGCGTATTGTTCCACTACTAACAAAACTAAAGTGAAAATACCCCCAGAGTCTGCGAGAGCAGGGGCGGAAGATGACTCACATACTGATAACACGGTTTTGACCCTAAGCAACGCAACGACTATGAGCATGAGAAGCACTTCAGAAACCAATGCAATCATAGTTAAAAGTCACAAGATCTGCCCTTGTGGCTGGGAAAAGGTAACAACTGTAAGGGGCCTGAGAATACACCAAAGTAAGAAAGGGTGCCTAAGTAGGAAGAAGCAGGGGCATCGCATTGACCAGTACTTTTTAAGAAGTCAAGCAAGTAAGTCGATTGAAGGCCAGCGGCCGGACACAAACCAAAGTCCGCAGGCCATCAACAACTCCAGCCCTGAAGCGGCACAGACAAGCACCGAAAGACAAGGGGATAAGGTGGTCGAGCCCGATCAAGCACAAAAAAACCTCCAAGGAGAAGATCAGTGACAAAAAACCTAAAGTAAAGTGGCCATCAGCCGCTTAAAAGAAAGTTTGGGACTCTATTAACATAGATCTGAAAAAGACACTTGAACAGCTAAGGGGCACAGTGGAAAGGAAGCTGGAAGAAATAGGCGATATCATGTATGATTATGGAAAGGAGAGATTTGGGCTACTGGAGAAACTTAAAAAAACCCGGGTGGAGCCAAGAAAGTCGAGGAGGCAAGAGATCGACAAGCTGGTAAAAGAAAGAAGGCTATTAAAAAAGCAATGGAAAAATGCGTCTGAATCAGAAAAGGCACGCATTAAAGACTTGCAGGACAGCTTAAAGAAGCGGTTGGCAACATTGAGGAGAGCCGAGAACCTACGAAGAAACCGAAAGAAGAAAGAATGAGCAAGGAGTCAATTCTACAAAGACCCCTTCAAGTTTACAAAGTCCTTGTTCAACAAAGCAAAAGCTTAAAACCACCAAACAAGAACTGGAGTCCCACCTAAAAGAAACTCACACAGATGAGAAAATGTATGAGGAACTCACAATTCCCGCAGATATTCCACCAATTGAGGACCCAGTCGAGCAAATGGACACCAGCCCTCCAAAATGGAAAGAGGTGGAAAAGGCAGTCAGACGTGCAAGAGCAGCATCGGCATCAGGACCTAACGGAGTACCTTACAGACTGTATAAAAATGCACCCGATGTCCTACGTTTCCTTTGGAAACTACTGAAGCTGGCATGGCAAAAACAAATCATTCCCAGATCATGGCGTTGAGCCAGAGATGTACTGATTCCAAAGAGAAAGATTCTAGTGACATTAGCGAGTTCAGACCAATTTGCTTGCTTAATGTGGAGGAGAAAATATTTTTTAGCGTAGTAGCACAAAGACTGAGCGAATACCTTATAAAGAACAAGTTAATAGATACCTCAGTACAGAAAGCAGGCATTTCAGGCTTCTCCGGGTGTCTGGAGCACACTAGCATGATTTGGCACCAAATTCAATTGGCAAACATGAGAAAAAGGACCTTCATGTAATTTTCCTGGACTTGGCAAACGCGTTTGGGTCTGTGCCCCACAAGCATTTGTGGTCTGCATTTGAGTTTTTTTATGTACCAAATGCAATTTTAAACCTGGTTAAGGCATACATTCAGGACATTCAATTGTGTTTTGATACACCGACATTTACCACCGAGTGGCAACGTCTGGAGATTAGCATCATGGCCGGATGTACAATCTCACCCTTGGCATTTACTATGGCCATGGAAGTAATAATTCGAGCATCAAAATGGGTTGTTGGTGGGCAAAAGTTAGGGGCAGGATTACGTCTCCCTCCCATTCGAGCATATATGGATGATGACAATATTGACGACAACGGCTCCGTGCACTAAAAGACTGCTAAGCAAACTTAATGATAACCTTAAATGGGCTAGAATGAAAGTAAAACCAAGCAAATCCAGAAGCATATCTGTTGTTAAGGGAAAATTGTGCAACAAAATTTTCTTCATAGATGAGGATCCAATTCCAACCGTGATCGAAAAGCCTGTCAAAAGCCTCGGAAAGTGGTACAATGCTACCCTTAAAGACTCGGAGCAGGTGGAGGAATTAAGGATAGAACTGAACAGAGGCCTAGAGAACATTGAGAAGTCAGGGTTGCCCGGAAAGCTAAAACTATGGTGCCTACAGTTTGGACTTCTACCCCGGCTCATGTGGCCATTGACAGTGTATGATGTACCTATCACTAAAGTTGAAAAGCTAGAAAGAAGAGTCAGCTTTTATGCTAGGAAATGGCTAGGGGTGCCACGGTGTCTTAGTAGCCTGGCTCTTTACGGGAAAGGAGCTCTGGAACTGCCGCTTACCGGGCTTACAGAGGAATTTAAGTGCACTAAAGCAAGACTAGAAATGACACTTGTGGAATCCCGAGATAATATAATAAGAAAAGCGGCACCCACATTGGCAACCGGACGGAAATGGAATCCAAAAGAGGCCGTACTGCAAGCAAAAGCAGCCCTTAAACATACGGAAATAGTAGGACAAGTACAACATGGACGAGGAGGACTTGGACTTGGTACAAGTAAACCGAGATGGTCAAAAGCAACCCCTTTGGAACAACGCAAATTAGTGATAGAACAGATACGTAAGCAAGAGGAAGCAGTAAGGAGCGCTAAAACTGTCTCACAATCCAAACAGGGGCGATGGGTGAACTGGGAAAGTGTAGAGCAGAGGAAAATTACCTGGAAAGACTTGTGGGGAATGGAATCCACAAGAATTAGCTTCATTGTTAGGGCAACCTACGACGTACTGCCAACACCAACAAATCTCAGCCAATGGGTAGGAGAGGATCCAACTTGCCCCCTCTGTGGCGGGACGGCTAATCTCAAACACATAATGGCTGGGTGCAGGACGAGCCTTACTCAAGGAAGATACACCTGGCGCCACAATCAAGTACTAAAATGCTTGGCGGAAGCAATAGAGCATAGGCGCTCAACAGTTAATGCCCTGCCAATTGGAGCAGAGGGCGACATGCACCACATTCGCTTTGTCAGGGAGGGAGTTCCGGGAAAGAAGAGTTATAGAGCAAAACAAAGCTCAGGGCAGCTGAGGAGAGCATGTGATTGGAAAATGCTTGCTGATGTCGGCCAACAACTGAGAGTCCCATCGGAGATTGCAACAACCAACTTAAGACCAGACTTATTACTCTGGTCCAACACACAGCAAATTGTTTATTTTATAGAGCTAACAGTCCCGTGGGAAGAAGCAATCGACGAGGCTTACGAAAGAAAGAAACTCCGCTACAGCGAATTAGCAGCTGAAGCAGAACAGCGAGGTTGGAGAACAAAGGTGTGCCCTGTGGAAGTTGGATGCCGTGGATTTGTGGCAATATCAACTACCAAACTCCTTAAGGAGTTGGGGATCTGCGGCAAAGATTTGCGCCAGACCATAAAAGCTATATCAGATATAGCAGAAAGAAGTAGCCAGTGGCTGTGGCTGAAAAGGAAGGATCCTATATGGGCACAAAAGTAAAGAACATCATGCTGAAAAACCAAGAAAGGATTAATCTCAGGACAAAGGTATAAAAGGTAAGTCTTTCCTACAGAGCGTCATTTATCAAGCCTGCAGGAACAGAGTAGGGAAAGATTATCTTCTTTTCAGGTGGTAAGTATCCCTGCAGAGTTGGCAGAAAGTGCCTGCAGGCACAGGGAATAGGGATAGGTATAGGGACATCTGCAGAGCATCATATATTAAGCCTGCAGTAACAGAGTAGGGAAAGATTATCTTCTTTTCAGGTGGTAAGTATCTCTGCAGAGTTGGCATTGAAAGCCTGCAGCAATAGGAATTAGGGACAGGTATAGGGGTATCTCTCAGTTTAAATTTGTATTTATTTATTTATTTATTTATTTATTTATTTATTTATTTATTTATTTATTTATTTATTTTTAAATATCTGGCCGTGCCGAGAGCAGATATAGCGGGGGGTGGCTCTGAGACGTCATTTGCTCACCGCTCAAATTCACGAAACATCTGGGATGGAGGGTGCCCACTTGATAACCCCAATGACATATCTGCTCTCAACCCAAGTCCATTCTAAAATATTGTCTTTTGAAGTGCTCATCTTGGAATATGGCATAATGGATATTATAACATCCTATCCTGTGTATATTGAAATGACACTAATCTGTCTATCTGAAGTTTGATTGTTGAATGAACAAATGGTCATCATTACAGTATTTACTATTCAATTCAATTCACATTTAAGTTTCAAATACATTTGGCCTATTAAACATGTATTTCTTGACTGGTAAACTTGAGAATAAAAGGCTGAATCAAATTCTGTTGTTCCTGTAGGAGCTCGTGGCTGGCCCACAAAGCACTGTCAGTCCAGTACTGCTGCTTTCCTTGGACAGAAGTCAAGGGAGGGGCAGAGAGTGAGAGACGTGGGGGCGGGTAGGAGGAGGAAGAGGGGTGCTTGGCGTTTCATTTGGAGGAAGAGTTGAAATCGGGTCAGAACTAGCGGACTGTGTCCATGTTCTTCTTCCATTGGCTGTGCTCGTGTCTGGCGGGGGCTGTGTGTGTGTGTAGAGGTGTGTGTGTGTGTGTGTGTGTGTGTGTGTGAGAGCGCCTGCCCAGCCCACTGTCTGGCCCCACAGACTGGACCCCATTGAATCGTCTCATAATTAAAACTCATTTGTCTCACAGAGGGCGCTCTCCGTGGGCTCTTTGTGGAGCAAAAGTAGCTGAAAGCACGAAGAGTTTGTGGTGCTGAGTGGGTTCCAACAGTCGTTTCCCTTAACTTTGGTGTTTTTTAATATGTGTAGGATCATTAATGGAAAAGGGCAGGTTTTGTACTCTCTACTGTTAGACACTCATCACAAGTATGAGCCGCTTCAGTTGCACGCTCTCAGATTAGTGATTATATCTATGCAATGTTACTTCAGGGAAAACTGGTTACAAACGAGTGTTTAGCAAGTTTGTAGAAAAAGCAACATTCACGTTTATTTATTTTTGTTACACTTTTGTTTTGTTTTTTAATTTAAGATATAGGCTATTTGTTGCAAAGGCCCTGTTCCCCAATGAGGGAGAACGGCTTCTGGTTAGATGGATGGGTCTGCACTGCCAAGATGACCTCAGTTTTCCCGCTTCCTAAGCTGCAGGGGTCTGACGCACACAGAGTAACAGGCCCACTGCAGCCGAGTGAGGAGGGAACCAGAGGAAAAGCTAATGCTGATTTTGCCGTTGCTTAGAATATATTGACCTACAGTATTTCTGTAACGAAGGTGGACATCATTCATATTCTAGGCGTTTTCATTCTTTATTTCAGTAGTCGATGCAGAATGTAAAGTAATAGGCTACGTCTCATCATTTACACTGCTTCTGTTTCATTTACATTCATGCCTGCTTGTCTCTGTCGGTTTACGGTTTTATGAGATCTGTATTTTCAACTCTTGTGGTACATCGTGGCGTTCATTGTTGCTGTCGGCTTGGTTATCTTGAAATGACAGACACTGACTCTGGAATGTGGAAACGATTTACTGGCGAGATTAAAGCCTAATCTGGCATATGGAGCGAATTTACCTCAAATACACATGATAGGCACCCAGTATCTATGCTTCTTCCTGCTGCAGTATCTCTAGTAGTAGTATAGTAGGCGGGCTAATCCTTTGCTGAACCAACAGGCTCTTTTACGGCGGGGTACAGTTCAGCATGGTAATGTTATTGTACCTAGCACTTCAACTTGATATACTAAGTAATTGTTTGCACTCAGAAATTGTTTGTAGTTGGTTTGTAATGGTTCTGTTTTGTATCCTGATGTTTAATATAGTGCTTGCTTAGCTCCTATCTAGGTGATTAGGTCAGGGATGCACTTATTTAATCTATCTGGCTTGTGGTTTTTACCTTATCTTTCTGTAGGCACTATTTTTTGTAAGTCGCTTTGGATAAAAGCGTCTGCTAAATGAATGTAATAGTGTTTGGAGTGCCACTGTACAGCTCTGACTGCAGACATGGTGTCTCTCCCCCTCCTCCTCTTTGTGTTCTCCCCTGACAGAAAGAGATCCAGGCCATGAGCCAGTGCCACCACCCCAACATAGTGTCCTACTACACCTCGTTTGTGGTGAAGGATGAGCTGTGGCTGGTCATGAAGCTGCTCAGCGGCGGTAAGTGCTCCCTCCTCCTCCTCCTCGTTCCCCTTCCTCATCACTTTCCTCTTCCTCCCCCACCATGGCACTCCAGAGCAGGTCTCTGCTCCCTCTCCCCGCTCACTCTTCCATCTCTCTCGGCCTCGTTTCAACCTCGTCCTCACTCTTTGATCTAGCAGGCAGCCAAAAGCAGATCACGTTTTCATAAAGGGCTTCCTCCTTCAGAGAACAATAACCGGTGTTCTGGGGTGAGACGTTTGGCCGTGCTTCCTCATCCCCCCCTACCCTCTCTCTTCCTGGGTTATCTTGGGTGTTAGAACAGGCTGTGGGGCTGAGCGGCTCCGGGATGGGATGGAGGTGTCTGGGAGCGTTGGGCTGATTGCTGCTCCCGCTGGGCGCTCGGGGAGGGTCCCTGGCTCTGATTGCAGGGAGTGTGGCAGACCTGTTTTCCATTGTGGCCTCTCGTCCGGGGGCCGTGTCGTTATGGTGTGCAGCGTGGCCGACAGACTAATTACAGGGCCCAGGTAATAACAGGCCCCTGGCGCGCCCCCCTCCCCATGGCAGCGCCACATTTGAAGTCGCAGCGAGGTGAAGGGGAGCAAAGAGCAGGTTATATGAGGCGAGCCAGTAGAGAAAACCAAGTGAACCACAGGAACAGGAAGGTATATGTCAAACATCCTGCTCCTAGGTCCTTTCAGTTTGGCTGTTTGAAAATGAAAACATTCAGATTTAGAGTGTTTTCCAGCCGTGGCGAAGGCTTGGGTTTGAAAGGGTGTTGGGTGCTGCTGAGGGAGGGGGCGGTGTGTGTGTGTGTGCTCCGCTGGGTCATGGCTAGCACCCCTGAAAGTAAACACAGGGGCTGCAGATTACGGAGTCGCCAGTGCCAAGGGTGTGGCGATCAGGACCCGGCGGGCACACTCGACTACAGGGGCGAGGAAAACAGGCTGACAGGGTAATGGGCATTCATTTAGGAGGCCCTGAGTGATCTCCTCCTCCTTCCTTCCACCCGATCTATCAATCTCTCCTCTGCCCTTTCAGCACTCCACTCCGCTCGCTCCATCATTTCGCCGGTAAATGACACTCGCTCGTTGGTTAACTCACTCAAACACACGCCCTCCCTCTCCGACCTCCCCAGCAGTCCAGGCGGAACACCCCTGTGCACGTGGTGCCCCACTGTAACAGAAAGTACCCAGGTGGCTGGCTGGCTGGCTCTGCTACACTGGCTGGCTGGCTGGCTGGCTCTGCTGCACTGGCTGGCTGCCTGGCTGGCTGGCTGGCTCTCTGCTGCACTGGCTGGCTGGCTGGCTGTCTCGCTGTCTCTGCTGCACTGGCTGACTGTCTGTCTCTGCTGCACCGGCTGGCTGGCTGGCTGGCTGTCTGGCTGTCTCTGCTGCACTGGCTGGCTGTCTCTGCTGCACTGGCTGGCTGGCTGTCTCTGCTGCACTGGCTGGCTGTCTGGCTGTCTCTGCTGCACTGGCTGGCTGTCTGGCTGTCTCTGCTGCACCGGCTGGCTGTCTCTGCTGCACCGGCTGGCTGTCTCTGCTGCACTGGCTGGCTCTCTGCTGCACTGGCTGACTGGCTGGCTGGCTGTCTCGCTGTCTCTGCTGCACTGGCTGGCTGTCTCTGCTGCACTGGCTGACTGTCTGTCTCTGCTGCACCGGCTGGCTGTCTCTGCTGCACTGGCTGACTGTCTGTCTCTGCTGCACTGGCTGGCTGTCTGGCTGTCGCTGCTGCACTGGCTGGCTGTCTCTGCTGCACTGGCTGGCTGTCTGGCTGTCGCTGCTGCACTAGTTGGCTGGCTGGCTGGCTGTCTCTGCTGTCTGTCTGTCTGTCTGTCTCTGCTGCACCGGCTGGCTGGCTGGCTGGCTGGCTGGCTGGCTGGCTGGCTGGCTGGCTGGCTGGTTGGCTGTCTCTGTCTCTACTACACTGGCCCGCTGAGCCACCTTCGCCTTGCAGCTGGACACTGGGCATCTTGCCCGACAAGCCACGCTGGACGAGTAGGCTGTGCCTCAGCAGGGGCTGGCACTACCATCCTCACCCACCCTCCTCCTGCTCCTCCTCCCTCTCTCTTCCCCTCTCCGTTGTTAATGGAGGACCTTGATGTAGAGTGCTATTGTTTGTTGTAATTAAACGATGGCTGCGGCTGGGTCTGCCCTGGAGACGGAGCTGCAATGAGCGCTCGTCGACCGTCAGTCCCCTCTGTAGACCAGGACAGACCAGCCCCTACCTGACACGCACAGATAGCCTTTCATCTCAGCTGTGTGTGCTGGACTCACTGCAGTGGTGACTAGACAGGTTTGACTGTAGGAGGAAGACTCTGCTCTGACAAAGGCTTCCCTTTGTTTCCTCTCTCATAGTAGCACTAGTGACAGCCCTCACAGCTGGATGTCCCGGCCTCTGAACGTTATGTAGAGCTGTTGTTTGCAAAGCGGGTGTACGTGTAGGCATTCCTATAAGGCCTCATTCCTGAAAGGAATGCCGTTTTGCCAGAATGCGTGTTTCCCTGCTGCCAGGCAACCTGCTCTACGCTATCTCTTAAAATGTGTCATATTCACAATGCATCTAAAAAGTAACCACATCCTAATATCCAGGTTTTTTTTTTTATTGATTGGCCTTGTGCACACTGCAAAGCCTTTTATCCAAGACAGCCACAGTTTGCCTAGCTTTAACGTGGAGGTCGATCAGCCTGAAGGAGAGGCGTGCTTAGTGCATGTGTACATAGAACGCTGCAGGCTACAGTGCATAATACGTGTTTGCAGTCGCCGACTGTACTCAAAGATCAGCTCTGAAGTGAGGCCACTGGCAGAGAGGCTCATAGAGAAGGGCAGTGTTTCTGTCCCACATGGAAGGACCTTGATTAACTAATGCTCAACGTTTGACCTTTTGCTTAGACCTGGCAGGTTTCCAGTATTGCAGTACACTTCCTGAGTGCGTCAATGCCTCTGCTATGTCTCAGTCACTGAGCTGTGGGACTGTACGCCGTTTGAACGTAGGCTTACGTTTAGCAGGCTGTTTGTTAGTCTGTAGTTCTAGGCCTAGGAGGGTTGTCTGACCAGAGAGCCTGTACTAAATAGGTTGTGTTACTGTACAACACTAGGAAGGGTGTCGCTGAGGGTTCACAGTGGGGGGGGTGATGCTCAGGCAAATAGGTTGGGTTACTGTACAACACTAGGGCTGAGGGTTCACGGGGGGGGGGGGGGGGGTGCTCAGGGAAACAGGTTCTGTTACTGTACAACACTAGGGCTGAGGGTTCACGGGGGGGGGGGGGTGCTCAGGGAAATAGGTTGTGTTACTGTACATCACTAGGGCTGAGGGTTCACAGGGGGGGGGGGGGGTTCACAGGGAGAATGAGTCATGTGAAAACAAGCTGTGAGGTGGTTTTCAGATAGATGAAGACACTACCTCACCAGCAGTCACTGCATTGCAGAGTCTTATTGACCCCTGCGCCAAACGGAGGCTAGCTGAGACACAGGTTCTTATTTTCCACCGCTAGGGTCTGGTGCTCTGTGCCTTCAGTGCTCTGTCAACTGGTTTTACCACCTTCCTCTGAATCAAGTCTACTCCATTTCCTCCTGCCCTTACAGTTTGATACCCTCCCCTCTCCTCCCTGCGGCGTCTGGATTGACATTTCCTCTTGACCTTTTGTACAGTTGGAATCCTCTCTCTCTCTCTCTCTCTCTCTCGCTCTCTCTTCCCCTCTTTCTCGCTCCTATTTATTATACATTTTTATCAGTCAGTCAATTGCAATGCTGTTTCAACAGTTAAGACTTTATGATACGTTAATATGTGTGTTTGTGTGTGTTTGTTAGGTGCAATAAATGCTGGAAGCTTGTTTATGCTGTCTAGTTTCAAACCACATTTTGCCCATAAAGAAGCACAGATCACATCCCATAAGGAAAAATGTCAATACACAGTGCTTGTTTTACAGCACACTGTTGAGATTCTCTCCCTCTCTTCCCCTCTCTCTCTCTCCCTCTGTCCCTCCTCAGTTTGATAAGTCTTGGGGTGATCCAGCGCACCGTCCAGAGGAAAACTGCAGGGCATGATGCTGCTGAATTCAGCAGAGCCTAAAACACAGGGAGCTCGTTCGCTACGCTACACTGAACTTAACTCTGCACGGCCGTTTGCCAATCTGATGCTCTGCTTAGACATTCCAAGAGGGAGAGACCTTTAACGTTTTGGTAAATCAGCATCCTGTACGGCTCAAAGTCAAACGCAGAGCGTGACATAATCCTAGCGGGGTTTGTGTCACGTCATCCTTTTTGCGGGAACGTTGCCATGGATGCCACGCGGCGA
Source organism: Galaxias olidus (assembly GCA_026901105.3). Lineage (NCBI taxonomy): Eukaryota > Metazoa > Chordata > Actinopteri > Galaxiiformes > Galaxiidae > Galaxias > Galaxias olidus. The sequence goes on from JAPMUY010009025.1 coordinate 161,229, forward strand.
GGAATTCTTGGAACACCCAAAATGTGCTGTAACAGCAAACTGAAGTTTAATCATAAGGAAAGGGAGCTGACGTCTCTGGCGTTCAGAGCTCATTTTATGTGGCCTACCCTTCAACCTGTCTGTGTGTCTGTTTCTTCCTCTCTATATCGTTACCCTGGCTGAAGGCTTGAGTTCTGGTCATGGACCCCGGTCTCTCTCTGACTCTGTAGATCTGTCTGTCGTTCCACCGTCCTGGCGGCCATCACATCATCCTCCGTTTATTATTATTATTATTATTATTATTATTATCACTGTTGTTCCCTCAGAGTGGTCTCAGTCCTGGTCACATTAGTGATCAGACACCAGTGAGCAGGGGATGTGCACGGAGGACAGCCTCCTCCTCCAAGTCTGCCTCTCCTCAGTCAACCTCAGAGCTGTCACATCAGTGTGCATGCCGTGTCCAGCATTAGCAGCCCTCTCCATTGTCTCTCTCACTACAATGTACCTGTACGCACACATTCACACATACACACACCACGGGACTAACGCACAGTGAGTTACTATTCCTTCCTATCTGTCTCTTTCAGCGCTGTTGAGCTGAGTCACGTTCGTGAAAGGAACCCAGTGAACCCTCCTCCTCCTCCTCTCTCTCTCGCTCTCGCTCTCTCTCTGTCTGTCTCTCTCTCTCTCTGTCTCTCTCTCGCGCGCTTTCTTTCTCCCTCTCTCTCCCTTTCTCTCTCGCGCTTTCTCTCTCTCTCTCTCTCTCTCTCTCTCTCTGTCTCTCTCTCTCACGCGCTTTCTTTCTCCCTCTCTCTCCCTTTCTCTCTCTCTCGCGCTTTCTCTCTCTCTCTCTCTCCCTTTCTCTCTCTCTCGCACTTTCTCTCTCTTTCTCTCTCTCTCTCTCTCTCTCTCTCTCTCTCTCTCTCTCTCTCTCCTCTTAACCCTCTCTGTCTCTCCTCTTCATCTCACCCCCCCCCCCATGTCTCCCAGCCAGTTTTGTTCTCTTTCTTGTGCTGTGTTCTCGCTCTCTCTGCAATTACAGTGTCTGTCTGAGAGAGATACAGTAGCCCCGTGAAGTGACTGTGTGTAGCTGAATATGTACCCCTGTCCAGGCACTCTGCCATGGCTGCACTGAGAGACTCAAGCTGGTCCCGTGTCCACATTAAGGACAGCGCTTGAGGACCTTCAATAGACCTCATCCTTGTGTGTGTGTGTGTGTGTGCGCACATCTAAGTTAGTATGTGATGGCAGAATTGGCGAAGCAATCGGGTGTTCCCTAGTGTTGGTCAGGCAGCAGCTTGTTACAGACATGTTTTGACTGTAATCTTTCCTAACACCCTTTAAATAAATCGTCCTTTCAGTTTGTTGTGGGTGGCCTGAACAAAGACAAGGTTTACACACAGATGGTCAGTGGCCAGGCTTTTAAGACAGGATGCTTGTTTAGCGGGGCAGTTGGCCTTCAACGGCTCACTCTGGGTATCTGAGGATAAGGATGCAACAGCCAGCCAGCCAGCCAGCCAGCCAGCCAGCCAGCCAGCCAGCCAGCCAGCCAGCCAGCCAGCCAGCCAGCCAGCCAGCCAGCCAGTCAGCCGGGCCCCTAGTGACCCGGTCTCTCTGGTATCCTTTTCCAAATGTATTCCCAGACTCTTTTTTTCTGTCAAATGAATTAAAGGAATATCAAGCCAAACTAATGAAGTTTATATTTCCGTTCATCGTGCTGTTTTTACTTGGCCAGATTTAATATTCCTTGGGAACCTTTTACTACATCAAATACATGTCTTTCTTAGGGGTGCTCTTTCACCCCCCCCCCCCCCCCCCCCCTCCACCACCACCACCAATTAAATTCCGATGTCACACAATCCAATTAGTCTAAGCAATGAACGTTTATATATTTGTCATTATTCAGATGTTATCCTCACACAGTAGGACGTGATAGAGCAGATTTCTGTGGGTGGTGCATGCTTACAGTAGCAGTTAGCCAGGGACTTTCTGAGGGCTGTCATGGATCCTGTAACACAAACGCCATCACTGAGTCAGTTCTCTGTCCCTCACTGGCTACCAGGAGCAAACATAACATTACATACTGTATACCTAAATGATTGATACACAGCTGCTTGTCAGGTCACAGGTAAAGGACAGTTAATAGGGTTAACCCACTACTAAAAGAGATTAATTCATTAACTGTCTGATTAAGTGTTGATTCACTAACTGCTTGATAATGCCATCAAACGTTTAGAACGGGGAAATCGCCAAGGCCAGGGTCAATATGCACAGTAACAGTAACTGAGGTGTTTTTGTCTCCAGGTTCCGTGCTGGACGTGATCAAGCACATCATCTCACGGGGAGAACACAAGAGCGGCGTGCTGGACGAGGCCAGCATAGCCACCATGCTGAAGGAGGTCCTACAGGGGCTGGAGTACCTCCACAAGAACGGACAGATCCACAGGTACACGCCTTTCAATCTCAACACGCCCATAAAGCCAAGGCCCAAGTAGTTACACTAGTTTTATGTTGCCACTCTATTAAAGCGTTATGGCCTGTAGCCGTCACTGGATGGCACTTACACTACGGCAGCACAAAGGCCCTGTCAAGATCTCCGTCAGCCCCACCTGCTTCTTGTGTTCCTTTCAGAGCACAACTTCCGTAACAAACCCTAAGGTGGAAATGAATGGCGGTCTCCGTCAGGCGAGACTGTTTAGTTCCCCAGGAGTATTTCAAACAGCTGCTGAAGGTTAGGGGAAACCCCTGAGCAATGAGCGCATGTCAAGAGTGTGTCAGGGAACACCCACTACAATGTGTTGGCCTTTGGACACTTCAAGATTAACTTTCTTCATCGCCGTCTGGGAACCTATGGGCTGTGTAGTACACAGAATAGATATATACAGTACTGTGCATAGGTTTTAGGCAGGGGATGCTGTTTTGAAGGCGAAGGGTGGTCACACCAAATGTTGATTTGATACAGATTAGCTTTTCCCTCACTTTGTATTTTATGAATTGTTAAATGTTGTTTTATTTTTATTTTTTTATCCTTTTATGTATTATTTTTTCTAACTTTAAAGACATCACACCTGCCTAAAACATTTGCACAGTACTGTGTGTATATATATATATATATATATATATATATATATATATATATATATATATATATATATATGAAAAAAATATATATAAAATATATATACAAATATAATGCAATATTTGTGTATTTGATGCTTCGGCTGTAGTATGTCGTTTTCCAAACAGTGCAACCAAATACAATCTTTTGATGAAAGGCACCAGTGAAGGTCTGGTCAGAGTAATGATATCAGTGTGAAGCGTACAGATTTATTACTCTGGTTAAGAGTGCCAAGAAGATATTTACATGCCTTTGGTAAAGATCTGCGTGTCACACCAGTTTAAGACTAGTCCCCTTCTCTCAAAACCTAAATAGGTCCCAGTCGACTCAATGGCCTCTCCTCCTCAGGTTCATACCCTGTTAATATGAATTGTTTTCTGTTTCATGTTAACCTTAACACAGCGGCAGTGTGTCTTAATAATGTATTTATTAAGACATTTATAATTTTTTTATTAATAATGTGCCCGTGACGTGAGCGTGCCCGTGACGTGAACGTGCCCGTGACGTAAGCGTGCCCGTGACGTGAACGTGCCCGTGACGTGAACGTGCCCGTGACGTGGACGTGCCCGTGACGTAAGTGTGCCCGTGAACGTGAGAACACGTTTTCCCCCTCTCTTCATAAGGCAGTGAAACCTGTTACCGTCCTCCAAGGACGTATGACTTCACTCAGCCTGTCCCGGGCACCTTTGTCCTGATGGCGCTCCGCCAGCAGGCCCAGGCTCAAGGAGGGGGGGGGGGGGGTCCAGCTACAGGAATATGTTTGAGGAGGGGAGCGGGAGTGTGGAGCGCTGACTTTACGCCAAGAGGGAGAGCTATTAGCCTGGGCTCACGGTGTGGTAGGACACCATGATCACTTGATCAGTGTCTATGGTGATGTAGCACTATGTAGGGTGCTGGTGTGTGTTTGTCACTCTGTGGACGTGCAGGTCGAAGCCTGTTGTACAAGTGGTGTCATATGAGCAGGAGCCTAAGGGGAAACGGAGGAGGGGGAAGGAGGGAGGGCACATGGAGAAGTTGTAGGAGAGAGTGAGATCTGTCACATGATGAGCCGTCCAGAACGGTGAGGCAGAATGTAATTAGAGTCCTATGGCCTTGGCCTGGGCTTGACCAGAGACATTTACCACGAGTGAGTGAACTTCTCCACCTCCCCCATTGACAGCAGGCCGAGAAAGCTCCCTGATATTGAAAGGAACAACACATTCTTAACGTCCTCCCTTCATCCCTCAGGTAGCTGGAGAAGCAGGGAAAAACAGAATATTCAGGATTGAATCCTTCAGCCATTTTAGTGAGCTCCCTTTGTGTCTTCCTCCACTTCTCTTGGTTTATCGTGCTGCTGTGGTTTTTCTTAGGGAGGGAGGAGAACCCTTCTCCCACCGCTGACACACATGTATTGGGGGAACAGAAATGGGTGTTAATCTGTGTGGTGAGCCCATCTCTTTTGTAGAGCCCCTCCAGACTCCAGACAGTGCTATAGGTAGGGTTCTAACAACCTGGTAGTAGCTGCGTAATGACACCTCCAGGAAAAGGACCGCTCCGCTCTGCTCCGAAGGGAAGGAGGAGGGGGTAGTGAAAGTAAAAAAGGTAGTAACGAATAAAAGGGTGTGGATTAAAGGAGATGTGAGCAACATAGTCGTGTGTGCGTGTGTGCGTGTGTGGCAGTGTGTGGCTGTGTGTGGTAGTGCGTGCGTTTGTGAGTGTGTGAGTGTGTGGTAGTGGGGACTCGCGGGGAGCGTTTCTCAAGGTGAGACCTTGCAGACACACTTTACGGTCAGGAGCAGGGCACGAGGTGCCTGGCACCAGGATGTGATGTAACGCGAGGTGACCCTCTGGAATGTTGAGGTAAGAGGAGACCCAGATGAGGAGCATAACTCTCTGCAGGACAGTTCCACAGCACAGACACGTGGTCCACCTGGCTGCAGCCCGGCCGGCTTTTCACTGGAAACACCTGCCCTCACCACACAGGGATGCAGATCTCTACTACGGGTTTATCGGGCCGGAGGCTCCATCAAGGGCCGAAGGCTGCATGAATATTGAGCCACCGGAACTGGGTTGTAAATCTCACCAGTGTTTCTGAAGGCGGGTGGTGGGTTTTAGAGTCTTTTGTCTTTTTTTTGTCCTCTCCTTCCCCTCTGAATGTTAATGGCTGTCTGCAGCCTTTGTCTCTCGTTGGTTAAGGACTGCTGCAGTGAAGCCCAGCCTCCACAGCATCCCTCTCTCCAGCGAGCCCGCTCACAGCATCGTCGTAGGAAGGCGACACCCCCTCCCTGTTGAAGCCCTTATGTATTCCCCTCCCTTTATCTCCACGGCCTGCTTCATTAAGACACAAGGGAAAAGGCAAGGCGATGGCCAGAGGCGTTGTGACCAGCTCTCACCACCCTTCAAACAGAGGGGGCACAGTGAGTGGTCAGCAGGGGATGCTGTCAGAGAGAGCGCTTAGCCCATGTGACGGGACTCGAACAGCGCTCCGTCGGCTCCAGCTGAACCCCCACCACCCAGGGTCTGCATGACGAGGCCCCCTGCAGACGGCAGGCATCTGGCTGCGTTAGAGAGACAGACTATTATAGGGTTCTTTCAGGGCCACCTTTAACCCTCAGACTATTATAGGGTTCTTTCAGGGCTACCTTTAACCCTCAGACTATTATAGGGTTCTTTCAGGGCTACCTTTAACCCTCAGACTATTATAGGGTTCTTTCAGGGCTACTTTTCACTCTCAAGACTATTATAGGGTTCTTTCAGGGCTACCTTTAACCCTCAGATGGCTGCCACTGTATTATTTCACTAAGCCTCAATAAGGACAAACTCAGAGGAAGTCACTAATCGTTTGGTTTAATCGATGGATTAGTTTAGTCTTTTTCTTTTCTACAGCTGAATGTGGGGTAGTAATTACAGATATTCTGACGCTTTTTAGCGTTTATTTGGTGCAGGGAAGGCCTGCTTGTTGGGCTCTCTGGTGGAGTAGGAGTGACTGGTCATTTCCAAAGATCTTTCCTTCACTTCTCTTTCAGCGCTCTTTCTTCTTGCTTACCTTTGCCCATGTGATTACATAACCCAAAAATGTCACCGCAGTTGACAGCAGCAGAGGACCTTAAGAGAGCCCGCCCTGCCAGGGAAGAGACCGTTCAGAGTCTGTTTCTATTGGAGCTTCTTAGTTTCTCTGTGTTCAGACCTCCTGGTCCTCCTGCAGACCAGTCACTCAACACTGGGTGTCTCCTGTTATCTTCCATACCACTAAGTCCTCCCCCAGAGCCTCTCCTTCAGTCCGCCGCCCCCGCCTCCGTTGCTGTGATCTATTGATTTCCTGGTATTTTATTTGAGCGTGGCCGTCTTAAGTGAAGGAAGGGCCGCTCCTGATCAGCTGAACCTCTGGGTCCTTCGGGTGTATGGCCTCTGCTTGCAGGCCTCCAGATCAGGGCATTCTGTAGAGGGGGTTGTAAGGCAGAGAAACTGCAGGACGCAGAAGAAGTGGTATTTATGTAACGGCTCCCACGCCCTGTGCTGTCCCGGTCGCTGGGCTGACCCCGCGACCCCTGGCCGGTAACCTGACCGGCTGGTTATGGGAACCAGAGGGTGGTATACCAGCACTCTAAAGGCTCCAACACAGGAGTCTTTAAGTGCCCAATTCCTGGAAGACCCCCTGCTCCTGCAATATGCAAACAATTATCATTCATGCTTTCCTGCCCAGGGAATGTTTTCCATCCGATCATTTCAGAGCATGTGTGCTCCACAATTAGGGTGTGTGTGTGTGTGTGTGTGTGTGAGGGTGGGCTTAGAATTCCCCTTTGCATGAAGGTGGCTTTGTTCTCTCTATCCTGTCTTTTTTTTATGTGCTCTCCATGCCGGTCCCCTCAGAGATCCCTATGCCAGTCTATTTTTATGTTTAGTTCTTTGAGAGCCACGTGTTTCCTTATAGGTGATGCCAATCCCCAGATTTGTCACGCAGACGCCCTCTGCTGGAGCAAAGGTGAACTGTTAGTGTGGAAGAATTCCCATTGCTCCTACTTTTAGAAAGATTAGCAAATAAACCAATCTCCATGTAACTCTCTGCAGCAGTAGGGTGTCTTGTAAAGTGCAGCCTGATGTATCCTAAGAATGATTTGAAGTACGGTTGTGAGGCAACGGGGGCTTAAAGAGGTCAGAACTCAAACCGGGCTTCAGAGTCTAGTGCCGACTGTAATGAGAGAGACTTGGTGCTGCTTCTGTCCTCGCATCCGTTTCCCTCGTTTCGGATGACCCCCTTCACTAGACATGGGCAGTCAGTCTGTCGCCATGGCAACGCTCTCCGTTTATTTCTCTCTCTCTCTCTCTCTCTCTCTCTCTCTCTCTCTCTCTCTCTCTCTCTCTCTCTCTCTGTCTGGCCAAAGAGGTGGCAGTGTTCGTTTTCCCTGTGCGTGTGTGTGAGACTGAGACTATGTGAGCTTGTGTGTCTGAATGTGTTCCCGCAGACAGGCTTTCAGACGTTGCTCCCAGCAGAATCCTTCTGTCAACACCGAGGGAGTCTGAGCAGCGATGAGCAAATTGTCTGGGGAATGCACACGGCATTAATAAGGCACAGATAAAAACAGACCGCCGAGGAAAAGCTAGAGGTTCTAAGCCCCGGCAAATTAAAGTACTGGCAACGCATTTCAACACACTTTTGGTGTGGGGGTGGGGTGTCAGAAACAGTGGAACTAGCCATTGTGCATTGCTGTGAATATATTGTACGTTACAATTTACTAACCCTGATCCCCCCAAATTAGCTTTCAATTCATGGAATTCTCAATGTACAAACCCTGATCCCCGAAACTAGCTTTCAAATTCCTTGGAATGTTCATGGAATTCTCAAGTGCACTTCTTTCTCTGACAGGGACCTGAAGGCGGGAAACATCCTACTGGGAGAAAACGGCTCCGTTCAGATTGCAGGTATTTGAGATTTGAGCTTTGTGCATTTAAATAGGCAGATCTGGAATAGCTGAAAGCTCATTTTGATTTGTTTCATTTGGCATTGCTGTAGATTAGACACTCTCTATAACACAACAATCTTGAGGGGTCATTTAATTCAAAGAGTGTGATATGTTTATTCTGAACAATGTGTTTCTTTTTTCCTGCGACTGCAGACTTTGGTGTCAGTTCCTTCCTAGCCACAGGTGGTGACATCACCCGAAATAAAGTGCGGAAAACGTTTGTGGGAACGCCATGTTGGATGGCGCCAGAGGTCATGGAGCAGGTGGGTGTTCACTAAACAGAGTCAGGTGGTAACCTGGGAAATGGCACAGCCAGACTGTCTTGCCTTGTTCTGGAAAAAAGGGAACTCGAAGGGAAGGAACATTAGAAATATACAGGTAGTAGTTGAAAAAGAAACGTTTATCCATCTGTAGAAGCAAAAGAACACTATAGGACGGTGATCATGCAGCATTCAAGGTCAGGCACTGGTTCAATTCAAATGAAGTGTTTCTGTCCTATTTTAAAGCCTGCTGAGGCTGTCTTTGCCTCTTCTAAACGCCTATCTCAGTACTTCACTAACGCCGTGGTGATCAATAATGGCTGAGGAGGGTTTATTTTTCTTCAGGTGAGGGGTTATGACTTCAAGGCTGACATCTGGAGCTTTGGAATCACGGCCATTGAGTTGGCCTCAGGCGCCGCACCTTACCACAAATACCCCCCCATGAAGGTGTGTAGGGAGACAAAACACATCTTCAGCTCAGTCTAGAAATATACACATACAGTATATACTGCATGCTGGGAACACCCCACAAGACCTGTCGTTGAGGAGACACTCTGACTCAGTTGTCTAGCCATCACAATTTGGCCCCATGACTAGCCAAAAGCCAGAGATACAGCAAATCGGCAGTTTCAGTTGTCTTCCTTGAGAAGGGCCCCAGATAATAAGTGTTGGTTGCAGGTGCTGATGTTGACCCTGCAGAACGACCCCCCATGCCTGGAAACGGGCATCACAGATAAGGAGATGGTGAAGAAATATGGCAAATCCTTCAGGAAGATGATCTCCCTGTGTCTACAGAAGGACCCAGAGAAAAGGTGGCCATTTGAAAAAGCAACACAGCACCCACTCTTTGTACTGCACTTCCTTGTATCACCATGAATGGATTCAGAGATTTCAAAAAACAAGTCACCAGCCTTTTCTCATTGCAGCATGGTAGTAGTACTCCTGTCATTGCAGCATGGTAGTAGTACTCCTGTCATTGCAGCATGGTGGTAGTACTCCTGTCATTGCAGCATGGTGGTAGTACTCCTGTCATTGCAGCATGGTGGTAGTACTCCTGTCATTGCAGCATGGTAGTAGTACTCCTGTCATTGCAGCATGGTAGTAGTACTCCTGTCATTGCAGCATGGTGGTAGTACTCCTGTCATTGCAGCATGGTGGTAGTACTCCTGTCATTGCAGCATGGTAGTAGTACTCCTGTCATTGCAGCATGGTAGTAGTACTCCTGTCATTGCAGCATGGTGGTAGTACTCCTGTCATTGCAGCATGGTAGTAGTACTCCTGTCATTGCAGCATGGTAGTAGTACTCCTGTCATTGCAGCATGGTAGTAGTACTCCTGTCATTGCAGCATGGTGGTAGTACTCCTGTCATTGCAGCATGGTGGTAGTACTCCTGTCATTGCAGCATGGTAGTAGTACTCCTGTCATTGCGGCATGGTAGTAGTACTCCTGTCATTGCAGCATGGTAGTAGTACTCCTGTCATTGCAGCATGGTGGTAGTACTCCTGTCATTGCAGCATGGTAGTAGTACTCCTGTCATTGCAGCATGGTAGTAGTACTCCTGTCATTGCGGCATGGTAGTAGTACTCCTGTCATTGCAGCATGGTAGTAGTACTCCTGTCATTGCAGCATGGTGGTAGTACTCCTGTCATTGCAGCATGGTGGTAGTACTCCTGTCATTGCAGCATGGTAGTAGTACTCCTGTCATTGCAGCATGGTAGTAGTACTCCTGTCATTGCAGCATGGTGGTAGTACTCCTGTCATTGCAGCATGGTGGTAGTACTCCTGTCATTGCAGCATGGTAGTAGTACTCCTGTCATTGCAGCATGGTGGTAGTACTCCTGTCATTGCAGCATGGTGGTAGTACTCCTGTCATTGCGACATGTTAGTAGTACGCCTATACTTGTGTGTTTCAGGCCAACGTCGTCAGAGCTGTTAAAGCATAAGTTTTACCAGAAAGCGAAGGTAAGAGACTGAGTTTAGACACCATGCCACTGAGGAGTAGTAGCCGTGTGGTTGGGTAAGGAATACACTGACTATCTGTATGCTAATGCAGCCTAAAGATATTACAATTAGCGTGGGTGATTTGAGTGTCAATTTAAAGTAGTCTGTTTGCTTAGCGTTGACCTGATTGAGGCTTACATTCCAAAATGTGTCACACTTATTAATTGCCCTTGAATCCTTTTATATAAATGTGTTATATTGCCAGTTCACACATACTGAACACCACTATGCCTGTTCATGTCAAAGGTTTTATTTGGGTCAACTTAACTATGCCCACATTATGCTGGGGAGTGTGTCCTGCAATCCACCTGTTACCAGCCATGCTGGTACTGTTGGTAACAAAGCCAGGATAAGCTGCCTAGTACCAGCTTTCAGGCTGAACCGTACTCTGTCAAGTAGAACAACTACTGTGCTACCTCAGCACTCTACACATTCTAAATCCTGCTGGGTTTGTCGCACATTCACCCTGATTAGAATTTAAAACAGAAATACATTATGTAACCACCAGGTGGCCTTAAGTCACCGGACACTTTATTAAAACGGAAGAAATTAGCTGTTGTCTCAATAGGTATTTAATACCCGTTTAGATTGAAACTAAAACCTCTGAGAAGCTCCTCGGGTGGAAAGTGTTCTTGAATGGTGTTTGTGTTTTGCTCCCGTTGTACCACAGAACAATGAGTATTTAATGGAGAGGTTACTACAGAGGGCACCCACAATAACAGAGAGGTCAAAAAGGGTGAGGAACCTGTAATGACGTGTACCTGGATGTAACACACGTTACATGACCTGAAAAAGTTTTTTTTTTTTTTTATTAATAACGATATTCAGTTCTTTACAATCCGTGTGTGTGTGTGTGTGTGTGTGTGTGTGTGTGTTTGTGTCTAGGTACGTCGGGTGCCCGGCTCCAGCGGTCGGCTTCACAAGACGGAGGATGGGGAATGGGAGTGGAGCGACGAAGAGCTAGATGAAGAGAGTGAAGAAGGGAAAGCTGCCGTCGCAGCTCTACGGGTGAGAGGGTCTACACGGCCGAGATAAATATTCCTGTCAATACTCTGTCTGTCTAGTGGCACAGCTTCAGCACACCATTCTGTTTGTTTCATAGTGCAGCGTACTGGTAGTGCATCACCCAGTGTTCATCTGTGAGAGCTCATATTGCATAGCACGTTGGTCTGTCCGTGCACCTTTCCCACTGAGTGTGTCATGCTGTGTGTGTGTGTGTGTGTGTGTGTGTGTGTGTGTGTGTGTGTGTGTGTGTGTGTGTGTGTGTGTGTGTGTGTGTGTGTGTGTGTGTGTGTTTTATGTTTGCCGGAGAAGGATCAGCAGCACAAGCCTGTACCCAAGCGACAAGTCCGCTTCTCCCTCCCGCTCGAGTGCCCCCCGTCCAGGGTTGTCATTTCACCCCCGCAATACAGATGGCTCTCCCCTAACAAGGAAGGACTCCCTCTAGCAGCTAGTCACAGCCCTTGAGACAGCTAGAGCAGGAAAGGCCTTATAAGGAGGTGTGGTTGGGGTGGAGGGAGCAGAGCAGGAAGTGAGAAACAAAAATTAACACCCCGTCACAAAACGTGTTGTGGTTGACTGAGAAGCTTAAAACTATTACATTTTAAAGTTTCTTCCCCTCTAGAATTTCATAGCTTTCCTTTTTAGAGTTTTGCTCTGGGCTTGTATAATTGTTCTGCAACTTCACTGTGAGATCACAAGCTCAGGGTGATGGAAAGCCAGTGCATAGCGCTCTTCATTACATTTCAGCCGACAGAATAAAGACCATAGAGCAGCTGTAGAATTTGACCAGAACTATATCCTTGCCAAGAACCCATTCCTCCTTATGAGTCTTTTATTAACAAAGATAATTGTGCACCATATGTGAAAAGCAATGTTATCAGCAACTGTAGCATGGGTGTACAATAAATTTTGCCAAGCAAATAAGCACATTTTGTGATTGAGGTATATTACCAAGTTAAAGTGGTGTTTTCCCAGAACATTTGGTCTTTATGTTCCCAGTTAAGAGTGTATTTGCACACATTGAACAATATTTTCAACATGAAAAACATTCTGTACCAAGCATTAGTGGGAGTTTACTTTCCTGGAAGCCATCTGTATTGACCTTTCTATTTTCATATCATCGTTTTATTTCTACTGACAAAATAAACCCTTTAATCAACACAATCCAGTACTTATCAACCCTGTGGAATGATCGTCAAGAGAGCAATAACTTATGCCAAGGAGCCGACCTTGATTTTGCTATCCAATCTAAAACTTTTTGCTGTTTAATATTTTATAAATCATTAAACTGATCCTAACGTTTTGGCTTGGTTGCTAACTCATCAGACCTTGCTGTAGTTTTTGGGTAAATGGCATAATCGGGGGATGAGGGATTTATCTCTGAGCCCGAGGACCATTCTCTCTCTGTATCGTCTCATTGCTTCAATGTCTTCCAGGCTCTCGTTTACACCACAGTTATCAGCCTTCGAAAGATGACTTAGTCCCATCTTTATGACAGAAACTCTGAAACGTCTATTAATATAACTCTACATGTCTACATGAATGATTTGTAACGTGTGATACGATGGTCAGATAAGTGAGCTAAGTAAACGAGTTCGCCTTCTGGACAGTCATAGGTGCTGTGTGTGTGTGTGTGTGTGTGTGTGGATGTGTGTTTGAATGTGTCCGCAGTACATGTTTGCTTGCACAGCATATCCAGTTTGCTTTCTGTTCAGATTGTAATCTCCTATCTGTCTGTTTTATGTAGTCACCAAGAGTAAAGGACGGATCAGAGAATTCAGAGGTAGGTTTCACTTTTGATTTCCCACTAAGCATTAATGTCCTACACCTTCTGAGCTAAGATGTTGTGCGCACATGTGTTGATTTCCAGACAACAGAGCCTTCAAGCAGTCACCTCCAGCCCTTGGCCCCAGGCCAGGCAGAACTACCTCAGGCTGCAGCTCCAGTGCAGCCTGCCTCAGCCAACGTTCAGCCCGCTGCCCAAACTGCAGCACCCACACCAGGCCTTCCTCCTCCTCCTCCTGCTGCTGCTGCTGCCGCCAACACCGCCCAGGTCAGACTGCCAAATGACCTCCACATTTTATATAAAAAAAAATTCAAGTGTTATTAATGGTGCATGTGTATATAAATATATACACACCTCAAATCGTATAGGCCTTTCTCTCATCTTTTCTGAGAATCAGGTCTGTTTTTCTCTTGCTGTATAGGTCCCGGCTGCTGCAAGTGCTGCCGTTAAGTCTCCTATCAGTTTGGTATTGAGACTGAGGTGAGTTTCTCTGCTGGCCGTTCACACAGCTACAACAAGCTCCTGCAGATACAGCTGAATAATATGGCATTTGTTTTGTTTGTAGTCTAGTGAAATTCCAGTAGAGGGCAGTCATGTTGTTAAACCATAACAAATATACACAGACTGAAGACAAACAATACTGATGAGAATGATGAGTAGGCTTGGAGCTGTACCTGGCAAATGTTGCGTTTGCAAAATAGTCAACAGCACCCTAATTGCTCTTCATTCTTAAGAATAACCCTGAGTATTTATGTTTTGAATGACTTCATATGCATGTGTGATACCACTATGTGTCCTCTCTTTTTCTAACTATTTTTATTTCTGTCCTATTGTTCTTTAGAAATTTAAAGAAGGAGCTAAATGACATACGCTTTGAATACATGCCAGGGAGAGGTGAGTTCATGTCCTGGATAACATGGAAGCATATTACCTGTGTACCGTCCTTGCCCCATTCCTGAACCCTTGTTCTCCTCAGCATGCTTTTGTTTGGCTTTTGGAGCATAAAAATAGACCTATTGACCAGTTCAAAAAGGTTCTCATTAATCTTACAACACATGCAGACAACCTTTGCATTCAAATAACAGTGTAAGAAAACCCGATTGAACATCAAACTGTCTTGTCCTCTCTCCCCACAGACACTGCAGACGGTGTCTCCCAGGAGTTGGTGTCTGCTGGCCTGGTCGACGGCAAGGACTTAGTTATAGGTCAGACAGAGTCTCTGCATTCACATTCAAAGCCTCTCTGTCTGTCGGCAGCATATGTGCAGTAACTGTTGCGGTGGTCGCACAGAACAGTAGCTTCCGCTAAGGCCCACAATGTGGCTATGTAAGGCAGAAATTAGGATGCTTAACATTTGTCTTCCACCAACCCCATGGAGTGAACATCTCGTCCCTACTAATTCACTGGACTGCCATCTTTTTAATAATTTATGGATTTATTACAAATGATGAAATACTGTAGGTTAAAGCTGGGATATTAATTATATCTAGATGTTTCTTCAAATTCTTTGTAAGAAAAGTACTTTATTAAAACACTGTACCAGCCTTTAAATTCATATAGTTTGCGAAATATTCGAGCTTAGTGCACAGACCCTTAAAATCAGCCTTTTGGAATTCCACCACACCTGAATGCTCAGAACCATTCAGGCTTGCCTTTTCTCGAAGATGACCAGCCGATCATGCCACAAGCTCTTATGAGGAACAAAGTTGTCTAAAATAGTCTTCTGTCTTTTCAGTTGCTGCAAATTTGCAGAAGATAGTGGATGAACCTCAAACCAATAAAAATGTCACTTTCAAGCTGGTGAGCATTATTTCTGATGAACACAGACATTGAAGACAGTTTAACTATTATAATATGTTGATCCGTCTTTTTCTTGATTACTTAGGCTTCTGGCGTGGAAGGGGCTGAAATCCCAGACGATGTCAAGCTGATGGGCTTTGCTCAGCTGAGCATTAGTTAAACTGGTGAACATGGACCGTGACTTACCTAAAACAATGTGAAAAAAAAACACAAGCAACAATAGTTTAAATGCATTTTTTTCTTGCAATGGCTGTACAGAAACCAATACTGCCATCAGAAAACAGTACAGCTTCGTCACCCCGTGCGATTATCCAACAGCACTCTGTTAAATTCTCCACTTGGCTGAAAGAACAGAGTTTACAGCATAGGAATCATTGAAATGCGTTTACAGTATACAGTAAGTAGAAGGATGTGTCTCTGAGAACCAGCTTTATGTTCATGTGTGTTCTCTCACATGGGTTCTTGTCTCTAAATATGTGATGCATTTGCACAATCTAGACGAATGCCCCTGAAGCCTGGGAAGTGTAAAAAATGCCTTATTTTTAGAAGAACTACTGAATGCCCGTTTTGGGGTGGAGGTTTCCACTTACAATATGGATCACATGTTGTCTGAAATGTACGAATGTGGTTTCAATGACTTTCTATCTTTCTTTCTTTTTCTTTTGGCATGCACTTATACATATAATGTCAAATGCCTTGGTCTATTTATGTTGAACGGATGCACACATGGCCAATTCATGCAAAGTATTAGGGAAATCCTTCAGCAATGATCATGGTCACCACCTAGTGGGATTGATGGCTTAAGTAGGTAAACTATCCAAGCTGGTCCAAGCAGACCAAACAGTCCAACATGCCCAGAGTGTCCAACGTATTATAACACGTGCTCACACAAGAGTCTTAGGCATCACCAACTGCCTTAGTCAAATCCAGATGATGAACCTCTATAAATTGGACTTGAGTCTAATTGCTATAGTTACAAACCTAAAGTATACTGTTCGTTACTCATCTAAAGCTGTAGTGTTGTCACATTGGTACTAAGTGATTCTGAGCATTGTTTACTCTTAGTGGCATACTCTTACTCACATGGAAAATACTATGGTGGTCCACAGATCTTCTGTTGCGATAAGACCTGATCATTTTACTGGCTCAATTCCAGAAACTGCATCACTGGATGTATGTGTCAACATATATTTATTTAAAAACTTTTTATATTTATCCTAACAATGTGATTTTATGATTTTAATTGGGATGGTGTCACATTCATGGTTTGAAAACTCCGCCTACAGAGAAAGGAACTTCTCTATTCCTCCATTGTTTCCCTTCTAAAAGCTGCATTTCAAACATGTTCCTGTCTGTGGGTTTCTCCTTACTATCGTTAAATAACTAAAACTGTTATTAAAAAAAGTTGAAGCCACAAGCTGGTGGATGCATTATGGTGCAAAAGTATGTATGTACTGTTTTAGGAATCTGTTTCTCAAAGACAAAAAGAAAGAGCAAGTGCATTATTGTGAACATGGATGAACATTGCGTTCCCAATTTTACTTCTGTAGTATGTAAATACTGAAATTTTGCTTTAGATTTTTTTTTTTTTTTATACTTGGTGTTTCACTTCAGGCCTTTCTGTCCTACATGAAATGATTGTCAGTCGTAGTGATTCTTAGAGGATAAGGTTGGAAGGACAGCATGAACGTTTGGCTTTTGTTTTCCTTTGAGTTTTGCTGGGCACCCGACATAGCTGGACTTCATTCTCATGCAGCTAGCTGACGTACTTACCTGCACTCTCATTTCACCATATTTTTTATTCCACTATCCTAAGCATCCCCGCAACTAGGCTTATTAAGTTTTGAAACTTAAGATGAGGAGTCAACAGTGAAGGAATACAGCCTTTTATCCTTCACTTTGAATGATCCCAAATGGGTCAACGTCTCATGCGTGTTATGGCACACCTAAGTCCATACATATTCTGTATCAGTTTTGTATTCTTTTAAAACATTAAAGGAGGGTTAAACCATTATATTTTGTCAAATATGTTCATCGTGATGCTTGTCTCTGTGAAGAATCATAAATCAGTTCAGATGTTTTAAGGCCAAATCCAAACCGATAAGCTGGTCAGTTGAATATCCAAAACCCTTTTTACAGCATGTGTTCCATATATGAAGGGAAAGCATGATGCATCTCTGGGTTTGCTTTAACAATTGACTATTTTAGGATCATGTCAAAACATATCTTTTATGAAGTTGAGTAAAATAGTTGGAAGGCAAAATGTATTGCCAGTACATCAATGCCTATTACCTAGTTCTAATGTAAAGGGATTGAACATGGTTCACTTTGTCATAGACCTATTTCTTTGTAATACATTAGCTCCAGTACTCTTCTGAAAAAGTCCTACTCATAATGCCTAAGCTGAAAAAAATTCCAGACTGCAGTATTTAGTGTGATTCCTTCTATACATTCTATGAAGGCTGATGACGGATGGGTAAGAAGAGTCCTGAAGAGGGAGGTGTTGCCCTGATGGGACTGCATACTTTGAGGATGGATAGAAGGTCACACTGCCAAATTCTCATTCTACCAACGTCTAATGCTTTACTGTGTTATTTTAACAAAGCTGAACTGGAAATAGTATGTCCTACATATTAAATCATTTTGTCTAGGCAATAAAACCAATGCTGTTTAGTTCTCATCTATTCATATGCTTTACTTTTGTTGGTGTTGGAGTTCAAAGCATGGTTCATTTTGCTTATTTCTGATCAATAAAAAATGAACATATCAAGCTATGGGTGGTTATTGCCATATGTTTACAAAATAAATTGGGCACCAAATAATTTGTTCATTCCTCAGGCGCCTTCAGGAACAAGGAGTAGAGAGTATCAGACAGTTTCATATTTATTTTTCTTTACATTTTTATTGTCTGGCCGTGAAGAGATCAGATAGGGGTGTATAGCCTGCTTGACCGTTCAGCGTTCTGGAGGGTGTCCTCGGCTCAGTTCAAAGAATCACCTGGCAAGGTGCCCACTTGAAAACCCAAAGGACACGTCTGCTCAAGCAAAATCCATTCGAAATATTGCTTTCTGGGGTGCCCATCTTGGATTAATATGGCATATTGGATATTATAACGTCACATCCTGTGTATTTTTAAAATATAATTTTCTTAACAAAATGTAGATTTTCTAAACAATTAAAAAGCAAAATTATATTCAAATCCTCGTGGATGTGACTGGTATTCCTCTGTGCATGATTCTTGTGTCACAGAACATTTATTCTGCTATGCAGTTGTATTATTAAATAGAAGTAAATTATGTCTTGTAGATTGCTAAATCCGTTCACCAACTAGACCTTGTTAAAATATCCACTATCTTTCTGGGAAGCCCCATATGCTCCCGCCCAGTCGGAAAACTGTCCTGGATTGGTTTGAAAGCGCTCCACACGTGTAGTCCAATGTCTGACACACTGTTACACTACTGTGTGTACAAACGGTCCCTTAGGCTAGTGCTTGACACAATGACTTTCAATGTCTTTGTGACTTGCAAAAACAGTAGAAGTCGGTTAACTATATCATGTTAACATTCGTTTTCAAGAGATTTGATCTGTTTCCCACGACAATGACCATGTATATATCTTGCAATACTATTCTGCACTGGATATTTTTTTCTGCACTGTGCCTTGTTTTTGAGTTCAGTTAAATATTAATTTCTAGCCATAATTATATTGATGGCCCTGTCGGTTATAACATCTGTCTCAATGAAACATTTTTTATGTAATCTTGCCTGTCCACAGAGGAGCACAAGATGAGCGGGTTCGGGCAAGTTCTAAGTGAAGTTGGGGAGTTCGGTCCGTTTCAGAAGCGCTTATTGGCTGCAATATGCATCCCTAACATATTTAACGCCTTTCATATGTTTAGCCAGGTGTTCACTGGTCTAAACTTTCCTCATACATGCAATACGGATTGGATCTTAACAAAAGGTCCCAATTTAACCTCTGAAAGACAGCAAAATCTCACCCTACCTCTGGCCAAAAATGGAAGGTATGAGACTTGTGAAATGTTTACACCTGTGGATTTAGATTTGGAAACAATCGAAACATATGGGATAAATAGTACCACGAGATGTGTGAATGGATGGGTATATGAAGTGCCTGAGAGCACCACCAGCCTAGCGACTGAGGTAAGCAATTTAATTCCGAGCTGTTAGTAAAATATTTGGCCTGCCTATGTGACTGGTGTAGTGCGTAATAGGTCAGGTTTAGCGTGCCTAAAATCAGTCAACTGAAATCACTTACAAATGATAAAATGAACAGTGCCATACGGTAAAGCATCCACCTCACCAAAGGGATCATTTAATGTTGAACATTGCGCAGTGGAGATAATAAAATTATATTGCCATATTGTATTAGGTTATCAAATATGGTTTATAGCTTGGTGTGAAAATTTTAAATTCTCTATAGCTTTGTACTGTGTGTAGAATCCACACGTTTTCTTAACGCAAAGTTGTATATGGCATTCAGTGCCCAAAACAAATCTCAGTGCCCAAAGATCTTATGCTTATCAACATTATTATTAATCTTCTGTTTTAATTCTTAAATGTGTTACTGATGTAGACCCATACTTACTCATACATACAACATACTTGTTCATAGTCTTCATTTTACACTTACTACTCTTTCTTATCCTTAGTTCAACCTAGTTTGTGAAAATAGTGGTTTCAATGAGGCTTCTCAGTCCATCTACATGGCAGGACTGCTGTTTGGAGCGCTGGTGTTTGGGCCAATGGCAGACAGGTATACTCGTCTGACACTGATCATTCCTTCTCAATCTCTCCCTCACGCCCAGTAGTGGTGCTCAAACTCTCATCCCTCACACTACTTTCTGAAATATTTGATAAATATACAGAATGTTTTATTTTTTCTGTACCAGGGTTAGGACAACGTTTTTTGTTTGTTTACTCCCTTATCCCAACGGGGTTGAAGATGCGGTATGAAAGTGTTGTATTTATGTTGCTTTGTTCTCTGTGCAGGTATGGGCGGCGTTTTGTGATCCTTCTCTCCGTTATCCTCCAACTGTTATTTGGTGTGGGAGCTGCTTTCTCAGTCAACGTCTATGTCTACATAGCTCTTCGATTTGTGGTTGGCATGACGATTTCAGGCCTTTCCATTAACACATTCGTCTTAGGTATATACACCCTCAACTATTTGCTTGGTAAACACAGGATACTCACTTGCATAATACCATGAGTGATTTGACAATTTCCCTATTACAGTAGTTAAACATGTAAAAAAAAAAAGAAACATCCACAAGCCTTTGTGATAGAGCATGGTTCTGTGTTTTAGGGGCGGAGTGGACTGGTTCCAGTAGACGGGCGTTGTTCACCATCTTCTCCCACTGCTTCTATGCTGTGGGACTGATGCTGCTGTCAGGCATTGCTTACGGAGTCCGCAACTGGAGGATGCTGCAAGTGCTCCTTTCCGCACCTGCCGTGGTCCAGCTGTCCTTCTTCTGGTCAGTTTGCCCTGCTCTTACTCTCCGCCTTATCTTAGTCTCATCGCCATGATAAATACAGCTAAAAACCATGAGGAAATGTTCATTTCATTGTGTCTACTGGAGTAAGGATTCTACCAGAGTCTGCTCGGTGGCTCATGACCCAGGGCAGGCAGGAAGAGGCTCGGAAGGAGATCAAGAAGGCAGCCAGAGCGAATGGAAGGCAGGTTCCAGAAGCTATGCTGGACAAGGTAATCGGCGCCTTCCATGATCAATTCACTGCAAATGCGTGACAGCAATTCCTTATTGGATAGCGTTATTTTCTGAAGAATGAGTTAGTTAACATGATAGCGGACCAAAACATGCCACATAAATATCAAATACCAAATTATAACAGGCAAAAACAAACAACCAACGTCAGCATGCAGTGTTGCAGTCTACTCGATATACTAAGTAATTGTTTGCACTCAGAAATTGTTTGTAGTTGGTTTGAGATGGTTCTGTTTTGTATCCTGGTGTTTAATGTAGCACTTGCTTAGCTCTTATTTAGGTGATTAGGTCCGGGATGCACTTATTTTATCTACCTGACTTGTAGTTTTTACCTTATCTCTTTGTAAGCCCTATTTTTTGCAAGTCGCTTTGGATAAAAGCGTCAGCTAAATGAATGTAATATAATGTAATGCAATGTAATGTGTTGGATACAGTCAGATTCTTGCAGATTTGAAGTTAGACAGTATTCTGCATACTTTATAAATACACTGATTAGAGTGCATTAGAGATTCTATAACACATTACCATTGTTGCATACATAGAAAGATGTGGAAGGGGCCAATCTACCTTTGATTAAACACAAAAAATATTATTTCTAAAATAGACACCCATTATAGAAAGAAAATTCTTCACAAAATGCTGGATAAGGGGTTAACAGTAAACGGAGGTTTTTTTACACGTTTTTTAAAAGCTGCAATGTACAGTCTCTAACTGAATACTAAGCTTGGTAACTAAGGGCCCCTCTTCTTTTAGTTGGAAGCTGAGGCTACAGTCCAAACAGGCAATATGCTAGACCTCTTCAGGATCCCTTACCTGAGAAAGCGGGCTCTCATTATGAGCTATGTCTGGTCAGTGTCCACACTTATCCTGATTCACTGATTGAAGCCTATTTAGAAAATGATTTGTCTGAACATCTATTGACTGTTAAGCATTCCTGCAGATTGCTGTTAGCATGGTTTATACCCTGTAATCTTAATAATCAGCTTGTTTAAAACAATATCTAAACAGAATGTAGACTTATTGTTACATTGTCTTAAATTAATCGTGCATTACATGTAGAATTTCACACAAAATTGCCATGTTTTTTTGTTTTGCCACTAACTGACTGTGTGTTCTTACTTTGCTAGGTTTGTTACTAGCCTAGTCTACTATGGTGTGAGCCTAAACGTGGGCAACTTTGGCCTGGATATCTTCCTCACGCAGTTCGTCTTCGGCATGGCAGAGCTCCCTGCACGTCTTGGCAGCCTGCCTCTGATTGATCACGTAGGAAGGAGAATCTGCCAAGCAGTTGCTCTCTTCTTTGGAGGGACAGCATGCCTTGTTATTCTTGCAATTCCAAAGGGTAACTAGTGTATCTCTGTCCCTTACTGGTAAAAGGTTTATAGAAATGAAAAGGGCACGCTCGTACTATTTTGGTTTGGAGTTAAATTAGTCAAGAGCATTTTTGCAAATGCAACTTCATGAATAGAGAATTTAAAAAAACAAACTCTTAACAGAAGTTGACTTGATACAAATGTTTGCCAATGTAAAGTGAATATGAGTAGATTTACCTGTGTTGAAGTCAAATACCGTTTCCAAATAGAATGTGACAATGTAACTACAAAATACTCTGTAGTTATATCATAGTTATAGGGCTCAACTTCTTGATATTTGTAATGCAATCATAGTGTGACAGAACAAAACCTGGATATACATTTTTGTAGATACCCTTATAATGCACCCCATTTTTTCATGGTTTTGAATATTTCTTTTTTGACTGTGCTGCGTTATTTTGATGTTATACATGATGCTTCCTCAGATCTTCCAGTAGTTGTGACGGTAATTGCAGTATTGGGGAAGTTTGCCCTTGCTGCCTCCTTCACCATCGTCTATGTTTACACTGCTGAAATGTACCCTACTGTAGTAAGGTAATGCACTGTTCAAACAAATAGTTTAGCATTAGGTTGGAGACTAAGATAATGTTTCTTTAAGCTATTCTCTTTGTCCCTCCTGCAGGCAGAGTGGTGTTGGTTTAAACTCCATGTGTGCCCGGATAGGAGGTATCCTGGCCCCTCTGATCAGACTTCTGGAGGTCTATCACTGTGCCATCCCGATGATCATTTATGGAATTCTTCCATTTGTTGGCGGGGGGCTCTGCTTCCTTCTACCTGAAACCCTCAACACTGAACTCCAGGACCACGCTGAGCCCCACGAGGCCAGGAGGGATGGCCAGCCCTCGAATACACAATCCAGGTAGCTGACCAGATGCTTTATCCGATTATCATTTTCACCATAGAAGTCCGTTTTTTTATGTATATAATATCCATACTTACAATATAAGACTTGCGTTGCATTTTGCTTCATAAGCATTTTATTTGGATTCAAATTTTTACATAAAAATTGTCATAATTGTTCCATGACAATTACATATGTTACATTTCAGAGCAGCGGAAAAGGAGGGAATTGAAATGGGAATCGGCAGTGAAAAAGCTTTCAAAAAGAGTACTCGACTTTGAAACATATCCTTCTGCTTCACGTTTGCCTTAACTGTTCAGTGGTGTATTTTTTTATGAATTATTTGTCGCTATATCAGGCAACTGAACAATGTGCAGGGTCAACAAAGTGTACACAGGTGATTTTGGTTAAATATTATGTTATTTGGGCACAGAATTAATAGCGCAAACTGTCATTATTTGGCGCGGTTTTATTAATTATTTAGATTTTATAATAAATCGTGAAAACACATTTGGGTGATTATTCTTTTTTTCTGAAATGTTTTTCTCTATTACATACTATTTTATACTTTATTTAGCATTTTTGTTTCTCAGATACCATTCCTAAATTTAGATGAATAGAAAAGTGGATGTTATGGCAGGGTGGCTGAAACATCTGCTCCACACTAGATGGTGTATTCTTCAGTTTCCATCTTCTTACCATCTTCTGATCAATCTGGGAACACATACTGTCATAGTTTATACAGTTTCTAAAATGACAACGACTTACACATTTACAGAGAGTTGTCACTACGTACCTTTGGACATTCCCATGTACTGTATGATCATGCGTTAGATTCATTTGATCCCAGGTCAGCTGTGGGCTTCAAAAGCCATCGGTTCTTATGTTGAGTGTAGCCAAAACCTTCGTCATAATTACCTTTCCTCCTGAATAGTTGTTGGTAATGAAATATGCAGTAGAATTCTCCATACAGTGGTGCGTAGCTGCCTATGCTACAATAGAACAAACTTTAATTTCAGCTCCGAAATGTTCTCTTAGAAACAAATTAATGACATTGTTTGGATTTTAAAATATTTGCATATCCATTTGCATCAAACAAATCAGAATTTCATTTCTCATTGTTTTTGATTAATTGATTTGTATGAATAGAAGGATTTGAGGGTTTTTCATCATAACTGTTTTCTCACCTCAGCTTCTTTTTACAGTGTTTACAGCAAAAACAGTTTTTGTGAAATATGAATTTATCTGCAGCCATTTTCTCCATTGGATAAACTGGTTTTAAACAAGCAGAACATGTATCTTGAGCTGATGGTTGAAACTGAAAGAACAGCAATAATGGAGTAGAATTGGTCTTGTGTCAAAAACGCACTATAATTTATTACAAAGCAAGGGAAGTTAGAGAAAGATTTTATTTAATTACAATCAAAATACATATAAAAGAACAACCAAATAAACTTGTAATGTACTCTTATCAAACTGAATTTGAATATCGATCATACAGTACAGTTTACACCCTATCTAAATGGCAAGCATGCCTTCTAAACATATGAAAATAAAGAATTCAGAAGTTTCATCATTAAAATACAATACAATATCCTCACCACTCTTATACAATTTGTAACAATATTATTGTATGTTTTTGGGTGACGCATTTGAATTGGTTTATAGAAGTGTTTGTTCTTGTAGTCACAGAGTGTGCTCCTTATAAGCTATGTTTTTAAACTCATGACTGAAGGGAGGGTTTTTTGTTGATCGGTAACCTGACCTCTGAGTATGTAGTGACCTGAGATGTAGCTGGACGGCTCATTCCCACATTTCCAGATGAGGTTGCAGTCTCTGGCTGTGTGGTAACTACCGTGGAGGTTTTGGACGAGTAGAAGTGGTTGCCTAATGAATCTGTCCTCTCGTAGTTCTCCCTGACTAAGCTACTCTCCCCAGGGACAGATAGAACTTTAACAATGGTAACATCACTCTTATGAGTAGGATCAGGGTTATGGAAGGCTTGCTTTTTACCCTTGTTTCTGGAATCTTTCTTCTTGTTTTGAGTTGTTCTCTTGCATGGCAGTGTCTTTGTTGATTGGAACATGTCTTCCTGGTTTGGGCTTTGTTTGCAGGCTGTGATTGTAGTAGTGGCAGACGAAGAGGCTGATTCAACATTCTTTCTAGCTGCAGACTGTATGGAGATGAAGGCGGGTGAGGATGGAGGACTACTCTTGTTTCTTGCAGCTGGGATTTCCTCCCCTGGCGTTTGATCTGCCTCTGACATACCTCTGATGCTCTGGCTGCTAGAGGCTTCTTTTGCCTGGGGTGTTTTTGTTCTGCTGGAGCCAATGCTAATGGTCTTGATGTTGCTGGCGTTTGGGGAGCTTCTCTCTGTTCCTAACGACTCTTTAAATAGAACCGATAAACCAGAGATGTCGGCGTCTGATTTCAAAGTGGAGACAGAGTACAAAGCCTTTTTAATAGCCCCTTCTATATCCATAAGTCTGGCTAATGTCTGCTCTTTTAGGTGTATGATCTCTTCACTTGCTTTTTCCAGGTCTCCAAAAACATTTGCCATTGAATTCATGCTTTCAGTGTTCTTTTTAGCTGGCAGGGACAGTTGGGTCGTGTGTTCTGCATTGACCTGCTTAGGTTTCTTTACTTGTGGGCTAGCAACCCACTCTGATGCCTTCTCAAAAACGTTTTTCAAAGACCTTACGTCTACTTCGCTTGTGTCCCTCTCAATTTCCTCAACTGTGGTGAGAATATGCTGCAATTCCTCCTGTTCCCTCATGTGGTTCATGATCTCCATGGCGGTTGTCGCATTTTCTCTTATGATTCCATCCATGTGAACCGACAATCTTTGTCGCAGTTCGTCCTGTGTCTCTGACCTCACTTTCTTTTTCCTCATCACAACTTGGTTTTCCGTTTGCACTTCCTCTTTACATTTGTAGTTTTTCTGAACATTCCCTTCACATGTATTAGGGTTCTTACATTGTTGACCAGTGAGAACCTGCTGTGAATCTGTGCGTGGATGTATACATGGGATATTTTCTTCTGAGGTCTGTATTTGGGTATTCTTTTCACACTCGGCAATTCTAACTCTTTTCGGTTTTACAGGGGCCCTGTTAGCTGCCACATCCCTCTCACCTCCAAATTTCTGGCATACCTCATTAAATCCTACATTGACCTCATCTGTACTCCTTTCATTTCCTTCTTTACAGCTCTGGGGATATTTCCCCTCTTCAATTATCCCTGGTTGGTTGGGGTGGCTCTGAAATACAATGTTGTCATTATCACTTCTATTTTTGCTAGGAGCAGCCTTTGGCTCTTCAACTTGATGATTTGATTCAATTTCCTCTTTGACCTGAATAGCATCGGAAGCAAATACATTGGTAGAATATTTTTCAGTATCCAACACATTTTGTGCAACAACACTGTCCTTCTGGGATAGGCCCTTGCAAAGTGCATCTTTGTAGGACATTGGTTTCATTGACAAGGGGAGAACATTTTGTGGTTCAGTTAGCAGTGTTTTGTTTTCTTTCTCAGTAGTGTTTTCTATTGTCTTGTTCAGATTTTCCCTCTTGGTTGAGTCTTTCATTTGACCAGAAATAGCCTGTAGATGGTGTGGTTTAGGGGGAATAGTTGGTTTTGAACCTGAAGACCTTTTACCTTTTTGAGTGGCAGAAACATGCAGGATCTGTTGGGGACCTGTGGCTGCGTTATTTGTGGGTTGACTGGGGCTGGGGAACTCTGCAGTTGCTGTATTCAGCTCCTCAGTAGACACCTGTCTCACTTTGCTAGTCGTCACACTTAGAGTTGCTGGAGATTCGCTCAGTGACCCAACGGTTTGGTCACTGAGCTTTGAAACATACTCTATGTTGGCATGTTTCGGGTTTTCTATGCGAGTCTTTGAGTTGTTTCTATAGATCATAGCTGCTCTGTAATCTCCTTTGCTGGCATTAAAACAACTGGACCTCCCCAGTGAATCTAAGGCAGCCTGTAGTGTGCCCCCTGGCAGATCCTCCTTGTCTTCTTGGGGTTGCTCTGTGGTAGAACATTCTAGAGAATGAATGGCAGCTTTTATATGACCTTTCTGAACTGGCACCGTGCCCTCTTCACCTTCTGAATGACAGGACACCATTTGTTGTTTCTCGAACAGAACATTTGCATAACTTATTTCTATGTTCTGATTTTGCTCCAATTTTTGTTCAGGAGCAAACCAAGTTAATTGGGAAGGGCTGATCTTTGAATCACATCCAGGAATATTGCTTTGATCGGTATTCTGGTGGACTACGTCTTTCTGGGCCTTTATGGAAAATGATTTATCCGGTTGTGTTAACAGGCTTTGGGTACTTAATTGTTTTTTTTCTTCTGAAATCTGATGCATAGTTTTTGCGTGAATAGTGGCTTGCTGAAGACTATCAATGGCAGCTTGGAGATTTGAAATTTCAATGTCTTCATCGTCATCCACCACCCTGACCAACTCTGCCAGGTGGACGACGTCTTCATTCTGTGGTGTCTCCAGGCAGGAAGAGGTCTCATGTGATCTCATTAGATCAGGACTGCTGTGCCTCAGGTATTGATCCATCTCTTGTGCCTGTGAGACACTGTGAGTGTAATATTCTTCGTCCTGCCTCTCTGCATGTGTCTCTCTTTGACTTGCTTTGGCTAAACTGGCAGAAAGGATTTTCCCATCTTTCACTTTTTTAGGCTGGACATAGCTTGGATGAGTTACGTTTGAAGAGAACATGCTTTTCAGTTTTTTCACGTCCACCGGAGCCCATTCTGGGTCATTTTGCTCCGCAGGGTTCACGGAATCTCCAGCGGCTACATTCTGAACGGTGGAGAGTTCCTCCTCGGATGGATCAGCGTTGAAGGTTTTCAACTTTTCTAGATCCCCCTTTTCAATAAAACTCCTAAATAATTTCACATTACCTTTGATGTTATCTTGTGGTCTAATTGAGTAGTCTTGACTGGTAGCCAAAAGAGAGTTAATGGTTGACCTAATGTCCCCATTTCTTTTGTCACAAGCCCCTATTATATTACCACTACCTGGTAAACTGTCTTGTACATCTATCTCTATCATCTGTTGGGGGGGGATGTATTTTTTCACATCTCCCTCGGCATAATGATACAGAGAGTATACAGTTACTTCGGCGATTCCTTGTGCGTTCTCCTGAATGATCACCCCCTTCCTCAGAGAGTTGTCTTGATTAAGGATGTCCTCGATAAGTTGAGCTGCGTTTGCTGTTCTGAACTCTTTGTCTTGGTTTACGGTGAATACATGCTGATGGACAGGCACATCCACCAGAGTGACTCCCACATTCCCGGCCTCGTTTTCCTTGAGATACGCTACCTGAGGCTGAAGGGATGCCCTGGGCAATAGCTGGAGAATGAAGTTCTGAACCCCACCCTCGGCCACGTCCTCATGCTGTATCTCTGGCCTACCCTGGGATAAGATGTATTTAGCCTTTTTAGCAATCCCTGTCTCATTCACTTCAATGATATATCCATGGGAAGTAATGGCTTTAAATCGACAGAGGCTGGTAAGGCTTTCATTCATGTCCTCTACCATGGTCTGCATCTCCTCCTTGCTATGATGGTTAATCCTATCAAATGGCATGGATTCAAACAACTGGGCCCTGTTCTTAACGTTAGCCATTAACATGTCCTCATTTGTCCTATGGTCTACTGCTGTTTCAACAGGGGATGAAGTCTTGTTTTGGAATTGCTCACCAGCTATGCTTGTGGAGATGAAAGGATTATTTTGAAAAAGAGGTCTACTTTTATTGATATTATCACTATCACTAGAAATTATGGTTGGCTGTCTTTCAAACGTTGATTTGACCATAAGGACTCCCTCCTGAGGTGGCTGATTTGCACTAACATCTAGTTCAGGGCTTAAACCAGTGACCGAGACACCTGGATTGTGTTTTTGAAGTGGAGTCGTCAGCTCCATATTTTTAAACCAAACGTTGCTCGTGTCCTCTCGGTGTACTGTGTGTTTGCTACGGGTTTCAATGGCCTTCTTACGTTTCTGAACGGCCCCCCTCTCGTCCTCTGCCACCACGACCCTGCCCTGGGCCAGGTCGCGTGCGCTCACCCCGTAGCCGTCTGTGGGCTGACTCTCAAACATCCTCCTGGTAGACAGGACGTCCACTCTGACTACCTCTTCATCACGCTCAATGGGCTCCTCTTGACAGACGTCTGTCCCTCTCGCTGAGTCCACGGTGA
This sequence comes from Galaxias olidus, assembly GCA_026901105.3. Classification (NCBI taxonomy): domain Eukaryota; kingdom Metazoa; phylum Chordata; class Actinopteri; order Galaxiiformes; family Galaxiidae; genus Galaxias; species Galaxias olidus. The sequence continues at coordinate 190,288 of JAPMUY010009025.1, forward strand.
CCTTTACCCTCTCCTCCTCCTCCGGCGCCTCGTGTGACTGCTTGAACCGGAGGGGTGTTCTCTTTGCTCCTGCCAGTCCCGCTGTCCCCCCCAACGTGTTAGCTGTAGCAGGGTTCATAGAGCTACGTGGGACAGAGCTTTCAAATATCCAGCGCCTGGACAGCACCTCACCCTCATATCCAGTTTCGGCAGCTGTCGCCCCGCTTTCTGAGCTCATGACCTCTGCGAGCTCCTCGTCCACCACCCCCTCCAGGGTCTTCAGCTCCGGGTGAGTGTACTTCAGGAGTCTCTTTAACTCATTCTTCTGTCGCTGCTGATATAACTTGGTGAATGTCTCATTGGAGGGTTTTGGCATGGAGGGTAAGGTGTGCGTGCTGGAGATGTCAGTTGCTTTTGACTGATTGACAGATAGACCTTGGCGTTGAAGGGGATCACTTGTCCTTTTTTGGGAGTCCTCAGTCATCTTAGGTGAAGAGGAAAGTAATATTCTCTTACTTTTCAGTAGTTTCTCCTTTTCCAAAGGAATTAGGCATCCAATGAAAACCATGCTCAATGCAAACAAGCCATCATGCATGCAGGAATCAGAGTGGATGTTAGCTCGGTTTGTTTATCAAAGCAGGAAACCTCCCCACACGTTAATCTGTGTTATTTCATATACGTTTCATTGCAAGAGCAGACAGCAGGAGTTCATTGTCTCAATATGTACTCCAACGCAGCTGCACCAAGTGATTGGATGTCCGAGTACATTCTTGGGGTCCATTCAGACGACGCGGTAAAGACTCTAAATAAGCAGCATTCCACATGCCGAGTGTTATTGGGTGGACTGAACTCCAAGATCCAGGGATGTGAGTAAACACCTTTTTGGAGATACATACATATATGGTATCCATTTCTTGAACTTCATGCTATAGGAACATCTTTTAAACTCATCCGAAAGATCATTGAACTTTGGGTATTCTACTTCATGCAATGTTGGTGGGAACTATTGGATTTGTTTTTAGAACTTTCTTAGTAGACAGCTTCAGACTAGTATTCAGATATTATCCCAATGGGACACTCAAAACCAAAACACAACCACATTTTTAAATGTTCAAAGTTAAGGGGAGCAGTAATATTGTATTCTCTTACCCTGCCTGGTTTAGCTTTCTTAACAGATGATGGCTCTGATTGATCTTGTGTCTGGGGAAAAGTGAATAGAGGGTTAATATCCCAGCTTTCTCAGAACCTCGAAAAGGTAATATTTTACACACCAGCTTACAGCACATTTAATAACAAGCATGGTACATGTATATTGTGGTAGCCTCTAGGGCTTGTCTTATCACTATCTTTTCATGATCTGTTGCTTTACTCGCATCAAAGTACACATTCCTCTGACGATCATTAACTACATCTCCTGACAAGATATTGTGACATTTATCCACAAGACATCAGATGGAATGTCAACCCTCTGCTATGGGTAGGTCATAAATCTGATCTTCAATTGCTGATAAGATGGAGGCAAATATAATCAACCACCTTTAACAACCTGTTTCTCCTGAACGATAAGGCCTAAAGCTAATCTCTTCAAATCCGAGGTGAAAGTGGAGTGTACTTACTGGTTTTAAAGGGCTGCGTGCTTGGTCAACAGCTGTCACCTTGGACAGATAGCGAGCAGACATGGCTTTGACAGAGCATGGCAGTTTCTCCAGGCCTTGGATAAGACGGTCGTCCCTGATGTCTGAGATACCCCTCCTTTTCTCTTCTATGGAAACAAAAAACAGGATTTTGAGTAACACGGTTGACAAGTAAATGAATGCCTGTCATTGACAACCAGGCAGGAGCCGGTGCACAGGTGGAACACATATCGGTGGTTGTGTCACTTGTATTTAATGCCACAAGCAATGTTTACTGCAGTGATCAGCCTGATTCATAGTGAGGTATCTTTCAAGCAGCCTAATGTTGGAATATGCCAATGTGTGCCTTTTTTGACCTAATTTGTTTTGTTTAAGGGTTGTGTCACTGCACTAGCAGTATTCTTCACATTAAACACATACGTCTATGTGTAAGTAGCATGACAAAGCATGGGATGGTATATGGTGTGTTGCTTCCTTCATCATTCACTAAGGATCTCTTTCTGTTGCAAGGCTGTTTATAGATCTAGCTGCGGCTTCTCAGATTGGCAGCCTGATTATTTTAGGAGATTAACTCGATGACCTGAACAATTACAATCAACATGAAGCAAAGCTAAAACAATCAGCAGCCTCTGATCTGTTAACAACTAACTGGGACCTCCCTGTAAACATGAAGCAAAGCTAAAACAATCAGCAGCCACTGATCTGTTAACTAACTGGGACCTCCCTGTCAACATGAAGCAAAGCTAAAACAATCAGCAGCCACTGATCTGTTAACTAACTGGGACCTCCCTGTCAATTGTCATTACACTTCATAGTTTAGTCTTTGACAGCTGCTACCAGGACAAGTTATAAAAGTACCACTGGAGTGCACCAAGTGGGAGGGCCCTGACTGACACCTGACTCCCTTGACATAGATACACACAGACGAGAGGATGCACTACAGATCAACTCTGCTATAGCAAAAAAAAATTATCTTTGAAACAGTTTTGATTTGGAAGCCACGATAGCAATTGTTAAAAACCTAGTCATGAAGACATTATAACATGGTGTTACAATAATTATTTTATGTTTCAGAGAACATTAGGAAAATTAGTGCTAATGCGTGTTGATAGTGGAGTTAGTGTTAAGGTTTTTTGGGTGTTGATCCATACTGCACGAATTGTAGAACAGTTAACCAAGAACAGAATGTGCTCATATGAAACTAAGCCTTGAAACATTTTGTTTTACTACACAGTCATAGCCTTTACTTTACAATACCAGTAGACACATTTTTCATAAAACATAACACAAGCATTTACTAATCGTACATATTTCTTTTGTCAGTGCCAATTGAATTGATCTTGAATACGATAACAAATAAAGATGTATTGATATGTGCACTTACACAAATGAGTTAATCCCTGTTCCCTGTCAGTGTATCTTCTGGACTTGACTCAGTAGAATATATGAATGCCCTAGGTGATGACTGTGTGCTGGAGTCTGGCTAGGATTCACCCTATATCAGTGCGCACACACTCCTGCTCTCTCTCTGCCTGTGTCAGTGGTGTGCTGTGTTCCTGCTCCAGTGACAGCTGACCCTGTCACCGCTCCACCACCGTGCGGGATGTGAAGCCCGCCAGGCTATTCCTGTCCTCTCAGGGCCAGTGTCGCCCACTGCTTTCACACCAGGCTGAGTCAATCACAGCCTTGTGCACTGTCACCATGCTGGAGAACTCTTCTTCCCCCCCCCCCACCCCCCACCCTCCCCGCCTCTACTCTAGCTCAGGACTTTATTTTGGTCGCATGGCTCAGCATGGGACTGGCTGACTCTCTGTGATGTCAGCAAGCTCCGCCGACAATGTGATTGGCTGCAATCTGCCGTCTCTCCAGGACCTGCACATCTCCATGACCCTGAGGTCAGCAGGAAGGATAGTGGTCGACCCCTCCCACCCCGGACATAAACTCTCTGAGTCGCTTCCGTCCGGGAAGAGGCCACTGTCCATTAAGACCAAAACCTCACGCCACAAGAGCAGTGCCTTCTTCCAGCCTGCATGTTGTCTCATCATCAAGGGTTCACCACTGACACTGCATCAAGGCCTGGGTTCACCACTGACACTGCATCAAGGCCTGGGTTCACCACTGACACTGCTTCTGACACGGATTCTCCCCCCACCCCAAGGACAACACACGCCACCTCAACATGAAGCCTCCACATCAGTTTATGTATTACATGAATGCACAGTCTTTTTTTTGTCTGTAGTGCACATTACAATCTCTGGACATCTTCTTTTGCACATTTCACTCTCGTAATCAGAACATACTGTACAGCTCTTTTTAATAAAAATTTTATGAATTCTATTGTGAATTCTATTGTAAACTTATTTTTATTTATTAATTTTGTGTGTTTTTATTGCGCTTTATAATACCAAGTCAAATTCCTATTTTGCGTTAACTTACTTGGCAATAAACCTGATTGTGATTCTGACTCGAGCTAGGCCCTGGTCTGGGTCCACTGCTACAGCACCTGGGTGAAAGGCTGCAGCAAACGTTTCGCTTTAAAGCCTGCCAAGCTGTTTGTCTCAGGAGATGAATAACTTCAACCCCCCTTTAGATATAGACAGTGTTTAATTTGCCTGGATAACGTTTAAACGTTTGAAAACGAAATGAAAACACTTTTGATACGTTTACCATCCTGTTGTTTTAGAGGATGTTTCACACATTTAGTGCTAGCCGGTCACATTTGACCGTAGAACGAATGTACTCGGAAGGAAGGAAGTAATGTTTTTAAAAGTAAATAAACACTCACCATCTTCAAATGTTGCTAGTTTTTCGAGGTCGACACCACCAATGGTTCTCCGTCTCTCCACCCTTCTCTTGTTGACCCCGTTAACCACCTAGGGAGCATTAGTGCCACAGCACATCACAGAATAGATACATCTTGCATATGCAGTTTTGCTAATTATATTAATATAGATTCAATGTTCAGGAAATTCAATGTTCATAACTTTCAGATTTTTTAATTGAAATCATTCACCTTTGGCGTCACCTCTTCTTTAAGTTTTTTTGATGTAGCATCACCTGTATCTCCAGCCCGAGGGGGCGTTTGAGCCATCTTTCCCTCTGCAATGGCTTTTTTCTCCTCAGCCTTGATTGCTGGGAGCGCAGCGGCCATCTTGGAAGGAGGCGTGCGGCCAGCAGGCATCGGGCTGCTCCGCTCTGTGACCTTTGACTCAAACAGTGCCTTCAAGGCCCCGATGCCCCCACGGTGTAGTTGGCGGTCTAAACTTCCCATAGACTTACTACGGAAGAGGTTGGTCTGGCGCTGGGCTCTCTCGCTAGCATCATTTTTCCCTAACAGAGATTCCAGTTTCCTCTCTAACTTCTCACTCACAGGTGGAGGACATGTCGGCGTAATCTGTTCAGTCTAGTGATGGGGCGGAAAAAAGAAACGGAATATATAGTAAGATTTGGGTTGTGTTGGTTGTGTGTAAAGTTCAAAGCCTTCTTTTGGTTATTGTTAATGTTTCTATGATTGCGTGTGAAAGTGTTGATGAAGTAAAACAAGGGATTTGTTGTGTTTCAGAATGACTTACACTCCAGGACTCAGCCTCCATAAGACTTGACAAGTACAGTGGAATGATTTACACTCCAGTACTCTGCCTCTATAAGACTTGACAAGTACAGTGGAATGATTTACACTCCAGTACTCTGCCTCTATAAGACTTGAAAAGTACAGTGGAATTATTTACACTCCAGTACTCTGCCTCTATAAGACTTGAAAAGTACAGTGGAATTATTTACACTCCAGTACTCTGCCTCTATAAGACTTGACAAGTAAAGTGGAATATGATTTACACTCTAGTACTCTGCCTCCATAAGACTTGGCAAGTACAGTGTGCTTATATTTGGCCAACTGTGGCATGACTAAAACTTTTTTACCTCTTGCTTTTGTTCCACATGGCTGGAAGTTACTTCAGCAGGGGGGCTTACGGCCAATGACGTTTGATATCTGTAACAAAATGACGTTTGATATCTGTTATCTATAACAAAAAAATTATGCATTCTGTGATTATTTGCTTACGATTTAATTAATTTATTATATTCTTATATATGCCCATGATTATAATCACCTGGAAACAAGCTGGAATACAGACTTCCTCCTGTCTCTCAACCCCACCTCTGTCCCTATGTTCCTCTCACTTGACGAGGAGACACATCTTTGAGACTGGGTACGCCTCAAGGTATTCTTCCACTCCATTTGCCGATTCTGTCACTGAACCACCTCTCAAAATTCAGGAAAAGCTTAATCTAACTGAACTTCATAGTTAGAAAGACCGTATGTTTTCCTAGTTTCTCAGTAACTGTTAAATAATAATCCAATACGTGTTTCATGTTTCAAAATTAAAACGTAGTGCATGTCTAAAAATATACTCAGCAAAGAAAGAGGGTTTGCTAATTGAAAGAGTATGAAGAGTTGTTTGCAGACAGACCATGATTGCATCACATTAAAGCCAAAATGTTAACAAGGAATGTGTATTCATAGTGAATCTACAGATTATTTCCCTTCAAATGAAATACTCTTAGTAGCAGCTAATTTTATAATATTACCTTAGAGAAGTTTGCTAGTGTCCATTCCCAGGAACGTTAAATGAAGCTTCACCTACATCACAAGACACACTCACAGAGTTCATGAGCAAAGTCAAAGTCCCTTCCTTATTACTTAGGACTTCCTGGAATATGATGTATGCAACGTTTTTATGAATCCCAATAGAGCTGCAAGCAATGAAACATTCATATTTGAAGATGATCAATAAAACCATGAAGAAGCTAACAGAAGGTTAACCCAAACCTGGCATACCATTCACGTGACTCATCACAAAATGGGCAACCTTAATGCCAACGCCCTTTGACCTCTGAGGCGGTCAAGATAAGTAACTCTATTCAATAATTATCACTGAACCCAGAACGTTTTGTAACCGCCAGACCTTCATGTTACAGTGTGGCCATTTATGTAATAATTATCTGGAGAGTCCAAACAAAATATGCCGCTTCATGGCTTCTGGCCCAGAGGTTGTAATGATTAACTCGGTTCAAATGAAATGAAACGAAATTGAATTACTACGGTAGAGTTTGAACAAACAGCGATGATAAGAAATGTTTGATGAAGCCATAATTATGCAGCTCATTTTGATTAAGATGTTTCACATTGGATTTTTCCGATTTATAAAACAGCAGCTGCTCAAAAAGATCCAATATACCTTTTAGTGGTTGGATGCAGATAGAAGGAACAAATGTTCTGCGAGTCCGTCTACAACCAGGAATTCCAGGCCCCTCTGACCCATGGGGGGGGGGGGGGGGGGTCGGCATACAATAAAGCTGGTTCCCTGTGACCCCAGCTGACACACTGACAGCAAAGGCTACACATGTATAAGATTCATAATCTACTGTGATTAAAAATGTATCTAGTTTGTGCCAAATGACAAATCCTGGATGTGTAGCAATAAGCTAGATAACCATTGATATGAGTGGTTCTTGTAGTAAGGGTGAATAATAATGGCATTAGTAAGTTTGAGGTAGATGTCATTCCCCATGCGTTCTGCGAGCCATCTGCTCTCTCTCTAAAGCTGGATAACACCACTCCCCTGTGGCCGTTCCTGTAACTAGCCACCACTGAGGAGACGAGTCACTTAGGATGACCTTATAATCCCAATGCACAGACTACACCACCCTAAATGTGTTCCATAGACTGGAGCATATGTCCTAATAGGAAAAGAAAAATGCCCCTTGTATTGAGAGTGAATGAGTGAATGATGATAAATCATGAAAACCAAAAAAGTGTTAAAGTGTAATTCATTTGCTAGCACAAAATCTAAATCATATGAAAAAAAATAAAATTATATATATATAAAAAAGAATTTTGCAAAACCAGATATAACTACAGTATCTTCCTTTGCGTTTTTGAAGAGTTAGTTTCAGAAACACACCATGTGTTCAGTAGGTCTGGACTGCATTTCTACTCCACGCTGTTTAAACGATCAATCATTAGGTCAAAGCCCTGTGTAAACCTGTTTGACTACATCAGGATTATGCTTTTAAAGCTACAGGAGCATATCATTTCCTTTCAAAATCCACTTAGACTTTGCACTCATTATTTCACTCGGTACGCCTTGCTTTTACTGGATGGTGAAATAGTGGGCATGGGCAACACTGCCTTTCATCAGCAAACCCTTGAAGTTACTTTAGTTTTGGTTTTGGGAAGACAGTATTTCCCAGACAAAGAAAGAGCAAAGCACAGCCGCACACATCCCTAAGGCTAAAAAGGAGATTCTGAATATTTCCCTGCCCTTCCCTACCCTCCCTCCCTCCTCCCTCCCTCCTCCCCCCCCCCTCCCTCCCCCCATGCCTAGTCTGACTCTGTGGCGGCGCGGAGATGAAAGAGAATGGGCGATGTTCAGCCTTTGACTAGGAGCTGTTTCGCGGTATGAAGAGAACTGGCCCCGCTCCTCCTTCCAAACACACTGGTAGTGTAGCTCCAATGAAGACACTGAGGCTGATTAAGACAGGCTCGTTATTTCCTCTCGTTACTCAGACATGAGGAATTGAAGAGGATTGGAAGCCACACTGTCATATACAGACAGACACAAAGACACATATACCTCCCAAACACACACACACACACACACACACACACACACACACTTATACTGAGTGTCTGTAAGACGATCATACTTGGGAGGGAACAGAAGCGTCAGTGAAGTCTGCCCTTGTCTTTGCCTGTTACTGGTTGTAGCGGAAGATAACCACTTGGGGGCGATAAAGCCCATGTCAACAAAGCTCCAATGAGGTTATTTGAGAACAAGACACAGGCTTTTCTAGGACACACAGCACTGAGTCACGTTAAAGCACAAAGAGCAAAAACAAATCATTCAACCCAAGTGTTTTTATTTCACCATTAGATAGATAGTCACAATTTTATGCACCTCCGTCTCTCCGACAGACTTATCAGTGAACAGTCTGTGGTCCATTTTATTACACCGATCAGCCACAATATTAAAACCACCTGGCTGATATTCTGTAGGTGCCCCTCAAGCCACCAAAACAGCTCTGACCCGTCGAGGCATGGACTCCACAAGACGTTAGCAGCAGGGGCTTTGCTTCCTGTAATTTGCGAGCTGGGGCTTCCATAGTCCAGTTTTGATGCTCACATGGCCAATTGTAGGAGCTTTCGGTGGTGGGCAGGGGTCAGCATGGGAACTCTGACTGCATCAGACCAGACGGGCTAGCTTTAGCTCTCCACCTGCATCAATGAGCCTTGGGTGCCCATGACCCTGTCGCCGGTTCACCGGTTGTCCTTCCTTGGACCACTTTTGGTAGGTACTAACCACTGTATACTGTGAACACCCCACAAGACCTGCAGTTTTGGAGAGGCTCTGACCCAGTCGTCTAGCCATCCCAATTTGGTCCTTGTCAAAGTCACTCAGATCCTTATGCTTGCCCATTATTCCTGCTTCCAACATACCAACTTCAAGAACTGACTGTTTACTTGCTGCCTAACATATCTCACTCCTTGACAGCTGCCTTTTCGACAAGATGATCCATGTTATTTCATTGTCCCTGTCAGTGGTTTCAGTGCGGAGGCTGATCAGTGTGTAAGTAACATTACCCCACACAGAGGTGTGAGTCATGCAGACAGAAGGCCAGCCGTCTGGAGTATGTGTCTGTGATGGGGGACTGTGAGACACAGAGCCTACGCCACGTGTGTGACTAAGCAGTGTGATTCATGCCGTACAGCACGGCGCGTTATGGAGGTCTGGAGAAAAACAAACAACCACCAGGGACTGGCGAAATGCACCCCTGGGAGAAAGAGGAGGAGGTGGGCCGAGGATTTTGAGCAGGTCCTCTGAGGTGATGCTGTACTCCTGTGTGTGGGTCTGTGCTAGGCTACACAGCACAGCGTCTACGAGGTGATGCTGTACTCCTGTGTGTGGGTCTGTGCTAGGCTACACAGCACAGTGTCTCTGTGGTGATCCTGTACTCCTGTGTGTGGGTCTGTGCTAGGCTACACAGCACAGTGTCTCTGTCGTGATCCTGTACTCCTGTGTGTGGGTCTGTGCTAGGCTACACAGCACAGTGTCTCTGTCGTGATCCTGTACTCCTGTGTGTGGGTCTGTGCTAGGCTACACAGCACAGTGTCTCTTAGGGAAGAGTGTGCAGGAACACCCCTGAATAAATCTCAGACGGGCGGCCGAGGTGATGTCACAGTTTGTCAAAGCACCTCTCAGAGACGTTTCACAAACACTGAAGAGGGGACCACGAGCGTCGCGAGCAGTGCAGTGCTCAGGCTGATGTGTTCGGATCCAACACAGGCCTGTGTGATTTGTGGAGACAGTGTCCCCCTACTTTCCAAAGAACACATAAGCAAAGACCTGGACACTGCTCGTGTGCACTTTTGTGTGAGTGCCTGTGTGTGTGTGTGTGTGTGTGCGTGTGTGTGTGTGTGTGTGTGTGTGTGTGTGTGTGTGAGTGCCTGTGTGTGTGTGTGTGTGTGTGTGTGCGTGTGCGTGTTCTCCCTGTCAGTTCCTGGTCTGTCTGCAGGTGTGCAGTGCCGGAGGAACGTGCTCTGGCACAGCTGAGTGGGAGGAACCACGCAGGGATCCCTGCCCCCCCTCTGTCACCATGAACCAGAGAGAGTGACTTCAGGCTCCAGCCCCCCCCCCCCCAAGTCATTGTGGCTTTGCATTGGGGGAGAGTGAGCTGGGGACAAGCCGGACTGTTTGCTCTCTCTCTCTTTGTGTGTGTGTGTGTGTGTGTGTGTGTGTGTGTGTGTGTGCGTTCACGTTTCACACGTGTGTCCGCCGTGGAGGCAGCGGGGCTTTAAGCTGCTTTGCAGGGCTTAGGAAGGCAGCCGCTCGCTGGCTACTCACAGGGTTGTGTTTGCTAAATGCCGGGAGGGGAGACAACAGAGCATAGCAAAGCACTGGAGCACGCTGACCTGGGTTTCAGATGACAATGCCGACAGATGCATGCACAAAGTCAACACTGCTCACAGACAGTGTTAACACACAGTTTATACAGTTTACTTCAAGTCCAGTTTGACTGACTTAATTGATGGTCTATTATCCTCTGTGGAGCTGTTCACAGAGAAACAGTTTGCAGCAAGAGAATGTAAACCATTTGTTGGGAGCAGTTGAAGGCTATGCGTTATGATTTACGGTTTTACTCGGTGCATAGTTTGAACAAAGCTGAGCTTGAGCTGTCTTGTGCATGAGCCAGCATGTATAAACTCCTGCACTGACCCAGCTTCACCACTCCCTTTAGTGGGAGGTATGAAAGAAACACATCCATGAGCACACACACACACACACACACGCATACACACACACACACATGCATGCACACACCCACGCACCCACAAACACCCACACCCACACACACACCCACAAACACACACAGGGCCATACACATACACACACGCATACGCACAAGCCCACACACATACACAAGAACACACACTCATACACACACACCCACAAACACACACCACACACACATACACACACACACACACACACACCAGAACACACACACACACACACACACCAGAACACACACAGACACACACACACACACCAGAACACACACACACACACACACACACACACACACTGGCCCAGGACTGCGTGTTCTGGCTGTTGTTGTCACCCCTCCCCTGTCGTCTCTGGTCCACTGTGGAGAGCTGGAATATCAGGTTTCCTGTCGGTGTCCGTACAGTGTGTACTCACTGCCTCCCCTCTGGTTCCTCCTCCTTAGGCAGCAGTGGCCGCGGCTAGACCTTTCTGCTGCTGCTGCTGCTGCTCCTCCTCTCCAGAGGGCTCCCAGTAGCAACCAAACCCCAGACTCTCTGTCACCTCTCCGGCCCGCCCAGTCCGGTCGGCTAAAGTGGAGCTGAATCAAACGTTACTGTACGGGGAGGGACTGTTGGACGCCTTTAAGTGATTACAATTATGGCCCTTTAATTGAGTGGTTATTTAAAGTTTTATATTTATATTATATTATAGTTTAAAATTGTGTAGTCATGCATATTTATTGCCAGTGCCCAGCACGGCGGACGTTTCTGCTCTGTGTATGGTTTGCTAATGGTTTCTTCCTCCCAGAAAATGTGGGACTGTTGTTTCTGCACATTCCGCTCTCTGTGGAACCCCGGGTTACCTCTGCGTGGTCGAGGAGGCGAAGGAGGATCTCCTACGCATGAGAAAGGGAGATGCTGTCGTTGCTCTCACGCGTGAAGCTGTTTGGCCTGAGGGCCGAGCTTGACGTGGGGACATGCTGACCCGTAGGCAGCTGAAGTGGGACTGAGGTCTGTGGTTCTCCCTCGGCCAGAGTAGCAGCACGTTGGAGACCTGCGGCCTCACAGGGGAGGGCAGTGACTGGGAAAAGCGCAGCACTAGTGTTGGCACCGAGTCTAACAACAATCTCTTATCTCTGACAATGAGACGCCTCACTGTGCGCTATGGCCGCCAACGCCAGCACACGAGCACGTGAACACACACACAAACCAGTGCCCCCACACAGGAAGACATTTCCCGATGTGATAAGCTGTGCTCCGAATGAGCACATTCCGTGTTTTCATTATTATTTGCACATCCTGTCATTCCAGGACATGTCCTTTGTTGACGTGCATATGGAATGGTAGGTCGACGGGCCAAGGGGCGTGTGTGAAAACAACAGTTTGCATGCAAATGTGCGAACGTGAAAGATTTCCTCTTTGCAAAGCGAACGGGAATCTCCATGGCGTCTCTGTTTAGCGTCACCCCAGCCTTTGGCGTATGTTGCAGGAGAGCACTGTGTGTGTGTGCCACTGAGACCGTAGAATCAATAGCACCCGGCGCAACACTTCCCTCTCTCCACTAGAGGTGCTGTTTGTGCACGCCTCACACAGTGTCATGTACATATCTGGCCATGCTTATTGACATTCTCGTTAGATACCGGGGAAGTATGAAACTACAAGGAATTCAGTGAAATGAACTGTGGTTTTGTATTACAGAAAAGGAATAAGTGAAACACATGCTGTATACATGTAGAGGACATAGGGTACATGCTGACATATGAGTGTGTTTGGTTTTTATTATATTATGATTTATTATTATATTATTTATATTGCATGTGATTTGACAGAGCTCACGGTCCTCTATGTTCCGACCAAGATATTTACAGCCTCCTTAAAAATCATGAAAAGCAGCCATAAGGAAGATAAAATACTTTATTTCATTTACAGTAGATTCTCTTCCAACAACAATGTTTTGGCAAATTTCCAATAGTCATGTTACAAATGGTAAAGCAGAAAAGCACGTTTTCATTTTATTGTCGCAGTAAAAATGTTTGAGGCCTGAAAACAACACGTCACACGTCACAGTTACTCACAAGATTTCCCTGTGTGTGCATGTTTGACTGTGTGTGCATGTTTGACTGTGTGTGTGTGGCTGTGATCAGCACATGCCCAGCATGAGAATGACGAATTACTCCAGTCCCTCCCCCCAAAAAAAAGGAAGTAAGTGGTGTGTGTTTGTGTCTGCGTGCACCTCAGCTAATTTTAGACCATGTCATTTGTTTTAACTATCATTCAGCCAAGGGAGTTTTGTCATGACAGCTGTTCTGCTTTCTGTATTATTCAGCCCTTAGAGTAGCTCAAGTCTTTACCCTCAGCTAGCATCAATGGCTCTACAGGGCACACCAACGGAACACTTAGTCATTATTCAAAGTGGATTAATGATATGTACCTTGAAGGACCTGACTTGAACTGCACACTTGGTACCCTTAGAACTCTACATTCCTTAGTGGTACCTCCTTCACCTGTGCATTGTCCCCAGGGCTTTGGTTCAGATCATGGCCCCAGTGAACTGGACTCCACTCTGGGCAGGTCGGTGGAGTTTCGGAGGGGTTACTGTGGGAGTTACGGCTGTGCTACGGGAGGCGGGAGAGGTGTGTAGGGACACACCTGCAGTGCACGCGCTCCCCAACCTTTCCCTCTCCTCCTGAGCGGTACGGCGGCGGATATTAATACACTCCTCTGCCTACGAGAGCCCTCAGCACACGAGTCAGAGTCTCTGACAGGGGCTATTTATAGCCGCGCGGGCAGACCGTTGGGATCCACGGCAACGCTGCTCAGGAGTGGCAGTCAGGTCGGAGTGCCGACGCACAAGGGGCCACCCAACCAGGGGACCGAAACGGAGGAGACGCTTTCATAGAACACCGATGGCAATAACCGTGCTCAGCTGCACAGTATAAACACTACACACACACACACACGCACGCACGCACGCACACACACACACACACACACACACACCACATACACACACACACACACACTCGCGCGCGCACATTAACAAGCGTTTGTTTAGAAAAGGCACATAAGTAACTCTCTGTTTCTCTCTCTCTGTGTCTCTCTGTACAGTACACAGGAGCTTGTGCCGTGCGGTGTCTTGTGATGAGCCCTCTGTGGAATGTCAGCGTTCCTGTCTTGTGGTCATGTTGTGATCAGGTCCTCATTTAGAGTTATGCAGACACATGGGAGATTATTAGGAGCTGAATCACCCGGCCCTGTAGCCTGGTTCCAGGCTTTCAGTAGACAGCCGTGGAGAGCACCGCACGCTGCTGGGCAGTCCCTGGATCGGGCCGGCTTCCCCATCCTGTCCCGGGGTGTTCCCAGGGAACGAGAGACGGAGAGCATTGAATTATGATAAGCAGGGCGGCAGAGAGTTGACCCCTGTGACTTTCCCCGGCGAGCCAATTCCAGGCAGGGAGCCCAGGGACACAGCAGAGCTGTCAGAGCGCAGGAACAGTCCCGCCTCTCTGTCCTTCCCCGGCAGGAATACATAGGCTGCCACAAAAGACCCAAGGCTCGTTTGGATCCATTCATCACCGGTGACATATTAATAAGAGGTGCTAGTGACAGGCATGCAGAGCGTTGATGCCTTGCCATGGCAATTTGCCTCACCGTTCTCGCGTTTGCCCTCCATACTTAAAGCGCAACGGTTGGGATCGCACCGCACGTGTGGTCACATTTCATTAGGGCGAAGTGTTTTCTGCTGCCTTCAACACTCAAGGAGAACGGCTGACATTGATTTGGCAATGTTGGAAAACGAACCCAAGACGGATGGGCCAATTGTCCGTCCGCACGGACGCGGCCCTCTCCGAGAGTGTGTCATTTGTGGCAATAGAAACCGTGAGGGATGAGTCAATCCCCCTGGAATCAGCAGAGCACAGGACTACCCCATCCAGCCTCCTACCCAGGACACACACCAGAGTCTCTCTCTAACCCTAACCCTAACCCTACCCAGGACACACACCAGAGACTCTCTCTAACCCTAACCCTAACCCTAACCCTACCCAGGACACACACCAGAGACTCTCTCTAACCCTAACCCTAACCCTACCCAGGACACACACCAGAGACTCTCTCTAACCCTAACCCTAATCCTACCCAGGACACCAGAGTCTCTCTCTAACCCTAACCCTAACCCTACCCAGGACACACACCAGAGTCTCTCTCTGACCCTAACCCTAACCCTACCCAGGACACCAGACCCTCTCTGACCCTAACCCTAATCCTACCCAGGACACCAGAGTCTCTCTCTAACCCTAACCCTAATCCTACCCAGGACACCAGAGTCTCTTTCTAACCCTAACCCTAATCCTACCCAGGACACCAGAGTCTCTCTCTAACCTTAACCCTAATCCTACCCAGGACACCAGACCCTCTCTGACCCTAACCCTAACCCTACCCAGGACACCAGACCCTCTTTGACCCTAACCCTAACCCTAACCCTACCCAGGACACCAGACTCTCTCTGACCCTAACCCTAACCCTACCCAGGACACCAAAGACTCTCTCTGAGCCCTCTCGTGTTGACACCACTGTGCACTGTGCGGTAACTGGACCCTGCAGCTTTACTAGAGAGGGCCCCGTGTCATGTTTCCAGCGGTCCCCCGCTCCGGAGTCTCACGGGTCCCCTGGCCAGGCGAGGAAGCAGAGGGTGTGACTCGGGACAGGGCCCACCTGGGAGTTCCTCGCGGACGGACATGTGTCTGGGAAACCCAAGCCGGGGGGGGAAATCTGGGCATCGATCTGGCAGCGAGTGGGTCGCCACGGTGACTGGCTGCTCTTCCTCTCCCCAACCCAGCCCGGTTAGACTGAAGGGGGGCAAACACAAGCAGCAACACAGAGGGTGAACACATCACACGGACTAGTATTAAATGCACTCTACAGTCGAACAGTGAATGGTGAATGACTTTTGCAATGAACAGACAACTGTTCAGGGTTACATCTATTTTTGATCTATTGGTCTTGTCTGTCTGTAATCAGAATCTACTGTGTACAGGAACGTTTGTGTTAAGATTCACAGTGGCCCCTTTTCCTTTGACCAAAGCAGATCCTCGCATCGCATCAAGCATGAGATTCCCCCACCGTGCCTCTCCTCCTCCTCTCTCCCTGCCTCCTCCTCCTCTCTCCCTGTCTCTCTTTCTCCTCTCTCCCTGCCTCTCTTTCTCCTCTCTTTCATCCTGCACCCCCCTCCTGATGTACTACCTCCTCCTCGTCCTTTTGCTGCTGTAGCAGAACTGGACTTGATGTTCAGTGGTTATGACACATCTCAGTGGCCCCTCCAGGGCAGCAGCTTCCTCCCTATTCCATGGTGCAGCGCATGTGTGTGTGTGTGTGTGTGTGTGTGTTTGGGATGTGTGTGCATTCGGAATCCGTGTGTGTGTGTGTGTGTGTGAGAGAGAGAGAGGAATACACAGTGAGATAGGAGATAACGAGATGGTATCTGAGGAGTGTGTACTTGATAATATGGAGCCTACAACTGCATGGCATTGTGAATATGCAAATGTACGTGTGTGTGTGTGTGCATGAAAGAGCGTTTGCCCTCGTTTATGTGTGTGTCTGTGCACTGTCTGAGCCTGTGAAGAGAGTCACATGTTCCTACCGCGCTTTCCAAGCCTGTCTGCTCACCTGGTGGTTGCCATGGGAACAGCCAGACAGCGGCAGACTTTGCACCAACCTCCTCAGGGGATTCTGGGGGGAGGTTTTGGGGCAAGGAATCTCTCCAGGTCTTTAATAAGGCTTCTAGGAACAATGAAACAAACAATTCACTTTGGCTAACATTATTCAGGGGCGCTTTATAAACTCCATCATGTATTTTTTAAAACATCAGCACCTTTCTCTCGTTAAAAGCGACTTTGAATTAAAATTCTTTGTTGTAGTCTTTAGTTAAGCGAGCAATAAAGTTTAATAGTACTTTTTTTTTTTTTTTACCCTGCACCACGATTTTTATGGCCATCCTTCTGGAGTGGTAGAGTAGCCTCAGGCAAACTGTTGCAGTGGGTCGTTAAGTCAAAACAAGGCAGGCAGGTTCTCAGACGTGCAGTCCTTAGAGATATAGTAGATATAGTGATATCTCTAATAGATAGTGAGACAAACGCACAGGCTGTATGCATTCTTCCTCGTTGCATGTGCCTGGTCATTAGTGATCCAAAGTAAGGGAACAGGCAAGCTCTCCCCTCTCCCTCTTTCTCGCAGCGAGCCGAACGCCAGCTTCAAACATTTATTTTGTATTCGTTTTG